>JARHVA010001715.1:1770000-2370000 GCA_037957365.1 Torreya grandis
ATAGTAGTATCTTGGAATATTTTTGTCATTTTAGAATGTGAACTCGAGGAAATAATTTTTATAGTGGTTTGTTTTTGCAAAGGATGATAAACAATTTGTTCCTTGATAGGAATGTCGTGGGATGTCTTAGTATTCTTAGAATAACTATAGAATAAGAAGTTGAATAAGGCCTTCTTTTTTGGTTTGCAAATGTAATAACTATTCTATCATTAAGCTATGTGATATTTTTGATAAAGCATAACAATAATTATCATGATGCCCATTATTAACATGTTATGATAAAAATGGTTTCTTTTTGATATTTTTAAATCTATGTGGTGGATGATAATAATTTGAAGGTAGATTAATTAACTATTTATCCAATACTGTGCACAATATAACATGTGGTCTATCTCTAAGATGCTCAAAGTGAAGTGGTTTCTCTTAGTATAAGTATATGTTTTTGTTATAGGAGCTACTTTGTATGATTATTCATTTCCTTTATGTAATGCCTTTATTATTTTTTCCTTGCTATGAATTATTGGTATATAATAAGGTATTAAATATGAATTATGAAACTATATGGTCATTTTTTTCCCTTTTTAATCATTTTGAACAAAACTTTCTCCTTTTAGATAATATGCATTTAATTCTATGTTTTTGTTTACTAGCTCACATGGATATTTTTGGACATCCATTTATAAGCTATCAAAATAAGCATATGGATTATAAAATGTTATTTATTCAAGTGAAGACAGAAGACCCATACTGAATATGAATTGTATTTCTAAATATGAGGTCTATATGTCAAACAGTGTAAAGCATCCATAAATTGTATAACATAATCTCGAATAGACTCGTCATAATATTAATTTAAACCTTGTAGATGTTCAAATGTTAATTTATGCATTTAATGATTATGATAATGTAATAATAATATGTCTTATAACTTATTGAAAGTGGGTAACCAACTATTTGAGAGAATATAGAACCAATCCAAAGTTTTTATTGTTAAACTTATATAGAAAGCTTTTAATAATAAGAATCCATCTTTAACCCAATGATTAAAAAATGCACATAGGTGTCAAATGGGTGGTAGGGTCTTCATGGCCATCGCATAAATGAAACATAGGAATGATAAACTCATTTATATAAGGATAATCAAATCAATTTCATGTAATAGGTTAATCCTCAAGAATGTTATTTTTAATATTAGTATTATATTATAGAAATTATAAATTGAGAATTAAAACTTGCTTTTGAATGTCTCCTATAGCATTCATCTTAGATACAAAATGACTAGTATAAATTGTTAGGATCCATAAGGGTTTGATACCAATAGCTAAATCCTACCACTAATACCACTTGTTAGGAAAAATAAATAGTCCCACATGTGAAAGTAAATCAAATGCAAAAATAAAACAAGCTACAATAAATCAAAAAATGAGAGACAAACCATAACACTAGATATACATGGAAACCCTGTTAAACTAGCTAGGGAAAAACCATGTGGAAAAGGCAACATCCAAACTTCATATTCCATTAGAAAATATCTCTTCTACACAGGTCTTCTCCTTAAATCATTTCTAGTGCTTACAAACCAAACACTTAGGTGAGAAAATCTTAAAACTAAGCTTTGCATGCTCTAACCTACATGCTTCAACATGCAACTCTTATAATGCTAATATCCATAGCATCTAAGGGAGATCTAAAAAAATCTACCTCTATCATCATGAGTTGAGATAATAAACCTCTAAGCTCCATCTCTAAGGATCTATTCCATGCACCTAGGTGAGCCAAGCATAATAGTCTTTTAGGATCTAACCTCTAACCCTGCATGTGATGCTTACAACCAAAACATCTAAGTGAGTTACAAAACTCTAACCTCCTATCATACAAGCACAATTTTCAAGGATCCAAGTAATCCACTAATTAGATTGATCCACCAAAGGATAAACTACAAGGGAGATCATAATGATTTATAACATTTTAAAACATAAGAAAGAAAGAGGAGAGATAAAATGTGGTGTTATATTCCACTTGGGATCAATAATAAAAACTAGAACCTCAGATGTACCCATGTGCATAAGTCATAAGGCATCCTATGTGACTTGGAGAAAAATGTGCACCTCTTGAGTGATGAACAATGATCAAATAGTAAATATTCTTGTCTCCATATGCAAGGTAAAAAAATTAGGTCCATTACTTTAGACAAGATCAAGTCACTCCATATGACTCATAAAAATACACCCCACTCACCCATGTGAGCGAAATCAAAAATAGGAATCATCTTGTCTCTTTCCCATATGCACAAAAGGGAATCCAATCTCCTTTTTGAATTCTTCACATAATCATGGGATCACCAAACATGGCATCCCACACCATGACCTTGCAATCATATACTCCAAGACAAGCCCATGTGATACATTAAGGAAAAGACCCATATCCTCAAGTGGAGTGATATATACACACTTGTCACATAAACATGATCACACTTGGGACCAACTGCCAAATCACCTTCCTACTATATCACCTAGATTCCACACCCGCATACCACGTCACCTAGGATCTACCTCACCTGCCCAATCACCATGTCCACCTCATCCATGAATATTGACTCGATAATAGTGCCCATGAATAGTAATCATGAATAATGACATATGAATAGTATATTCACACCCATTAATATCCAAATTGAAGTCATATACATAGGAATTTTAAACACTTGCATATTCTACCAACTAGTTACCATCCAACTGTTGTCAATGCTAATGCCCATTGATACTTCATAACAAGCCTAGTAGAATTTTTATACACTACCAAAAATTCTCTTCCCTAATCAATATTATCAACATCTAATCCTCCATAACATATTTTCAATAATCTAAGTGACCCCCAATTCACCATAGACCTATCCTTCTTCAAGATTTCACCATGAATTGTTCACTATTCCCACTATTTGGAAGTATCTATTTTAGTACACACCATGGTTTCATGAGGTTTTTCTTACTCTAAATGAATACAATACATAAGACAACCATCTTCTCCTCCTCTATTCTATAAAACTCTAGAAGATAACTCATAAAAGCACAAGAAGTGACATACATAGCTTTATTTATTTCATGTCCATTATACATCTCCATTTTTGGTTTGCTCCTTTATCTCATCTTAGTCACCTGAGCCATCTCATCATTCATCATGTTGGGACCTACAACCAACATGCCATATACACATAGAATCAACCTATGGTAAACCTTAGCTCTCTATTAAGGTAAAATTATACTCCATCTATAGATCTGCTTCGGCTTGTAATGTCTTTAATCTGTAAACCAACAACTCTTACCTCAACATTGTAGCCTCTTAGTTATTCCATTTCATCATGAGATAACCATGTAAGAATGATGTTTTCACATAATACTAATCTAAATAGAAACAAGTACACACCCCACTCTTGATAATAGTTTATAATTGAAGATAAAACCCATAGGAGTCAACACTTTACTTCTAAATGTAATAAACCATTACCCATCGTGATCAATATGGTACCCATCCATAGTTATTAGGAAGTCATTGCACTACTTATTTCATCACATTACCTACCACATTTTAAAGATATTAGATGAATTAAATCCTTCTATACTAAATGTCAATCCAAACTCATGTGTAGAGTTACTCGATGCACTAATTCACTTGGTTACTCACATCAGTTACACTGTAGCCCTCCTAAATACTCATTTTTTCTACACTAAAACAACCAAGAAATTTACTCAATGCATATCTAATTATTTGAAATATTAAACACTAAAATTATTCTTCTATGGAACCTCAGGTCTTAAATTTTTCTTCTCCATCCATCAACTACTCCAATAGGTATAGATTTAGGTTTTTGGTACCTCCTCCTATACATGGAATTTCATAACATCTCAACTCAGATTGTGGTAGTAGGATCCCACAACTTTTATCCATTTCTCCAACTGAGAAACCAACAAGGTAACTTCCTCATCATCACCCTTCATCTACACCAATGGAGACTAACTTGCTCCATCATAAGCTGTGCAATTGATTCTTTAATAAGAACACTATGTTGGTGTTGATCTATCTAGTAAAGATTTTTAAGATTATTTTCATCATTCTCCATCTACATCTCTCATAGAGAGAAATACATACCATGAAAACTTTATTTTATTTTTTTTGATTTATATCTTGGTTTCTCCACTTGTATCGCCCACTTGTACAAACCAACCAAAAACCATGGCTATGATACCCACTTGTTAGGATCAACAAGGCTCAAGCACCAATAACTAAGTCCTATATCTAATACCACTTGTCATGAAAAAAAACATTCCTACATGTGTAAGTAAATTAAATTCATAATTAAAACAAGATACAATAAAACAAAAAAGGAGATAAATACAATAACACTAGATATATGTAAAAACCCTATTAAACTGACTAGGAAAAAACCATGAGTCAAAAGCAACATCCAAACTTCATATTCCATTAGCAAATCTCTCTTCTATATAACTACTCTCAGAAACTCCTTTCCAGTGATTAAAAATTGATCACTCAAGTGAGCAAAGCTTACAATCAATATTTACATGCTCTAACCTACAAGCTACAACATGTAGCTCTTATAATGCTAATATCCATAGCATCTAAGGGAGCTCTAACAAAATCTACATCTACCTTCATGAGCTAAGCCTCCAGTCCCCCAAGCTTCATCTCTAAGGATCCATTACATGCTCCTAGGTGAGCCAAACATAATAGAATTTTAGGATATAACCTCCAATCCTACATGCGATGATTGCAATACAAACATCTAGGTGAGTTAGGTTTACAAACCTTAAAAACTCTAACCTCTTATCATGCAAACACAAGCTTGTAAGGATCCAAGTGATCCACCAAAGGATAAATTTAAAAGGAGAAAATAATGATTTATAACATTTTAAAACATGATAAAGAGAGAGGAGAGATAAAATGTGGTGCAATATTCTACATGAGCTCAATAGTAAACACTAAAGCCTCACATGCACCCATGTGCATAAGTCACAAGGCATCCCATGTGACTTAGATAAAAATGCACCCCACTTGAGTGATGAATAGTGATAAAATAGTAAATATGTTTGTTTCCATGTGCAAGGTCAACAAATTAGGTCCACTACTTTAGACAAGATCATGTCACTCTGTGTGACTCATATAAATGCACCCCACTTACCCATGTGAGGGCAATCAATAATAAGAATCATCTTGTCTCCTTTATATGTGCATAAAAGGGACTCCAATACCCTTTTTGACTTATTCACATGTGAATCATGGTACCACTAAACATGGCATCCCATAGCAAGACCTTGTAATCATACACTCTAAGACAAGCCCATGTAACACACCAAGGACAAGACCCATGTCCTCAAGTGGAGTGCTACACCCCACACTTATCACATCAACATGATCATATTTGGGACCCACCATGGGCCCCATCACCACATCACCTTCATGCCACACCTGAATGTCATGCCACCTAAGATCCACCTCACCTACCCAATCACCATGTCCACCTCATCTGTGAATAGTGCATGTGAATAATACTCATGAATAGTGACCTATGAATAATAAATTCACACCCAATAATAATGGTTAGTGGTTTAAAAATTTCACTCATGGATTTTATTTTTCCATCTGTTTGAAATATAAGGATAATGGATTCATCAAAGCTATCATTGCATTATAAAAACACATCATTAAATAATTTAGAGTTATTGCATAAAATAAAATTGCATTTAGTTTAAAGTCATTTCATGAATAAACATTCATATCACATGATGATTTTAAATAATAAATTATATCATTTTGAATGTAATGAATATTTGTAATACTATTCCTTGACTTTTTATAAAAAGACAAATAATCATATAATATGTGTATCTAATTGTGTTTCTATAAAGAGAAAAAAATAACATTTTTTGCTTCTAGAGAAAGAATGGGTGAATCACATTTAAATTTTAATGGTCAAGATAAAGTAATGAATAATAAATTTTCATTTTTATAGCATTTGTATCAAAATGAGAATCACATTCATTTTTTTTCATAGTTACATCATCTAGTAGAGAATAAGGATTTTCACATTTACATCACCAAGAGATTAAAAAATAGTACTTTCAAAATTTTTACAATTGATATCATCTATAGAAAGATAAAGGGAAACACTTTCACATTTTTTATAATCTTCATTTTCTAATAAATAAGAATAATTTTTATTTTTGATAACGTTTGCATCATCTAAGGAGAGAGAAAGTGAATTATTTTCAACTTGTGTAATAATTGCATTATTTAATGGAGATAAAGTACATTCCAAATTTCTAACATGTGCATCATATTGTAACTAGTAAATTCAATAATAGAATTGAATTAATCATGTACACTCTCTTTATTAAATAGATAAAACTTATAGAATATAATACAATAACATGCAAATGTGCCAAAAATTAAATGTACTTCTTCCTTCCTAGATTATGTAAAGTT
Source organism: Torreya grandis (assembly GCA_037957365.1). Lineage (NCBI taxonomy): Eukaryota > Viridiplantae > Streptophyta > Pinopsida > Cupressales > Taxaceae > Torreya > Torreya grandis. The sequence goes on from JARHVA010001715.1 coordinate 1,776,499, forward strand.
GTCAAAAGTGGATTTCATTTTTCATTTACTAAATGATGAAAATGTTATGAAATTTAAATATAATTATTAATTAAATGATTCAAATATTAAACAAGTTAAAATTACTTCACATTCTCTCTCATTAGATGATGCAAATGTTACCAAAATTGAAAATTCTTCTTCTTTATTAGAAAATTCATAGGCTACAAAATGTGAAAGTGTTTCCATTTTTATTGATATAGATGATGTCAATGATAAAATTTTTGAAGGTGTATACACATAATATTTTCAACTTTGATCAAATATTGATACTTTCTATCTTACAAGAGCCTATCGAGTCTTAATCTCTTTGAGTGCACACCCTAAGGGGTGTACTGAGAAAGGGGTGGGAAAACTAATGGTGCTTCATAGGATTGTTGTCCCTTATTTCCACTTATTACCAATCTAACCATCTCCTAAAAACATTCCCCTAATCTATTCTCCTCTTTTTCACACTCCTCCAATCTTTTACCACATTTCATACCTCTTTTCCTAACCTTAAAACCCTTTCAATAATTTAGATTACTAGGTCGACTGGGTCTACCTTGTAATCTTATTGGTGAAATTCATTTAGGGTTTAGGTCAACTCTTGGCCAACCTAACCCGTGACCTAGTGAGTTTTTGTTAATAATAGTACTAGGTTGACCTTGTTGACCAAAACTTTTGGAAGGGCATAGGGATAAATCCAACTATATATACAAGATCATTTCTCCATTCTTAGAGAGACATCAAGAGTTATTATTCATTTTCACTTGTTTACAATTTGGTCTTCTACCATTTTACTTGAGGGGTCTTAGCTTAGGGTTTATACTTGGAGAATCTATTATTATGGATAAGTCTTGTATGATTTATCCTTTCTTAATGATACTTAAAAACCATAAAAACCTCTTGAAAAGCCCCTTTGGCCAAGGGAGAGATTGAGTCTCGAAGGGTTCATCTTTTAGGTAAGTATTCTCTAACTTTGTTCCTCTCTTTAGTAGATAGAAGTAGCATAAGTATTAGATTTTGAATAATATTATTCTTCTTATCCATGAATTAGGGTCTTACCTATACATATATTACTTAAGATTCTATTATGCATGTTTAATTTTGTTTTTTTACTAAACCCCCATATTGTGCCAAAAGCTTTGGTTAGCACTATATTAGATTTCTTTGCTTTACTTATTATTAGTATATTGAATATGGAAACATAAGGCTTGGTTAGGGTTATTGCATGATTTTTCTTAAGGCTTTGGAACCCTCAATATTATTATTATGATAAGATATCCCCTAATTGGGTCTAGTGGATCCACATATTGGTAATGTTCTTGATTATCTAATGTATCCCCAATCGAAAGTGTAAGTAGGATTTATCTTCTTTGAGATAGGATCGATTTATAGATATTATGCATTTATGATTTCATATATTTTGGTGAAAATTACATAAATCTAATCCTTGTAGGTTTTCTTTATCATTTATCATTTTATATCATTTTATTTATTATTTTTATATATTTTTGATACTAGGTTGACATGGCTGGTATAGTTTTTAACTTCTGTGCATAGGTTTAACACATAGTTGCATAAAACATGAATCTATTCTTTCTATGTAGGTATTCATTAGATATAGGCTTCTAGGTTGAATAGGTTGACATAGCATTCTAGGTAGCTTCTAAAAAACATACAAGGTTAAATAGGTCGACACAGTATTCCAAAAAGCTTCTAGAAAACATACTATGTCAACCAGGCCAATATAGTATTCCAAACATCTTCCAAAAAACATACTAGGTCGACCAAGTTGGTATAGTCATCTTCACAAGCTTCAAAAAATAAGGTAATGTAAAACTAGGTCGACCTAGTAAACATAGTTGGCATAATTTGCATGTAACATTCAAAACTTCAACAGCAATATCACATTTAATTTGCATCTTCTAACCCACCAAGGTTCCTTTTTCTCTTTCCATTTCATTATAGTTATTCTTTATTATTCTATTTTTGCATAGTTTTCAATCTTTAAAATATATTATTATTATGATAAGATATCCCCTAATTTGGTCTAGTGGATCCACATATTGGTAATGTTCTTGATTATCTAATGTATCCCCAATCGAAAGTGTAAGTAGGATTTATCTTCTTTGAGATAGGATCGATTTATAGATATTATGCATTTATGATTTCATACATTTTGGTGAACCTTACGTAAATCTAATCCTTGTAGGTTTTCTTTATCATTTTTCATTTTATATCATTTTATTTATTATTTTTCTATATTTGTGATACTAGGTTGACATGGCTGGTATAGTTTTTAACTTCAGTGCATAGGTTTAACACATAGTTGCATAAAACATGAATCTATTCTTTCTATGTAGGTATTCATTAGATATAGGCTTCTAGGTTGAATAGGTTGACATAGCATTCTAGATAGCTTCTAAAAAACATACTAGGTTAAATAGGTCGACACAGTATTCCAAAAAGCTTTTAGAAAACATACTAGGTCAACTAGGCCAATATAGTATTCCAAACATCTTCCAAAAAACATACTAGGTCGACCAAGTTGGTATAGTCATCTTCAAAAGCTTCAAAAAATAAGGTATTGTAGAACTAGGTCGACCTAGTCGACATAGTTGGCATAATTTGCATGTAACATTCAAGGCTTTTCAACAACAATATCACATTTATTTGCATATTCTAACCCACCAAGGTTCCTTTTTCTCTTTCTATTTCATTTTAGTTATTCTTTTTTATTCTATTTTTGCATAGTTTTCAATCTTTAAAATATATTATTATTATGATAAGGTATCCCCTAATTGGGTCTAGTGGATCCACATATTGGTAATGTTTTTGATTATTTAATGTATCCCTAATCGAAAGTGTAAGTAGGATTTATCTTCTTTGAGATAGGATCGATTTATAGATATTATGCATTTATGATTTCATACATTTTGGTGAACCTTACGTAAATCTAATACTTGTAGGTTTTCTTTATCATTTTTCATTTTATATCATTTTATTTATTAATTTTCTATATTTGTGATACTAGGTTGACATGGCTGGTATAGTTTTTAACTTCTGTGCATAGGTTTAACACATAGTTGCATAAAACATGAATATATTCTTTCTATGTAGGTATTCGTTAGATATAGGCTTCTAGGTTGAATATGTTGACATAGCATTCTAGATAGCTTCTAAAAGACATACTAGGTTAAATAGGTCGACATAGTATTCCAAAAAGCTTCTTGAAAACATACTAGGTCAACCAGGCCAATATAGTATTCCAGACATCTTCCAAAAAACATACTAGGTCGACCAAGTTGATATAGTCATCTTCACAAGCTTCAAAAAATAAGGTACTTTAGAACTAGGTTGACCTAGTCAACATAGTTGGCATAATTTGCATGTAACATTCAAGGCACTTCAACAATAATATCACATTTAATTTGCATCTTCTAACTCACCAAGGTTCCTTTTTCTCTTTCTATTTCATTATAGTTATTCTTTATTATTCTATTTTTGCATAGTTTTCAATCTTTAAAATATATTATTATTATGATAAGATATCCCCTAATTGGGTCTAGTGGATCCACATATTGGTAATGTTCTTGATTATCTAATGTATCCCCAATCAAAAGTGTAAGTAGGATTTATCTTCTTTGAGATAGGATCGATTTATAGATATTATGCATTTATGATTTCATACATTTTGGTGAACCTTACGTAAATCTAATCCTTGTAGGTTTTCTTTATCATTTTTCATTTTATATCATTTTATTTATTATTTTTCTATATTTGTGATACTAGGTTGACATGGCTAGTATAGTTTTTAACTTCTGTGCATAGGTTTAACACATAGTTTCATAAAACATGAATCTATTATTTCTATGTAGGTATTCATTAGATATAGGCTTCTAGGTTGAATAGGTTGACATAGCATTCTAGATAGCTTCTAAAAAACATACTAGGTTAAATAGGTCGACACAGTATTCCAAAAAGCTTCTAGAAAACATACTAGGTCAACTAGGCCAATAGAGTATTCCAAACATCTTCCAAAAAACATACTAGGTCGACCAAGTTGGTATAGTCATCTTCACAAGCTTCAAAAAATAAGGTACTGTAGAACTAGGTCGACATAGTTGGCATAATTTACATGTAACATTCAAGGCACTTCAACAACAATATCACATTTATTTGCATCTTCTAACCCACCAAGGTTCATTTTTTTATTTCTATTTCATTTTAGTTATTCTTTATTATTCTATTTTTGCATAGTTTTCAATCTTTGAAATATCCATCAGATAGCAAACTAGGTTGACCTAGTTCTATATTCTATCTTCTATCTAAAAGACTAGGTCGACCCTATCGACATAATTCTAAAGGGCCCTTGCTTCTACAATATAGTAGTGACATTGTTGACACTATTCTATAATATTTACATACCCTATCATATGAATTGACACTGTACTATGTTTTAAGTTAGAATTAATAATTATATGCTAGTAATTACTTCACACTTTCACTTTCAATTATTTGCATGCTTAGATTAGATCATATAGTATAATTAGGTGGTTTTTCAATATACCATTTAGTTGCACTATTTTTTTTCATTTCACACACTGCCAAATTACATAATTTCAAAATGAATTTAAATATTTGTCTATCTAAGGCCTACCTACTTGGATTTCATTACTAAGAGGGAAGCCAACTTGGTTTTCTATCCAAGTATAAACACATGGTTAATGGTATATATTATAAAATCACTTGACACCCTTATCACTACGAGATTATGAAGTGAGGGGGTAGGCCCTAATACCAAGCCACTACCATTGCCAACATAGATCCCTTTTAGCCTAAACATCTTCAAACCATCCATAGATTCCTTTCTAGTTTCCTACTTCTAGCCAAGTTCTCTATCACACTTAAAATAACACTAAAAAATCTAACATTCAGGATGACCATTTAGTTAAAATTTACTTTTAAGTTGACTACTTGCTATTTTCTCATTGTATGTTATATTACAAACACTTTTATTGGCCAACATTGGTAAAAGGTTTTGAATTATTTGCCTCAATTAGATCATTCTCATTAACCCAATTGACTACGTGTTTCCTTTCATTTCTTACTTTTTTTCCTTATTTTTAGTACACTATCATTATGTTTGTCACAGTCTCTTATAAAATATTTTCTCCCTATCTTTAGTACTAGGTTGACCCAATAAATTATATACTCTTATCAAACTCTATTTTCTTTATTTTGTAGTACTAATCAACCTAATCAACTCTGTACTCTTACTGCCCATCTTGTTTATTTGACTTAGTTCTCTGATTCTCCTTCCTTAGCATTATGTTCATTCTTCTCAAGTCATCATGAAGTCCTATATCAAAATATTTTTGAACAACTTGAATCCATTTAGATATTATATGGTATGTTCATTTCTCCCTCTCTTTTCCTCCCAAGAGAAGCCTCACTCTTGGTGCATCTCTTCCCCTCCTTCATCTATGATTTGTAACATGGTACAAATCACATCTCAAAATGAAGTAGGTGGATCCGATCCTTTTTATACCTATCAAGACAATTCTCATCTTCAAACCCTTAAACATAATTTGGGAGAAATTGACATAAATCTATCCAATAAACCCACTAATAACCCACCTTCCAATAACCCTCCCCTTAATACCAATTTGGGAGTTCTCTTACAAACACCAACCCACCAATTGATATGACTTAACTTCTTGCACAAGTCATATAACAAATAAACATAATGAAAAATTATAACACATCTCAAATGATTCAACTAAAACATCATTTGATCAATATGGATAATCAACCTCTAGCTATCAATCCTCAATCGAATCCAAATTTTATTCCTCCACCTCTTCGAGATGCCTTAGGAAATGTTATTCCTTAACCTATTACAAATAACAAAATGCTTTAAAATATCCAAAATAAGCCTTTATCTCCTTTCATTATGTCCATTAATATTGGTATTATATATCCAACTATCAAGTGGGTAACATCATAATACTGTGTCCCCCTGGCTAGCTAGAAAAAAATAAAAATTAAATCCTAAAAAATACTTAGTGATTTAAAAAAAGAAAATAAAACATGTATATGCACTACATATTTGTATACATAGTCTAAAACATATTTTTTAATTAATTTTAATGACCCAAAATCAAGATATTTTGAGGAGAAGATGAAAGTGTATGTGGCCTCTTTATGCCAAAAAAGTGGGACACACTATTATGCGTTGACCCAAGTATGATGAGACTAAAGACCTTGCATCCTTTCTCAAAGCATTTGGTAATATTTACAAAAAAATGGATCTAAACTAATACTTTTTCCAAAACTAAACTTCTAGTTAAAACCTTCATTGGTGATGTATTGGAATGGTATAACAAACTTCCCCAACACTCCATTTGGTAACTTAGGATTGAGTAAATCCTTTAGTCAAAGAGTTTCAACATAATGATCTTCCCAAAAATTGTCTTAGTCATTTCATCAATGCTAAGCAATCTCCTTTTGAATCAGCTCATGATTTTTCAAATGATGGAAATCTTTGGCTCATAAATCCAACCATAACATGACTGATGATAATTTGTTTAAACTCTTTATCACTGCTTTAACTCTTTCTATTCAATATAAAGTTTGAAATTTTGCTCCCCAGACACTTAATGAAGCTCTTGACTAAGCTAAACATCAAAAAAAATTCATGAAGCAATTTGAACCTAATCTTAAATTCCTTAACGGATATTTTCAAACATCTAATAATGCCATCATCAACAATACTTCATAGACCAAACTAGGAGTTACCAAAGCTGACATTCCCTCATCTTTTCACATACCACTAACTGTGTAATAAATGAAATAATTCTTACCACCCTCTAAACCCTTTAATTATCCTAATAATCTTCGTAAGTGGTATGACCCTAATAAATTTTGTTGGTTCCATACTAACATTGGTCATTCCCATGAATTTTGTATAGGGCTTACTAAATTTGTTGTCTCCGACATGCTTGGTGATGCCTTTAATCATGAATCTGTAATCAACCTTCATCGTCAATAGTACAATACCACTTATCAAAAAATATAGGTTTCAAAAGATTCTTCTTACAGTAACCAAAAAGATTTTTCCACAACTAATAATCAACAAAATATGAAGGATGTTTGTGCCATTGTTGCCGATTATGACCAATATTACAACATTTCTCAATATGTTAGCACAAATAAGGTGAATTATCATCATAAAACACTCACAAAGATCCTTAAAAAAACCTAAGAAACCATCTATTGGTAATTTGGCCTGTCAAGGCCAAATTCCAACACCTGTAATTCAAAATTTTCATAAACTGTCAATAGCCTTTGCAAGCTAATCGAACTGGTATATTTTGGTTTAAAAATTTATATTTTGGTCTTTAAAATGTAAAATTGACCTCAAAATGTTATTAAATTATTCCAAATGCCTTTATTTATATTAAAAAATATAAATTTATCCTTATCCTAAAGTTTTATGGCTAAAAAAGTTAATTTAATGCAATTTTAAAGCCAAAAAGGGCTGATTTTGGACCCACATGTGCCAAAATTAATACTCCAAAAAATATAAAAGTAAAAATTTGATATATTATTTTAAATCCATATAATACAATATATTGGCATTGGAAGCTTGAATTATTTAAAAAAACCCCCAAAAAGCTATTTTATTCACTTTTAAGAAGAGAAGTACTGATCCATATGTATTTCTTACATCAGGGATAGGAAAAGTAAATAAAAAGTTATTAAAAGCTTCAAAAAAAATTTCATGACATTTGGATGCAGAAAAGTCTCAAAACTATTTCATATAGGCACTCCTCCTAGTTTGCACATAGTGATATACTTACAGGTTTGATAATGGTACAATCATCTGGAGAAAGGTACATGTCTAAAGTTTTAGATGTAAAACCTAGAATTAGAGGGATTACTCATAGATTAGGTGTTTTTGAATTGGATTTTCCATGATCATGTACCATCAGGGTTAAGATAGGCTAATTTTTATAGTATTACAACCAAAAAGGCAATGGGTTTTTCCCAATTTCTCCTCACCTTGAAAGGGTTTCATGAAATTTTAAGTTGTTACAAAATATTTGAAAAATATAATCTTGAAAACTCCATTTTCTCTCTCCAACCCTACACTGTTCTTGAAAGCATACTAATTTGCAGATTTGACTAGCTATTTTTCCTTATTTTGTTAGACTATCAAATGCATGAATTATATATAATTCATGCATTTGATAGTCTAACAGAATAAGGAAAAATAGCTAGTCAAATCTGCAAATTAGTATGCTTTCAAGAAGAGTGTAGGGTTGGAGAGAGAAAATGGAGTTTTCAAGATTATATTTTTGGATATTTTTTATAATTTAATTAATGTTTCTATTTTTTTAAACATTTTTTCCAAATAAATTTTCTAAAAATATCCATTATTTGGCAAATCTTGGTGTTTACAAGCTTTCAGAAGGGCCTAGTTTAGCATGGTTTAAGGAAATTTTGCATTTTTAAAGATTTTTTGTGAAAAACTAGGTTTCAATGGACCATTGAACTAATTTAGGATTAATTTTATGTATAAAAAATCTATTAACCATGAAAAAACCTTCAAAAATATGCAAAAATACATTCAAGTATGCACACATTTCATGCAAAAGGGGCATTTTTTAAGGAAATTTGAAGTTTCTGACATCTATAGGTGAATTTTTGACTCCAAATTTAGTGTGTAGAATAATAATGAATTATGTAATCATTAAAAAAAATTTAAATTCCATTGAAAAATTTGAAGTGATTTTTGTTATTACACATACCTAAGCCTCTCAAAACATAGTGAAGAAGAAAGCAAGCTTGAGCAAGATGAGAACTCCAGGAGCAAGATTCAAGATTTTGGTTGTTTCTAACCCTTGTGTGAGTTTTAAAGGTATATAATGGTGTTTTATAAGATTAAAAAATGAATAAAAAACAATCTCTTAATTTTTTGAAGATTCCATGAAGCTTCTAAGTGATAGAAGTTGGCTTAATAGGCCTTTTTTATCAATCAAATAAATGAAGGTTGGAGTTGAAATATATATCTTAGAGTTAAAATGGAGTTTCCCACATGACATATATATTTTTAATGTAAAAATAAAATTATTTACTCAATATATAAGTTCCACTTTATGCAAGTTGAGTTCAAGTGGAAGTTGTCTAGTCTTTGAGTCCACATCTCTTCGGTTGACTAGTTTGACTAGTTTCATGCATCTCCCATGATTTTCATGAAATATAAAGACATTAAATAACTTAAAATAACTTAAAAAATAGACTTATATTTCAATTTATGGTGTGATTTTCATGCAAGGAAGGTTGACAATTCAACATGGGCCCACCACCTCCAATTCTATGCCAAAAGTAAATGCCATGCAAATTTTTGAAGACTTAAAGAATTGAAGACTTTGTTTAATATTATAAAATAGATTTATTATTAAGGAATGGTGTGTATTTTCATACATTATGACTTGAATTGATATCAATATGGATGCACCACTTTTCCAATGTGAAAAAGAAGGTTTCTTGCAAGATAAAGAAAGAAAAAGATATTTAAAGAATATTGTAATTAATTTGAACTCAAAAATTGACTAGAGTTCACATCTAGTTAATCTCTTATTTTTTAAACTCCAATCTTGGATATTAATTATATTTTCTATATATGTAGGCTTTTTATCCATTTATTAGGGGGATCCCTCTTTTGAAAAGACCAGACTCTACTAAAATTTGAGTTCTGTAACCTTTTTTGAGAAATAAAAAATTGTTTTGGATTTCCATTTCTTTGGTATAGTGTGTTAATATCAGTTTGATTTTCATATGTGGTAGAAATATCTCCCTTGTCAAGTCTTGATGCTAGCTAGCTATCGGTATGATATTATGCAGGTCATGTTTAGTGTTTAATGTCATTTGTTTAAGCTGACAGTGGATAAACATTAGCTGGTTAGTGCCTTGAATTAGGCCTATTCCACTATTTCCCTCAAGCTTATATTAACTAATAAAATATTTTCATGAAATATTGATGCATTGGAGTTATAGATTCAATATTTGCTTATCTAATCAGTGTTTTATAAGCTCAAATAGAGTAGATGAACCAATAATACAGGTGTATCACCAATAATAGAGTAAGATTTTTTTTTCAATTTCCTTCACTTCCTTTTCATCACAACAGTCAGTAGTTTAGTAAGCAATGCATAGTGATACATCAGAGGAGCTAGTCTCTACAAAATCTAGAGGTCTGGTCTAAGTTCAAGTGTCCCACACCTCAACTCATTCTAATTTTAGTCCAAGAGCTAATAGTTTTCAGAGAAATAAAATATTGTTTTAGATTTCTATTACTTTGGTATAGTATGTTAATATCAATTTGATTTTCATTTATGGTAGAAATATCTCCCTTGTCAAGTTTTGATGTCACCTAGCTACTGGTATGATATTATGCAGGTCACATTTAGTGTTTAATGTCAATTTTTTAAGCTGATAGTGGATAAACATTCACTAGTTAGTGTCTTGAATCATGTCTATTCCACCATTTCCCTCAAGTTTATATTAACTAATAAAACCTCTTCATGAAATATTGATGCATAAGAGTCGATTAGAGTTGTAGATTTAATATTTTCTTGTCTAATTAATGTTTTAGAAGCTCGAGTAGAGTGGATGAACAAAAATATAGGTATATCACCAACAGTAGAGTAGGATTTCCCTTTAGTTTCCTTCTCTCCCTTTTCATCCCAATAGTTAGTAGTTTAGTAAGTAGTATAAAATGATACATTAGAGGAGCTATCCTCAACAAAATATAGAGGTCTATTCTAATTTCAGGTGTCCCACACCTTAGATCATTCCAATGTTAGTCTAGGTGTGAAGGTTTCATATCCAAATCTACCAAGCTTTCAAACAAGGTGAAATCTAGATAACTAATAGTTCTGACACACCCGGTGGGACACAAGTTCATCTATTAGAGTACAAGTTTACATCACATTTATCTTTAAAGATAGTTTTTATTACTCTTATGGTCCTAATATTAAGGCAAAATGTCTATAATTGTTTGCATTTTTAGTTATCTTCATGATTTTCTAAGCTATGGTAACTTATACAACAGATTATGGTCATTCTTCTTAGTATCAACAGCCCTCTCTACCATCATAGTATGATCTTTCTGGTCCATATGCATTTCATCCTCATCCAAATGAGCCATACCCATTCCAATATCAACCAACCTTCCAAAACTATTTGAATTTTCATGAGGAGATGGAGGAAATGAATAGGGTAAGCCAAATGATTGTTGAGGAGATATTAGCCTACAAACAAGAGTTATTATATAAGAAATCTCAGTCTCAAAGATCAATACCTCTTTCTACCCCATATCAATATCTATGGATTCCAAGTCCATCTTAGCAATAAAATATCCCAATCATGCCTCAAGTTGCAATACATTTAATTCCAGAGGTTCTTAAACCCAATTTTCTAACCTGAAATCAAATACAACAAACAAACATAAGTCTAAATGATAAAATCAACCCTGAAGTCATTGTTGACATTCAACCCTCACCCTCCCTCCTTAAGATCCCAAATCATTTCCTTTATATAAATCCATTCAAGGAAATATGCAGAGAGAGGAGGTGATAGTTTTTCAGGTTCAATAGTCTTAAGAGCAAAATCAGACATCTATGTCATAACCATTAGATCTATCTCGTCTCTTGGAGTATTTTCAAGGGTCTACCATGCCACTCTTATTAAAATAACCTCTCATTTGTGAGAAAAATGAAGAAGATGCAGCCAAAGAGATATAAAATGAAGGTGAATCCAATGATCAAGAAGAAGAAATCATAATTAGGACACCATTGAGCAAGGACAAAAATGATTCAATTTTCTATGATGAATAAGAAGATGATTTACAGGAGGTTTCTACAGAGATTTTAGTAGTTGAGATAGATGAAGTAAAAATAAATATTTCTTTAGAAGGCAGCCATGAAGAACACTCACATAGATCCATTGCTGAGATGGAGAATATTCAAGAAAAAGATGATCATTGGCAACATCTATACCCTAATTTCTTGAATGAAGTTGAAGAGCTTAAGATGGAAGATATTGATGATGAGATAGAACATGTTGATGATTCCTCTAAGTATTCCACCAATGTTTTGAAGCTTCAAGAAATCAATGTTATTCTGGAGATCTCAAAGCAAGATGAGCTAGAGCTTGAGTGGATAGATGAGATGCCATTCTCTATAGAAGATGAAGATAAATCAAGTGCAACAGATTAATAAATTTCATATGAATCCATACAAAAGGTATAAATACTGATGAATTTCATGTCATTTCAATTGATAATGATGAAAAGGCCTGTTGGAATGACTTAGAGAGTTTATATACAAATTTTGATAGCCCATCTCTACCCCAAGTGGAGATTGATGAGTGTCTTATAAAGAATATTATTGCAGCTATTCATCAAGAAGAAATTAATGAAATATTACAGCCATGTTTATATCCATACCAAGAGGTTGAATATCTTAGTGATCCACTACTTCAAATGGATCATAATGAAGATACCAATCCAATCATACTGGTTGATTTTCTAATTCAATCATTATATGCTAATGAGATAAATCATGACCAGCCTATGAATGAGGTAGATATAACACTTTTGATACAACAAATAAGAATATGGAAGGAAGATGATTGGGTCTTGGATCCATATCTTCAATCCATACACTTGATAATGGATATTGAAATACCAACTACATCATCTAGAAGACATGAACATATAAGTGATCCTATCTACAAGAAGATATCATTAAGAGATGGCAAATGCATTTTAAATATCCATAACACATCAAATAACTTTCTATTTGATCTTGGAGGAAGGAATCTTACTTCAGGTTAGTTTATATAGGTTTGATTTATGTTAATAAGTGAGAAGCACAAGTATAAATCATCTTCCCTTTCATTATTTTCTTATTTTCCTTAGATTAGTTTTCTCTACTTTCTAGTTAGTTGTGTTTCCCTTCAGTCTTGTTGCGTCAGTCAAAAAAGGTATTACAAAACCCAAAAGAGCCTATTTTCTATTGTTATATGAAAACTAGTGAGTTCTTTTGACCAGCAGGCTAGTCAAACCCTGTGAGTCACTAAAAATCTTGATAATTAGCTTGTGAAGGCTAAATTAAACCCCTACAATTCAAATTTTTCATAAACTGTCAATAGCCTTTGCAAGCTAATCGAATCGGTATATTTTGATCTAAAAAGTCAATTTTTGGTCTTTAAAATATAAAATTTAACTCCAAATGTTATTAAATTATTTCAAATGTCATTATTTATATTCAAAAATATAACTTTATCCTTATCCTAAAGTTTCATGGTTTAAAAAGGTAATTGAATGCAATTTTTAAGCCAAAAATGGCTTATATTAAACCCACATGTAAAAAAATTAATCCTCAAAAGAATGAAAAATTATAAATTTGATATATTAACATGAAATATATTATTTTAAATCCATATCATGCATTATCAAGGCATTGGAAGCTTGAATTCTTTTAAAAAATCCAAAAATAAGCTATTTTATTCACATTCAAGAAAAGAAGTACAGATCCATATGGATTTTTTACATTAGGGGAAGGAAAATAAATAAAATTTTATTAAAAATATTTAAAAAAAGTTTAAATTCATTTTTATGTACCAAAGTCTCAAAACAGTTTCACATAGGCACTCCTCCTAGTTTGCACATAGTGACCTACTTGCAGGTTTGATGATGGTACTGTCATCTAGAGAAAGGTAAAGGTATAAATTTTTGGATGTAAAAACTAGAATCAAAAGGATTAATCATGGATTATGTAGTTTTTTAATTATATTTTTTATGCTCATGTACCATCAATTTTTAGATAGACCAATTTCTATAACATTAAAACCAGAAACGCAACGTGTTTTTCTCAATTCTCCTCGCTTGGGAAGGGTTTCATGAAATTTCAAGTTTTTATTAAAATATTTTGGAATATATATATATATATATATATATATATATATATATATATATATATATATATATATATATATATATATATTTCATACTTAAAATATTATTCATGCATTTCATGATCTAACAAAGCGAGGAAAAATAACTAGCCAAATTTGCAAATTAGCATGTTTTCAAGAAGAGTGTAGGGTTGGAGAGGAAAAATGGTTTTTTTAAATATTATATTTTTGGATATTTTTCATAATTTAATCCATGTTTTAAAATAGTTTTTTCAAATAAAATCTCCAAAAAGATCCATTATTTGGCAAATCTTGGTGCTTCCAAGCTTTCAAAAAGACTTAGTTTAACATGGTTTAATAAAATTTTACATTTTTTACAGTTTTTTTTGGAAAACCAAGTTTAAATAGAAAATTTAAATAATTTAAAATTAATTTTATCTATAAAACATCCATTACCCATGAAATAAACTCCAAAAATATGTAAAAATACATTCAAGTATGCACACATTCCATGCAAAAGGGGCATTTTTTAGGAAATTTGAGATTTCTGCATCTACAAGTAGATTTTTCACTCCAAATTTGGTGTGTATCATCATAATGAGTTAATTAATAATTAATAAAAATTTAAATTCCATTTAAAAATTGGAAGTGCTTTATATTTTGACATAGACCTATGCCTCTCAAAACACAGTCAAGAAGAAAGCAAGCCTGAGCAAGATGAGACCTCCAAGAGCAGGATTCAAGATTTTGGTTGTTTATAACCATTGTGTTAGTTTTGAAGGTATATAATGGTGTTTTATAAGATTTAAAAATTAATAAATAACCATCTCTTTCTATTTTGAAGATTCTAGGAAGCTTCTAAGTGGTAGAAGTTGGCTTAATAAGCCTTTTTTATCAATCAAATAAATAAATATTGGAGTTGAAATGCATATATTAGAGTTAAAATTGAGTTTAAAACATTCCATATGTATTTTTTATGTATAAAAATAATTTATAACTCAATCCAAAAGTTCCACTTCATGCAAGTTGAGTTCAAGTGGAAGTTGACTAGTCTTTGACTCCACATCTCTTTGGTTGACTAGTTTGACTAGTTTCATGCATATTTCATGATTTTCATGAAATATAAGGACATTAAATAGCTTAAAATAACTTTAAAAATGGAGTTATATTCCAATTTATAGCATGATTTTCATGCAATAAAGGTTGACAAGTCAACACGGGCCCACCACCTCGATTTCTATGCCAAAAGTAAAGGCCATGCAAATTTTTGAAGACTTGAAGAATTGAAGACTTTGTTTAATATTATAAAATGAATTTATTATTGAGGAATGGTGTATATTTTCATTCATGATGAATTTAATTGACATCAATATGGGCCCACCATTTTTTCAATGCCAAAAAGAAGGTTTCTTGCAAGATAAAGGAGATATTTAAAGAATATTGTAATTAATTTGAACTCAAAAATTGACTAGAGTTCACATTTAATTAATAAAATATTATTTTCTCAACTCCAATCTTGGATATTTCTTCTATTTTATATATAGGTAGGATTTTTAGCCATTTATTAGTGGGATCCCTCTTTTGGCAAGACCGGTCTCTACCAGAATTTGAGTTTTGTAATCTTTTCTGAGAAATAAAAGATTGTTTCAGATTACCATTACTATAGTATAGTGTGTTAATATCAGTTTGATTTGCATATGTGGTAGAAATATCTCCCTTGTCAAGTCTTGATGTCACCTAGCTACTAGTATGATATTATGCATGCCATGTTTAGTGTTTAATGTCATTTGTTTAAGTTAACAATGCATAAATATTAGCTAGTTAGTACCTTCAATCAAGCCTATTTCACCATTTCCATCAAGCTTATATTAATTGATAAAACCTCTTCCTAAAATATTGATGAATTAGAGTCAGTTGGAGTTGTAGATTCAATATTTGCTGGTCTAATCAATGTTTTATAAGCTCAAATAGAGTGGATGAACCAAAAATATAGGTGTATCACCAATAGCAGAGTAGGATTTCCCTTTCAGTTTCCTTCTCTCCCTTTTCATCCAAATAGTTAGTAGTTTAGTAAGCAGTGTAAAGTGATACATTAGAGGAGATAGCCTCAACAAAATTTATAGGTTTGATCTAAGTTTAGGTGTCCCACATCTTGGATCATTCCAATGTTAATCTAGGTGTGAAGGTTTCAGAGCCAAATCTACCAAGCCTTCAAGCAAGGTGCTATCTAGATAACTAACACCATCTTTATAAGAAAAAATTATCAAAGATACTAAAACCACTAATCTATCTTTAAAAGCCCATGAGGAACCACTACCTCCTTCTGAAACCCCACCAACTTCCATTCCTTCAAAATCTACCTTATCTTCCAAAACTTACATTGGTTCTTCTAAATACCATTAGAACTTTCTTAAAGAAATTAACTCCATGCCTTGTAATATTCCATTTATGGAATTAGTTTGTACTTCCCCTTATCATTGGAAGTTCCTTATATAATAATTACAAGAAATTTAAGATTCATATTATATAGATAAAAATACACCTTCTAATGATCCTCAACATGCCAACATACATACCATTGAAACCATGTGTCCTTTTTCAAAACTGTCTATTAAATTTCTTGAAGAAGGCATGATTAATAATGAAATATTTTTTTCATGCCAATGATCCACCACTATTCATTAAAATAGCCATTAATACTACCCTTATCTGTAAAGTCTTAGTTGATGAAGGCTCTGGTATTAATTTAACATCTTTGTGGCTTATCCAACAACTTGGATACAATAAGGATCATCTCAAGAAAACCCACCTTACCTATTGTGGATTTGATAAAACTAATAAAAAACCACTTGGTTATATTTGGATTCCCATAATAATTGGACCTAAGATCATTCAAATGAAACTCATGGTCCTTGATTTGACCCTATCTTATAATATACTCCTCGATCACCCTTAGACTCATAGAATGAGGGCCATCACTTCTTCTAGTAGCCAATGCATCACATTATTACATAATGACAAATGGTATAAGCATGATGCTAATCCCAACCCTTGGAGTATTCAATTTCTTCATCCAAAATCTCAGTATCACTTTCCTACCATTCATACCATCAATAGTTCTCCCTTGCCTGAGTTCATCAACATCAATCTAAATTTAGAAGTCACTCTTGTTGATTCATATGATGATGAACCTAATGACTTGAAACATAATTACAACACTACCAAGATACCTCTCTATATATTGGAGTGGATTCTTCCTTCCTTATTACCTCATGATCATACTATTACTCTCATCGATGAGATAATTAATTTCCCCCCTCCATGAAATGCTTAGGATCCTTATCTACTAGAAGATTCATTCACATGCAATGATTATGGAGTGGCCAAATTATTCCAAGACCCTTTAATCATGTCTCCATGAAAATTTAGTAACATTGGGATTTCACCTTATAAAACTCTCCCTAAATCTCAAGCATGTACCATTTCTCCAACATATGATGATAACTACATAATGGCCCAAGATCAATCTCAAGACTTGGATGTTCAACATTATAAAAGAAACTTAGCTCAAATACATGCTTTTAACTGGGATGTCAATAGCATTTTCATAGATAATGAATTGGATCCCTAAGGTCATGTGCTTACTATTAATTCTCCACTTCTTGATACTCCTTGGGTGGTAGAACAAATCATACCTTCTGAACCTTCAAAAATTATTGCCTCTTTTCTACCACATATAGATCCCATTGTTACATCTGATTCTTCCCCCATCAAAGAAACTAACAATACACCAATCCTATCTAATCTATCTACTTCTCCTAATCTCAATATTACACTAGATGTGAAGTCCATCAACGTCCATCAAATACATTCTAAATATGATCACCATGGTAATCAAATTTTTGATCTCGAAGTAGATGTTAAGTATTATGGTCCTCTTCCCACTTTTCCTAGTGATGAATCTATTCTTGAAATACTTCATGCCCAAGAACCTAAACTTCCTCAGTAACATCACAAACTTGGAAATATCAAAAAACAAATCCCCTTGTTTCAATAACTTCATCTCTAGCATTGATCCTAAAGCTAATCCAATTTCTTCTTTACTTAATGCATCATATGAGAAACTACTAGCATTGAATAAACTAAGATGGCAATGCTATAATTATTGAAGAAAATACTATCATTAAAGATGGTACTCCATCATGCTCTCACCCAATTATAGTTTCTAATGAACTCTCACCTACTAAACATGATAACTATATTTTTTATAAATATCATGAGATCTTCACTTGGTCTTATGAGGACATGTCTAGTAGTGACCCTAGAATTATGGTGCATAACATCATCACTTATCCTGATGCCAAACCTATGCATCAAAATCAACAAATATTTCCACTTGATATTTCCACCTTGTCATAAAGAAATCATCAAAATTATTTATGCTAAATTTATCAAACCAGTGGATTATTTTGAATGGTATTCCAACATAGTTCTCATTCAAAAAAAGGTTACTATGGTCATTCACATTTGCATTGATTTTTATAATCTTAATCTTGCTTATCTCAAGGACAATTTCCCTTTACCTTAAATATATACCATTATCAATTCCACAAATGGCTATGAAATTTTATCTCTTAGGGACAGGTTACAATCAAATTCACATTGACCCCAAGGACCAACATAAAACCACTTTCACCATGGAATATGACACCTATTACTATGTTAAAATTCCCTTCAACCTTAAAAATGTAGGATCCACTTATCAACAAATAATGACTCATATCTTTCATGATCTTATACATAAAATTGTATAAACCTATGTGGATGATCTCATTGCTAAATCTAAAAGTTGAAGGACTCAACTTTCTGATCTTGCCATCACCTTTGACTATCTTCTCAAATACAAAGTTAAAACAAATATTTAAAAATGTGTCTTTGGTGTCACATTTGGATAACTGTTAGGATTTTTAGTTTCTCTCCATGGAATTTATGTTGACCCTACCAAAATTTGTGCTATCATCAACATGCCCATTCCTCATTCTATTCTATAAATTCACACTTATCTCAATAATCTTGGAGTAATTACGATTCATCCCTGAAATGGCCTACCATATCCACTCTATCAAATCTCTTCTTAAGAAAGTTAATGATTTATAATAGATAAATCCTTGTAAAAAATCCTTTGATAATATGAAAGAATTATTGCTTCACCCACACATGCTTCTCCCTCCTTTAAATGATCAACCTTTAATTCTCTATACTTATTCCACACCCATATTTGTTGGGGCAATGGTTGCCCAAAAAAATGATGTAAAAAGAGATTATGTTATTTAATACATTAGCTAAGGCCTAATTGATCATAAGAAACATTACACAAAAGTTGAACATGATTGCCTCACCATATATTTCATAGCTAAAAAGCTTTGTCATCATATGCTTTATCAAACCACTTATGTCATCATTCATTACAATCCCCTTAACCACTTATTCTCCAAATCCTTTCTTCTTGGAGAAAAAATGGGAAAGCGGATGGTGCTCATGGAATTTGGTCTCCAAATTATTACTCAAAAAGCTATCAAAAGACAAATCATAGTTGATAAACTTACCACAGCTTCTGTGCCAGGTATCGACCACCTCCAAGATAGTCTTTTTAATGATAATATTCTCAATATTGAAGGTCTCAACCAAGCCATATCTCTTAAAGATTACTTTCATAACTTCAATACTGATCTTTAAGAAAGTAATCTTGAAAAATCTGTTATCCTCCCCGATAATACTAAACCAAAAGTAGTTATCAAAGAACTTCTTGAAATTATTGTTGACTTACAAGAGGATACTTGGACCCTTCACTTTGACGGTTATAAATGCCTTAAAGAATTTGGGAAAAGTTAAATTCTTATGAGTCCACTTGGAAAAATCATCCCTTTATATTTTTTCTTAATATTTGATGTCACTAACAACATTGTAGAGTATGAAGCTCTAATCTTAGGCATGAGAGTTGCTCTTGATCTAGATATCCAATAGCTACATGTATTAGGTGATTCTTGGCTCATTTAATATTAAGTAAATGGTTATTTCCACTAAAAAAGTGAGAACCTCATTTTTTATCATCAAACTTCAACCACTCTCACCAAATATTTTGTTTCTTTCACCATTGAGCCTATACCTCGAGATCAAAATTCCATTGCTGATTCCTTTGCTTCTTCAACATGTCTTTTTCATTTGCACCAAGTTATTTACAATCCCACTTTTATTATCCACATAATAAAATCTCCATCCTCTATTCAAACACATGATTTGCTTATCTGCCACATTGAGGTTGTCACCATTTGACAAATCCTGTGGTATAAATAAATCATTCAATTTTTAGAACATAAAACTTATCATCCTAACCTAGATTCCTATAAAAAGACTCACATTCACAAAAAAACTTATAAGTATGTATTTCAATATAGCATCCTTTATTATCATAATGATGGAGTTACCTTGCTCTGTTGTGTTATGCAAGATGAGGTACCTCCTCTTCTTGAACAAGAATATGGGGGCATTTGCGGTGGACACTATAACAAACATGATACAACCCACAAATGCCTATGTATGGAATAATTTTGGCCCACTCTTGAAAAGGATGCCATTGTATTTTCTAAAAATTGTACTCCTTTCCATATTCATGATGATTTAATTAATTCACCTCCATTTGAGATTCAAACTATTGAATCTCCTTGGACATTCTTGATGTGGGGATTAGATCTCATAGGTAAACTACCTGGATCTCAAGATGGGCATGTCTTTATAATCATATCCACATAATATTTCACCAAGTGTATCAAGGCCATGCCCTTTGTTAATTTCAATGGTACCACCATATCTAAATTCATCCTTAATAAAATCATTTTCCTCTTTGGTGTTCCTCATATTATCATTTTAGACAATGGTGGTAATTTCAAAAATAAAGATGTCAAATAACTCTATGTTAAATTTAAAATTAATAATATATTTTCCACACCCTTTCATCCATAATGTAATGGCCAAACTAAGGCTACCAACATAATTCTTAATAAAATTATCCAAAAGATAATTCATGAAATCTGCATGGATTGACACCTTCATCTTTATCTTGCTCTTTGGACCTATCACACAAACATACATACTACCACTGAGGCAATGCCATTTTTTTATATTCTATCATTATACATTAGTCCTTCCATTATAAGTTGATCTTTCCTCTCTCTCTCTCTCTCTCTCTCTCTCTATATATATATATATATATATATATATATATATTTTCATGGTATCATACCTTATGAAGAATTACATGAAGCTCATCTTCATGATTTTGATCTCCTTGATGAACATCATCTTTCTACTTTGTAACACAATTGCTAATACAAGGCATGTATTACCAAACAACATAAAAATGGTGGGGCCCCTATTTAGTCAAAGATATTCTAGGTCCAAGTACCTATCACCTTTAAACCAATAAAGGTCATATTTTCAAAGATCCTACCAATGCACAATTCCTTAAGAAGTATTTTGCCTAATCCCTCCCTTATTTTCATGATTTCTATATACTATCTATCTAACACTTTTTGTAGGTTACTCACATAGGTCTCACCCTTTGCACCTGTTCCCTCTTTTCACAACCCTCAGTCCTTCATTTTGGTGTATTGGTTTCCCTTTTTCTCATGAATTGAATTGTAAAACTATGGATAGGACCTGGTCTTCCTCATGAAGTAGTTTTATCCACTTTAATTTCTCACTTTTTACACATCACTTTTTGGCACCCCTTGGGTTTCTCTTTTGTGAGTTGTAGTGTAAGACCATGGATAGGTCCTGGCCTTTCTCACAAATGCCATATTTTTCTTATTCCATTTATATTTTTAATACTTTTTGGCACTCTCATGGGTTTTATTTTATGATTTGTAGTATAATACCATGGATAGGACTTGGCCTTCTTCATAAAATCACCGTCTTATTATTCTTTTTTTAGAATGTGTTTTGCAATGGTTACAAGTTTTTGATCTTTATTCTTAACTTTAGTTTTTGATTCTTTTGTAGATAAAATTTGAAAAACAATCTATGTTATCATGTTTTCCTACATTTCCCTCATTCTTATGATAAGGAATTACACTTTTCTATCATTGTATCCCCTTTTCACCCTTTGTCACATTTTTTGCAATTTGAAGTAATTCAAATTGTTTCATGTCCTATTCCACTTGATTTCTTTTCCTTTCACTCCACATTGTATAAAATAAGGTCAAAGTCAAGATAACACTTTTATTTCACCTAGGTTTATGAGACTCTTAGACACCATGCTCTCTAAACTCTCTCTCTTAGCAACCAAGTCCCAAGTATTCAAATAAAATTCATCTTTAGCACCCATGTTGGTTCTTCGGATCCATATGGAGGAATAGAAAAAAAAAATTAAGAATTTTAAAATCCAAATTATTTGAAATAAAAGGTAATGATATACAAAAGTAAATAGATAAATATCAAAATTCAAAATCACACCAAAAAATGTGATTACAATCACATATCCTATCTCTAATCGAAGCTCAAACTCCATAGTTGGCCTCACAATAGAGCTGAGGTCCATTGGGGTGTGGTAGGCTAGTAGATTGAAATAAAAGAATTCAACAAACTCTATGGTGTTACCTACTTTCTCATTAAGTATCCAATCTTTGTAGTAGACTGATAGGTATGTAAGGGGTTCTGAGGAATAAGGAACACATTTTGGAAAGGTAGGTATATTTTATTTTTCATGAATATAACCTTCATGGGATGATTTATATACTTCATTTATTGATCTAAAACTTGTGTAACTAAGAGAAGTTCTTCAAAGTCCTTAAGGTCAAAACTCCTCTTGTTTTGACAAACATAATTTGAGTGTCTTGACTTTGATAAAGTGTTCCTCTACCTTGGTTTTTCCTTCATCCTCCCCTCCACCCATTTCATTTCCCCCATTGATAGGCAAATTGTGATTTTAGATCTAGTTTTCCTCTCCTATACTTCCTTCTTCTTCACATCTTAAAAACATGATAGCACTACTCCGTTTCAGTTTTATCTATCCTTAGAGAAAAAAACATCTTTTAACAACTACGGATTACTTTCTTTACACCATGGCTCTACATATTTAGACATACTTTGATTTAATTTACCATTTGTCATTATTGCACTACCCCTTTTTGCAGGCACCTGAGTTCATTTCTACTTTCATGTAGTTTTTCCATTATTGAGTGAGGTTGGCTTGTTACTTCTCACTCACCAATGATGTTTTCTATTTTATTCACCTTTTTCCTTTAATGATTGAGTAAGGATTGTTACTTCTCACTCTTCAATGTTTTTTTACCATTTTACTTCCCATCTTTATTTAAGTAAGGATTATTATTGCTTTCACATTGATGTTTGATTACCATCCTTTTGACATGTATCCTTAGTTTGACTTGGTGAGTTTGCCTTTCTTACTTAAGGTTTACTTGTTTGAGTTTTTTGGTTTTTAGTAGCCTTGAATTTTTGATTACAAAATTTATTCTAAATTTTGACTTGATCATTTGGTTTAACATAGCACTTGTCACCCCAACTTACCAAATTTACAATTACATCCCATCCACATAGCACCAATTATCTTATCTTTTCTACATTTGTTTATTTTTTCTCTTTAATTTTATATTCTTGGGTTTGTCTAAAGTAGTCTCTTCACCATCCACAATCAAAACTATAAACATAATAGATAACCATCCAATGATAAAGGTAAGTTAAGGTGTGTATGACATTTTACTTTTTAGTTATTTTCCTTTCAATTATTTAATTTTAGTTATTTTTCTTTAAAATATTGCAATTTTTTTAGCCTCAACATTGTGTGCTACTATGTTCTTTCTTAAAGCACCATCCCATGTTGCACCTGCGTGACATGTGATGAGCTTCAAGTGGGGAATATGTATACACATAATATTTTTAAATTTTATCAAATACTGATGTTTTTTATCTTGCAAAAACCTATCGAGTCTCAATCTCTTTAAGTGCACACCCTAAGGGGTGCATTAAGAAAGGGGTGGGTAGACCATTGGTACTTCAAAAGATTGTTGTCACTTATTTCCACTTATTACCAATTCAACCATCTCATTTAAAGATTCCCCTAAGTTATGCTCCTCTTTTGCGCATTCCTCTAGTCTTTTACCACCTTTCATACCTATTTTCCTAGCCTTAAACCCCTTTTGATAGTTTATAGTATTGGGTTGACTAGGTCAACCTTATTTTCTTATTAGTGAAATTCATTTAGGATCTAGGTCAGCTCTTGGCTAACCTAGTTTGTGACCTAGTGAGTTTTTATCAATAAAAATACTAGGTTGATTGGGTCGATGCTGTCAGCTAATTTTTTTGAAAGGGATTAGGGTTAAATCCACCTATATATATAATATCATTTATCCATACTTAGAGACGTCAAGAATTATTATTCATTTTCACTTCTTTACAATCTGCTCTTCCACCATTCTACTTGAGGAGTCTTAGCTTAGGGTTTCTACTTGGAGAATATAGTCTTATGGAGAAGTATTAGATTCTTTATCCTTTCTTAGTGATCCTTGCAAACCAAAATAACCTCTTTTAAAGTCTTTTTGGCTAAGGGATATATTGAGTCTCGACAGGTTCATATTTCAGGTAAGTATTCTCTAACTTTGCTCCTCCTTTTAGTAGATAAAAGTAGCATAAGTATTAGATTTTGAATAATATTAATCTTCTTATCCATGCATTAGGGTCTTACCTATACATATATTAATTATGATTATCTTATGTATGTTTACTTTTATTTGTTTACTAACCCTCATATTGTGCCACAAGCTTTGGTGAGCACTAGATTAGATTTATTTACTTTACTTATTACTAGTATAGTGAATATGAAAACATAGGGCTTGGTTAGGGTTATTACATGAGTCAGTTTGACTGGAGGCTTTGGAACCCTCCCTATTATTATTTTTGTGATAATAGATCCCCTAATTGGGTCTATCAGATCCACATATTGGTCATGTTCTCGATTATCTAATGCATCCCCGATTGGAAGTGTAAGTAGGATCTATCTTCTATGAGATAGGATTGATTTATAGATCTGATGCATTTATGATTTCATACATAAGGTAATTTTTATTTATCTTTTAGTGATGAAAACATTAAAAAAATTTAAAATCTTTCTTCTTTAATAGATGATGCAAATTTGAGAAAAAATGAATGTGATTCTCATTTTGAGACAAATGTTACAATAATTCAAGGTCATTTTTATTAGTGTAGGTTTTTATTTTTCCCTATTTATTAATTAGGGAAATTTTATTTCTTTTGCATACATGGAGTTTTCCTACATTTGTAGGATAGGCTAACTTATGTGGAGGTGTGTGTCATAGATGTGTCATAGGTGTCATAAGAATGTCATAAGTAACTCCCTTGATGGCAGTTACTTCTCTATTCTTAGCACCTTGTCACCACCTTTCATGGAGGAGTTACATTCTATTCTTGGGGTGCCTTGTCCACATTTTGTGGAGGAGTTACTTTCATACTCTCCTATTTGTATTCCTCACTTTGGCCATCTCATGTTAATCAAATTTTGGTTTTCTCCATTTTGTCTTGTGCAATTTCTCTTATTGTGTTATTTTTAAATTGCTTTAGCATCTATGTGGTGTGCACTTATTCATCTTGTGTGATCACGTCTTCAATGGACTCACATTATCTGGATTATGGCAATAACTTCGATATGGTATCAGAGCTTTCCCGGTAATCTTGTGTGTGATTATGCTTTTAGCTTATTTTTTAAATCAAGAGGAGTGGAGTTTGTTTTTTAATTTTTAGGTTTGATCAAAAATAAAAAATATATATCACTTATGGTTAGTTTTCTTGGAGATCCTTGCATTTGGGTGTCTTTTGTTATGTGAAGTAGCAAAGGGAGGAGCTGACTTTGTTGCAAGCCTCTTCATACTGCTATTATCCTTCCAATTTCTGCACCTTCTTCTAGTTAGCAGCACTCTTCTAAGTTCTACGCCTAGCTTTTGCACTCCTTCAGGTGTCCATGCCACTGTCTCCAGCAGTCTTCTCTAGCTGCGCCAACCTTTAGCAGCTCCATCCTTCCAGCTGGGTGCCTTAGGCCATATGAAAGGTCTACTATTTTTTGTTTTTTACCAAAATTTTCAAAACTGCACCTTGTTTGGACGCCACATGTTTTTTTTGCTTGCTTTTTGGTCTGCTGTTATTCTTCCAGTTTCTGTGCCTAGTTTTTGAGCTCCAATTCTACCACACATTAGGCTGTATAGTTTCTATAGGTCTGCATTTAATTTTGTGTCTTTTCTGAATCAAAATTCTGGACTGTTTGCTTTTGGACGCCCCTTCCTACTTGGCATCCCATGTGGCACCCTAGGACACTTGTCATTCCTTCAAAACTGTCTTTGCTTCATTATTTTCAATTAAAATTGCCCTGTTAAAATAAAAATTAGTCAATTTGACTGAGTATTTAATTTTTTAGATAGTTTTGTATTTTTGGGGATTTTCAATTAAAACTTGTATCTTCGACCTATGAAGACGAAGGGTGAGGTCCGAGTTGGCGGGAGGCCAATTCCTTCTCATAAAGACCTCCTTTGGATTATTTATTCCATGCCGAATCCAACGAGTGGTTGGAAGGTCACTTTCTCTCCCCATAACAGACATTTTTTAATGTTTTAGTGTTTTTTTTTTGCAAAAACACTAATTTATGGGAAAATTGTAACTTTAAAATCTTGTAAACGGTAGCTCAGTTTTGGGTGCCATTTTTTGCAAAAGTGCTTGTAATTTAATTATCCACAACATAGACTTGTTATTTTTTAAAAACACATTAGTTTATAAAGTGTCAAAAATTTGGGTCTCTCGAGACGCATTTTCGGTTGAGTCTGACGTTCTGCTTGCTTTAGTCTTGCATTGATTGCTCTAAAATGCATTTTCAGCTGAGTCTGACATCTTTTGAGCGTGCACTTGCATATTTGGGAGGGGCTCAATATTTCGGAGGGGGTGTGATTGCTTTTTCACAACTTGCAAATTTTCACTTTTATTCTCTTTTTTGCATAAAATCACAACTTGCAATCAACACAACTTCACCTAAATTCAGCTAAAAAAAATGAATTCTTTTCAACTTAAACCCCTAACACCCTTCAACTATCATGAATAGAAAGTTAAAATGTCAATCATTCTTAGAAGCAAAGGGTTGTATAGGATCACCATGGGTACAGAAGTAGAACCCAACACAGATGTTGAAAAGGTTAAGTGGTACAACCGTAGTGATGAAGCCTTTGGGTTACTAAGCTTGTCTGTGTCTCCAAAACTTCTCTTCCACTTAGAATCCTCCCAAACTCATAATGACATATGGGACACCTTAGAATTTGTTTTTGGGAAGCTTGATGTGATGAGAGGTCATGAGCTCGAAAATGAACTCATAAGTCTAAGTCCTAGTAACTTTGACACCCTACAGGACTTCTTCACTAAGTTTAAGGGCTTAGATTGTAATTGAAATAATGTGGGATAGAGAAGAAAGATGACCAACTCATACTTTCTATTCTCATAAAATTAGGTCCAAGCTATTCAGTCTTTGTCTTCACTTTCCATGCCACAAAAAGTGCCCTTGGCACTACATGAAAAATGCCTTCTTTGGATTCATTCATTGCCGACTTGACTAGGGAGCAAGATAAGCTAATTCAGATGGGCACAATGAAGTCTACTCAACCCCAAGCCTTGATAGCTAGAAATGGTAAGGATAAGACTTCAACAAAGGAGAAGAAGAAAAAGAACAAGGACCAGGAGAAGAAGAAAGAAAACACCAATCCTACCAAAAACAACACTGAGTCTTCATCCTCCAATGCTAAACCTAAGAAGGAGAAGGTTAAGTGTGCCTATTGTAAAAAGATAGGGCATGATGAACACAAGTGCATGAAAAAACAAATAGACCACGTAACTCATCTTCTAGAGAAGAACAACATAGGTGTTCTTGAGTCCATCAAGCAAAATTCATCAACCCAAGATTCTACTAAAGCAAAAGGCAAGGGTAAGGAGAAAGAAAAGGGCAAGGCCCTTGTAGCAACTGCAGCTTCTACATCTTCATGGATCATAGACTCAAGTGCTTCTCACCACATGGGCTCTTCACTAGTTGAGTTTTTATCGTTAGAGCCTTGTAGCATGACTTCAATTAGTTTGGGTGATGACACATCAATTTCCATTGTAGGGAGAGGGTCAGTTGAAATGGAAGGAGGAACATTCAACAATGTTCTAAGTGTTCCTTCTCTTTCAACCAATCTCCTATCAGTGTACCAAATCACTCACATTGGTTGGGGCATGAGAGTTGAGTTTTCACCAGATTCAGTGTCTATCATGGAGTTGCATAGTGATACTACAGTGGTAGTGGGAAGGGCAGATCACCAAGCTAGGTTATACACCTTTTCATATTTTGAATCAGATTCTTCTCCTATAGCATTGCTGACTCATTCAAGTGGAATTATCAAATTATGGCATGAGCAGTTTGGCCACCTTAACTACCGCTATCTTGAGCAACTTTGTAAAAATGACATGGTCATTGGCTTGCCTCATGTCCAATTCTCAAAAGGACTTTGCGAGGGGTGCTCCCTTGGGAAGCATCTTGAAGCAAAATTTGACAAAGGCAAAGCTTGGAGGGCTTCACAACCTTTGGAGTTAGTCCACAGTGATGTATCGGGACCCTTTCCCAAACCATCTTTCACAAGGGCCAAGTACATCCTCACTTTCATTGATGATTTCTCTAGGTACACTTGGATATATTTTCTCAAACAAAACTTTGAAGTGTTTGAAAATTTTCTAGACTTCAAGGCTTTTGCTGAGAAACAGAGTGAGAAATCCATCAAGGTTCTTTGAACTGATAATGGAGGGGCATATGTTAGCATTAGATTTGAGCAATTTTACACCATAGAGGGGATTGATTTGTAGCACATAGTCACCTACAGTCCTTCACAGAATGGGGTTATAGAACATAAGAATAGGTTCTTGAAAGAGATGGCTAACTGTATGATTCACTCCAAATCCTTAGCACCACAGTATTGGGATGAAGCCATCAATTGTGCTTACTACATTTAGAATAGGGTTCCTCACAAAGATTTGAAAGGGATAACACCCTTTGAAGCTTGGCATAAAAGGAAACTTGATGTTGAGCACCTCAGGGTTTTCAGATCCCTAGCCACGGCCTGTATTTTGAAGAAGAAACTCAAAGCTATGGAATGTCAGTCCAAGCCTTGCATCTTTGTAGGATATCCAGATGGTATTAAGGGATATCACCTTCTAGATCTAGTTACACATGAGTCGTTCATCGAGAGAAGTGTCCATTTTCAGGAGAGTCCTAGAGACTCAACACTTGACACTTCTTCTCCCTCATCAGATCTACTTCTTCATGATGATTCTTCATCATATTCAGATTAGCCACAGTAGATTCTTGAGCCAGAGTTATCTTCTTCTTCTTTGAGTTTAAACAATGAGGACAGTGATGCAGAGTCAACCACCTCTAGTCAGTCAGAGGATGAGGAGTTAGCACCTGACTTGCCACTTTTGCGCCACTTTGGGCCAGATACACACTTGAGAGTGTTGGCACTTGGGCAGGAGATCCCGCAAATGATAGACATACTAGGGGGATTTTCGGAGAGATCCACATGTCTTCTTTGCTTCAATTTTAGATCCACAATCTTTTTGAGAGGCATCGGGGGTACCTGAGTGGGATAGTGCTATGGAGGAAGAATATTATTCCTTAATCAAAAATCACACTTGGGACTTGACATCACTTCCTAAGGGAAGAAAGATGGTTCGATGTAGGTGGATATATCAGACCAAGTTTGTAGCAGATGGGTCAATTGATAAGTATAAGGCACAATTAGTTGCCAAGGGTTTCTCACATATGGTAGGTATTGACTACTCAGAGACCTGTGTACCCATTGTAAATATGACTTCTATTCGACTCACCTTGGCTATTGCCACAACACATGGTTGGGATGTGCATCAGATGGATGTGAAGAGTGCCTTTCTTCACAGAGACCTAGAGGAGGAGATCTACATGGAGCAGCCGCCAGGATTTGTTCAAGATTCTTCCTTAGTATGCAGACTTAGGAAATCTATCTATGGCCTCAAACAGGCCCCTCAGGCTTGGTATGCCAAGATGGATTCCTTCTTTCTTACAACGGGTTTCACTAGGTGCCATTCTGATCCCAATGTCTACTTCTTGCAGTAGGATGATTCGCTCTTGATTTTGGTTCTATATGTTGATGACCTTTTGATCACCGAGAGTTCTTCATTGGCTATTGCAGTGGTGAAGGCATCTCTTCAGGATAGATTTGACATGACAGACTTGGGTCTATTGCACTACTTCCTTGGCATCGAGATCTCACAGTCAAATTCAAGGATGTCACTTGCACAGCCTAAGTATGCTCTTGACTTATTGGCTCGGTTTCACATGGCTGATTGCAAGCCATCTCTGACTCCCTTTCTATCAGGAGTCAAGCTTGAGACTAATTGTTCTTCACCATTGGTTGATGCCACTCGGTATCAACAACTTGTTGGTAGTCTCATCTACTTGACTCACACTAGGCCCGACATTTCATATACAGTGGGACTTGTCTCCAAATTCATGCAGGAACCCCATGAGCTGCATTGGAAAGCAACTAAGAGGATCTTGCATTACATACAGGGTTCACATAGATATGGGATTCATTATAGATTTGGCATAGAGGTTGACTTGGTTGGATATACAGATTCAGACTGGGTTGGCGATTCACAGAATCATAAGTCCACTTTTGGTTACAATTTCTCTCTAGGTTCTAGTCTTATCAGTTGGTTTAGCAAGAAGCTGAATGCTATTGCTATATCATCCATAGAAGCAGAGTACAGGGGCACTGTTAATGCAGCTACTGAGTCTATTTGGCTTTAGGGGATTCTTTCTGATTTTGGCATTCCTATCAAGCAGCCCACCATCATTTATTGTGACAACCAGAGTACCATTCAAATTTGCAAAAATCTAGTTCAGCGCCAGTAGACCAAGCACATAGAGATTAACATGCATTTCATAAAAGAGCTTATTCATAGTTAGGTCATTGACTTGATATTTTTCTAGTCTTTAGAGCAGGTTATAAACATCTTCACCAAACCTTTCACTGAGAGTAAGTTCATTCATCTACGAGCTCTTCTTGGGGTGTGGTCCGCATCTACAACAACATCATCTTCAGGGGGGCCTTCTAGCCTCTTTTTTTCTTTCATGTGTCTCGTTGGGGGGGGGGAGTTTTTTTCCTACGAGTTTTCTCCTTTTCTCTATCTTATGGGAGATTGCATTTGTACATGGGTACCTCATCAGGCCTAGTTGCCGGGGCCCATTTTATATTTCCACACTTCTCACCTAAGCTGCGCTTATGGGGGGGGGTATTAGTGTAGGTTTTTATTTTTCCCTATTTATTAAATAGAGAAATTTTGTTTCTTGTGCATACATGGAGTTTTCCTACATTTGTGGGATAGGCTAGCTTATGTGGAGGTGTGTGTCATAGATGTGTCATAAGTAACTCCCTTGATGGGAGTTACTTCTCTATTCTTAGCACCTTGTCACCACCTTTCATGGAGGAGTTACATTCTATTCTTGGGGTGCCTTGTCCACCTTTTTTGGAGGAGTTACTTTCATACTCTCCTATTTGTATTTCTCACTTTGGCCATCTCATGCTAATCAGATTTTGTTTTTCTCCATTTTGTCTTGTGCAATTTCTCTTATTGTGTTATTTTTAAATTGATTTAGCATCTATGTGGTGTGCACTTGTTCATCTTGTGTGATCATGTCTTCATTGCACTCACATTATCTGGATTCTGGAAACAACTCCAATAATTTTAATTTACTTTCTCTTGATCTTACAAAAATTATAATTGATTCCTCTATTAATTATTTAGACATTCAATTAGATACAAATGTGAAAATTATTTATCTACTTCTAAAAATTCAATAAATAACCATACAAATCTTCATCACATTTAAAATCATATAATTTATTATTTACAAACATCATGTGATATGAATGTTCCTTATCAAAATTTTATAAAGTATGCAATGATGTGGTTTTAACATGCAATGATAGATGTGATGATTCTATTATTCCTATGTTTCAATTAGATGGTTAACTCATTAACAGAATTAAATTAATCATCATGTACACTCCATTTATTAAATAGATATAACTTATATAATATAATATAATAACATGCAAATGTGCCAAAAATTGAATGTACTTCTTCCTTCCTAGATTATGCAAATTTGTCAAAAGTGGATTTCATTTTTCATTTACCAAAGGATGCAAATGTTATGAAATTTAAATTCAATTATTAATTAAATGATTCAAATATTAAGCAAATTGAAATTACTTCTCATTATCTCTCATTAGATGATGCAAATGTTACCAAAACTGAAAATTCTTCTTCTTTCTTAGAAAATTCAAATGCTATAAAATGCAAAAGTCTTTCCATTTTTATTGATATAGATGATTTAAACGATTAAAAAGTTGAAGGCAATTATTTTTATTTATATCTTAGTGATGAAAACATGACAAAACTTTAAAATCCTTATTCTTTAATAGATGATGCAAATGTGAGAAAAATTGAATGTGATTCTCATTTTGAGACAAATGTCACGATAATCCAAGTTCATTCTTATTTACTTTCTCTTGATCATGAAAAAATTATAATTGATTCCTCTATAAATTCTTAGAAATACAATTAGATACACACGTGAAAATTATTTATCTAATTCTAAAACTTCAAGCAATAGCCATACAAATTTTCATCACATTTAAAATGATAAAATTTATTCTTTACAAACATCATGTGATATGAATGTTCCTTTATCAAAAGTTTATAAATTATGTAATGATGTGGTTTTATCATGAAATGATAGATGTGATGAATCCATCATTTCTATGTTTCAAGTAGATGGTAGACTCCAACCCATGAGTGCATCTTTTCAAATATCAACCATTCTTACTAATCATATTGTATCTATGATTAATGCCATATGATATCTTTAAAATCAAGCTTCAATCCTTAATTTACAATTTTTATCATCATGTAATGCTAATATTAACGATAAATTTTTTGAATATCAACCTATTACATGAAATGTCTTTTACTATCCTTATCCAACAAAGTTTACCATGCCTATGTTGCCTTTATTCAATGGTCATGGAGACCTTGCCACTCATTTGACACAATATGTGTGTTCTTTTGGTCACTGGGCTAAAGATAAATTCCTATTGTTAATATATTTCCATAGAAATCTAAAATTAGAAGCTTATGGTAGCTTATATAGTCTTCCTAATGGTTCCTTGCCAACTTTTAGGAAGATGGAAGACATTTTAAAAAAAAAAAAATTCATAAGAATGAAATGCCTAAGTTAACATTGGAACATTTACAAGCCTTAAAGCAACATGATGATGAGTCTATTCGACATTATGTTACATGATTTAATAATGCATTGAACCCTTTGACATATATAACCTCATATTTGGAAATATAATTCATATTCAATAAGGGCCTTATTTATCCACTTAAAAAAAGAGCATTGAATAGGCCCTATGTTTCTTTCAATAACTTATTTATGGATGTGCACAAATATGCATGTAAGCTAGTAAAAAAAAATACAAAATAAAATGCATCTTATCTAAAAGGAATTTTTTTAAAAGATGATTACAAAGGGAAATAGTTTAGAAAATAATCTCATAAGTCATGTTCAATACTTTTTTCTAAACCAAAGGTTAATATCAAGAAGAAAATAGTAAAGGTATTACATAAAGGAAAATAATCAACATACATAGTAGCTCCTACATTAAAAGATCATAATTATACTAAGAGACATTGAATTTAGTTTGATTGTATTTAAGATATACCACATGATATATTGAATACATTATTGGATATTCAGTTAACCGATCTTCCTCCAAATAACTATCATACACCATAGATTTGAAAATATCAAATAGAAACCATTTTGCACATATCATGGTAATAATGTATAGTGTGATATTTATTTTTATTCTTTGTTTGAAAATATCACACAACTTACATATAAATTAGTTATTACATTTTCAAACTATACAAGATATTTTTATCCTAATTCTTTTAGTAGTTATTATAAGAAGACTGAGATAGCCCATGGTATTCCTATCAAGGAATGAATGATATATTTTAAATTTTAAGAACAAACCACTAAAAAAATTACCTCATCTAGTTAACATTATACAAAATCCACAACATCAAAAAATACTCCTACTCGGTAACTATTGTTCATTTGATCTCTCAATAGAGGCAATAATAGAAGAAGCTTAGTTACTAATGATCCCAAATTATATGTTATAATTACATCTATAAATTATTTGAAGTCAATAATGAATAAAATATAGAATAATATATCTTTTTAACAACTAAATTAACAAGTCAAAAAATTAGTACAGTAGTTAGAAGTGAAAACATTTCAAATTATCCAACTACAAAATCCTTAGCCAAATTATAATAACTTATTTATCTTTGGAAAAAAATTTAGAAATAGGTTTTTATAGATAATGTCAAATATAAAATGATTTCATGCACACACGCACACATGCATGCACGCACACACACACACATGTGTGCACTCATGGGTTGGAGTTTACCAATGATGGGGGCATCCCCCTCATTTAAGCTATCACTACTAGATAACTTTGTATTCTATGAATTAGAAGCCTCATCTCATATGAACATTCCACATAATCATGATTGGGACCTATATCATCTAACTTTTATCTCAATTAACTAAATACAAACCCTTTCATATGTATGATGAGCCTATAAATCACAAAACTTCAAAGCAAATCTCTAGGAAAATTTAAATCTTGACTATGTGTAATCCATTTGTCACAATCTTATTGTAAGTCATAATACTCACTATAAACCATATTATATGTTATATCCATGGTCACACAAGGATAAAATAATTTTTTTTTTCCTTAGCTATCTAATAAACTCAATCTACTATCCTACTACCTACTACATCATATGACACATTTGAAATCAAAGTAAGAATGGCCACATATAACATAATGGATTAATAAGAATAATTTGAAATATCAAATTTTATTAATAAGTTATAAATAATTATAAAATAATATCAAACAATTACAAAAGTCAAGAAATATACCAGTACTTACTCTCAATTATGACTTTGACAACCTAGGCATCTCCACCAATAGGATGTGATGCAAGTTGTGGTATGAGAGGTACTTCTCCTTCATATCATCCCCCATGGGATGGGAGGAGTAATAATATGATTATCTATTACAAAAATAAATAATAAACCCCATCATGAATTATCTCACCACTATTCATAGGCTAATGTGCATCCTACATCATCACCATCTACTACGGGAATAATTGGATATCACTTGGTCATTAGATGAGGATTAAAAAATACACCCATATGATCTTGTCTACAACAAGATCTCATAGCCACTATGACACTCTAAAAACATGGATAAGTACTTGGAGGCACATCTTGAGTCAACGTTATGTGCCAAGTTAATTGCTCATACCTAAACATCTCATATACATTAGCAAATGTATCCTGTATCCATATGCTAACTCACAAGTGTCGTAACTTTTGAGTATCTTCAAGGCATGTCCCACATCCCATATAAGTTCACCAATGAATTGTAGAAGAAGTAACCTACCTAAAAGTAATTTTTAATCCATATTATTGTATACCCTCCATCATGGTATCTCCCATAAAATTATAAATATATCCATATACACCCAATCTTGAAGAAGGCCAATAAAATGATTTAAAAAAATAATATGGTCATAGGCCCATACATGTATTAAGGTAGTAGTACCAAGGGACTCTCCATGTACCTCTAAGATAAATATGTACATTTTTATACATAAATGTTCTAACATACTATGGCCCCATTATACCTAATATGAGTCTCATAGATAGCCCAAACTATACAATACAACTAATAGGAGATAATAAAAGTCCCACCATCTACTAATACAAAGGATTGATTTGACCCTAAAATGAAATACATATTATTCTCAATTTAATTTTAGGGTTAATAATATATAAATCAAATGGCACAAGGGTAATAATCATATATATAGCAGGCCAATTAAATGTTAAACTCATATATAAGCATACATTGAATATATTATGCAGAGATAGTGTAAATATGGAAAGTACAACTAGGATAGATATATAAATGAAAAATAAGAGAAGTACTTAGCTTGTTCTAATGTTTATATAATTTTGGATCTATAATAGGTTGATAGTAGGTGGGAAGATAGTTCTTGAATAGTTTTCAGATTTTGGATCCGGTGCATCTGGCTATCTATATAGTTATATCATCCCTAGATGGTTGTGTCAATGCTACTATCTGAGTTTAATGATAGTGTATTCTATGAAATATATGGTGAAATAATATGAAAGCACTTGGATGTTTCAATATTTTTCTTAGATTTTGCTTTGGTGCATTTAGATTTGGGTCATGGACAATTGCTCCTTGTGAAATGACAAAACCCTAGCTTTCCATCTTTAATGTGACCTTAGGTAGAAATGGGTTAGTGGGCACATGATTTCAAGCTCACCCAAATGATCCCACTATCAAATGTAACTACCTACATATCTAATAATTTATAAGAGGACCTCAAACTCATTTAGTTCTCCCTACATGTTGGCATATGTGTTAATCATGCAACATGTGTA
The DNA here is from genome assembly GCA_037957365.1 of Torreya grandis. NCBI lineage: Eukaryota > Viridiplantae > Streptophyta > Pinopsida > Cupressales > Taxaceae > Torreya > Torreya grandis. The sequence goes on from JARHVA010001715.1 coordinate 1,813,256, forward strand.
AAGCAAGTACAACAATGACCTAGCATGAAACTTATAAAATTGGGCCCTTGGGCTGATACTTTAATATTTTATACCTATATATGTGTTGTACCTATGATTGATAAATAAATAGGGAAGATTTTAATAATTAAATGCTTGATAGTGTGTTTTTTGATAAGTACCTTGGTCTCTTTGGTCTTTCTAGGTTTTTCCTTGGTGTGGAATGAATGAGGCTTGATCTTGTATTTATATCAAATCCATTTGGAGTAATAACTCACATTAGAGTACTTAGGCAGACCATTTTAATACATTTAATTTGAAAATTGGATGACTTTAGGGAATTGGACACTTGTGTTGGAGCAGGATAATAGCATCGACACTACTGTCTATCTTAGACATTAGTGTCAAGGGAGTTAAAAAATAGGTATAAACTCAAAAATTTTAGAGGTCAAAGATATGTTTATTTTAAGCATTTTGGGAAAGGTATAATGTCATTGTAATTAATATAATACTTATCAAACTAAGAAATAGGCTAAGGGGCACAAGATAGAGAAGATGTGAGGTTTACAAAAGTAATGAGAGTGTATAACTAAGAGGAACAACTGAGGTTTGGGTCTTTTCAAGTGTAAAATATTGAGGTGATACATAATCACTAAATATCATCTATAGTATTCTAATATGAAACATATTAATTTATAAAATTGTGTAACATTATCTCATAAAATTAGTTCTGATAAAATGATACCACCCTGATCACCACCCTTAGCTCTACATGTCATGAATCTATGTGGTAGATGCATATACCCTATACCCATCACATACATCACTATATGTCTCTCTCCAATAATATGAATCTATAAAATGTGCCCCATGTCCTTAAAATTAATTTTAATCTCACCTATTGCCAACCAAAAAATCTAAGTGTTTGGATTTCACCACTCAGACAATGTTATCATTAGATGCATGTTATACAAAAGAGCACCCAATTTGAAAAAATGTGCCAAAATAACCTCCTCTAGCTCTTATCAATCAATTTCATCCAAACCTATCTCTATCAAAGTACTCATATTTATACCATATAAAAACTATGTGGATTGAAAGTCAAACTAAAAAACACCAAACATACAAATTCTAATTAGTCTCAAACATAAGAAAATTAGAGCATGCAAATGTAATCTTCAAGAATATTATTCAAAACTTGGAGGTAAAACATTTCCCAATATAGGAAAAAAATGTAAACATGAATGTCCAACATAGTACAAGAATGTGAAACTTAGGAATTAATGTCAAGAATTAGATGATCCTCCCATAAAAAGGACAAAACTGACAAATTGCATATTCTTTAGTATAATATATCCAAAATAATAATAATTTTTTTTAAAATAAAATAGACCAACATATATTAAAAAAATACTATAAAATATAATAATTTAGATACATATTAAATCACCTATCTCCTATGTCTGAATAGTAGTCTACAAGAACTCAAATCATAATGAAAATTAAGATTATCGACTTGACATCTTGAAATACTAAGATCTCAAATCTTAGTCGACAAAATAGTGAAAATGAAATCAAAATATTACTTTTCACCACATTATCTATTTTTCATTGAATTGTTTCCAATATAAATTACTATACCTAATGCACACTTAATTCTATTAACAAATCAAAATTTTGACAAGTAGTATCTAAACTTATATTCAATAAAACAAATGTCACAAATTTCATATCAACACACATGAAATATTATTCCACATCATAATGATAATTATCTACCAATACCAACTTCAAAAATGGGTTAATTTTGCACTTAATTATACAAGCACTATTACCCTATATAATTATACTTAATAATCAAACACAACTATTTACTATTTTACTACTTCTGCTTACTGCAACTTATACATCAATAGCTTCCAAATATAATATGTGGTATTCTAAACCTTTATATCTATTAGAAATTATCTACCAAATTATATATTTTGAACCCATTTATTTTCAACTCTCATCATTTGCCTCAAAAGGTGGGTAAACAAAGGGAAAAATGAACATATTGCTGCAAAATCAAGATTCAATTGATTATAATATCATAGGTTGACCTTAGAGGTCAATATATTAGTACATTATTTGGATCATTTTCCATGCACATAAAGTCAAACTGGCATAACCCATATTACATATTTTAAAATAATAAACCTTATAGTTACAAAAGGATGAAAAAGGTTAAAAAATGCAATCATTGGAACACTTTATAGTTTCAAAACAAAAAATTATTCAAAATTAAGTCATTGGCATAGATTATAGAGGAATGATATAGATTCATGTCCAGTATACTATTTAAAATTTAAAATGCATAATTATATATTCTATAATTATCTAAAAAGGACATGATATATTTGCATGTTTACTATACTATTTTCAATATCAAAGAGCATATTATAGTTTTGTGGCATATAATATATATTATCTATAAACATGGTTGAAATAGAAGGCATCCGTTCTCTTTTTAATTTTCATTCAGGGAAAAAATGACATTTGAATCATAAGCCATATGCAGTGGTCGAATTAGTTAAGGTGCATAATACATGAATTGAAGATTACTATGCACTCCAGCATTATGTGTATGAATACAGTTTGGATTTCAAATCATTTTATGTCTTGGGGTTGAAAATACCATCTTGAGGTAAATTTATATTTCTACATCCATAAATGGGTGTTATTTCTTGTAAATAGGTACAATTCAAAATTATTAGTGTAAGTGTTTTTCCACCTAGTGGTTTTAACTACACATCTTTCTAGCTTACATAGGTTAGTTAATTAAGTCATTAGGGGTCATTTAACTTTAAGTGGGTTTTAATTATGAGTTAGAGTTTTACCTTTTTGGTGACCTAATCTCACCCTATATGTACATTCTTTTTTTCTAAAGTGGCTAATGCAAACATTTCCTTTGTGGAATTTTCTTGTTTTTAGAGATCTCATTCTACCTCTACATAAATTTGATATTAGTGCATGCTCATCATTCAGATATCTTGATGAACTCTAAAAAAAATTGGGATTTGATCACTCCAAAATATCGAGTTTTCAACACAAGAAAAAATTTCTCCAAATAACATTTAATACAATCATCACATTGAAGTTAATGCATCCCTCAAAGGTTGTCCATCACATTACAAGTTGAAATATTATCAATTTCCATGGCTAGGAAATGAATTGACACTACAAATCCCTTATGTTTCTCCATGGCATTCTTACTTCTTTTCACCACACATATATGTGTAGTTGTTCCTTGACTGATATTTAAATTATTTAATTTATAGTTATAAAATTCATTTATTCTAAAAAATAATGGCATCTACTTATATACATATCATTTTTATAGAACACTTTTGATCTCATTTTCCCTTTCATATAGTATTTGTAATTCCACTAAAATGCTAGATTAAAGAGGGGGACAATTATAGAGACATAAATTTGGAACGCCACTTTTTTAAAACGTATTTTTAGTTATTTTATTTATATAGGTATTATCTAGTAATTAAATAATTTATGGTGCATTTTTTTATATTTTCCCATTTTGATTTGTCTTTTTTCATGTTCTCCACCTTTTAATTTATGATTTTTTAAATATATTTTCCCTTGTAATTTACAAACCTTTATGAATTGATTAACCACTTTTTGATTATTTTGAGTCCCCTATTAAGTCTTTAAGTTTATTTTTAACTCTTTTGAGTCCCCTTTTATTTTTTTGGGGTCCCTTTTAGACACCACTAAGTTTATAATTGAAATTATAAGAGATCCTTATATAAACAATATTATTAGAAGGCATTAGGGACAAACATTCTAATTTTTAAGAACAATTCAAAGTTACATATTTTCTTATATTGAGTTTTTAGATCTATATTTCAAAAATTAATATTAGATTTGCATACATGTGCAAAGGGTGAACTAGGAAAAGAATCATATAAATTTTAAAATCACCATTTCACACACATATATAGGTGCAAGAACAACATGAGTGTGTGGTCATTTGGTTATGTAAGAAACACTCAAATTTGAAACATATATTTTGAAATTGTAAATGAACAATACTAAATCCTCCCCACCCCTTAGGTAATTTTTAGATCTTATTTATAAAAGGATAAAATAGGCCAATAGGGACAATGTCGATTACCATAACTATACATGTCTATTGATCCTATCCTAAGCTCAAAAAATTAATAAAAATCCAAAACAAATAGATCATAACCATGATTTAAAAACTTTGAATTAGAATTTCAACCTACATAGATTAGTAAGTATACCAAATAAGATAAGTTTTTATTTATCCTTTCAAATTTGTCATTATGATTGTCAAACTTGTTTGTCATAAATTGTAATTTTCAAATTTTTACTTTTTTTTTCTTCTCATTTTAGTCAATCTACATGCAAATATGTATTATGTTATTTCTATTTAATAAATGATTAGTGTCAAAATAAACTAATTATATATAGAACATATATTGTGCATCATCATATACATTCTAATTTATTCTATTTATTTTCATGTGTTTTATGCATCATCATGTATATTATAATTTTTCATTATGCCTCCTGCATTTGATCTTGATATGATCAAACCACAAAGCAAATATTTTTATAATAATGCATATTGTGATTACCATAGATGTAATATAATTCTACTTAATTGTGTTTTGATCTCAAGCATATTTTTAAGGATCTTATTGATACCAATGTTATTGAATAAGATACTCCAATAAAATAAACTAAGCCTTAAAAAAATGAATATTTTAAATTTAAATTTTTTAGTGAAACATTTCCTAATCATGATACTAAAATAGACACTTTAGTAATGCATCATACTTACAATGTGTATCCACTTAATAAATCATATGATCATCTCTTGGATGAAAGTATTAGTAAAATTCAAAATATTCAACCATGTAATATGATTATTTTTTATGATAATTAAATATTGGATGATGATTTTGACTTACTCACTTTATGTATAAAAGCTCACATTGATAAACAATCTATTAATAGTTTCCTAGTTGATAATAAATCAAGTGAAAATGTATGCACAATCACACTAATTCATTCATTGGGATACACACTTAATGATATTCAAGAAAATACTAAATGTGTTAATAAATTTAATGGAAAGCAAAAAACCACTTTGGGACATATTGTGTTGCTTCTTAAATTTTTATCTCGTATACTATCTACTCATTTTCTAGTTTAACCACAAAATTGGTTCTTTGATATGATACTGGGATGCCCATGGTTTTGAAAGATTCATGTTGTGCCTTCCACAATACATATATGTTTAAATTACATTTTTTGCAATCAATTTGTTATGATTTTAAGAATCAAGTATGAGTACCCTATGAAATATGTGGTACCTCCTCCTCCTCATCTAGCATAAAAATTCAATGCTACATCTATAGAAAATCAAAGCATGTTTATAATTATATAACCTAAGAAAAATGTTTGTAATAAATAAATGTAGAAAGAGATGCAAAAGGTTCCAAAGCAAGAAATACAAAAGCAAGTTTATAATAAAAACGTATATACTTCTTAAAAAAACACACACAACAGCTTCTAAATTGGTTATTTATATAAATCAGCATGTGCCTCAACAATCTCAATAAGTGGCACTATCTTATATAAACCCTCATTGGATTTCACATCAGTTTTCTAGACCTAATCCTCCTACACGGAATATAAAGAGTAATAATCTAGAATTTTTTTTACTAAATATGATATGTATCTTGATTCTAATATTGAATCACCTAATACATTTCATTCAAATAGAGTAATAAACTTACATTTAGTCAATGATTTATGTAATTATAATCTTGATGGGATCATTGGGTAGCTTGTGCATTTCTAAACATGATAACATTTTAAAAGATATTCAAATAATTCAAAAGAAAAAGTGATTGTATATAGATTCTGGACTATTACATCTTATTATTATATTTTCTTGCATATGAGATCAATTGATTAGTTATATTACACACTTGGAATTTTTTTACTTGTTGTTCTCTTAGCCCTTCTATTTTACTTTCCAAATTTGAATAGCTCAAAATAGTGATCAATATTTCCCAAACATGTCATTTATCTTTCAATTTTCATAGTTTACACTGACATATTATGATTCTTCCTCCGTGATGGAATCATATAGAACAAATACACACACACACACACACACACACACACACACACACACACATATACATATACATATATACATATACATATATACATACACACACACACACACACACACACACACACACACACACACACACACACACACACATATAACCATTATTGACCTAGTTGGTCAATCTTGTCCATTGTTATTTTATTCCTATAAATCATAGTTATGGTACATAAAGACTTAATTCTTCAAATTTTCAACTTGCTCAATAAGTTTTAGTATGTAAATCATTATTTTTCATTAAAAAATCTCTTCTTGACAGTTATGTTTTTCGTGCATGTGAAATATTTTGACAAGAGTAAATTTGATGAAATGAGAATGTACAATCAGTCCTCTGTATACGTTTTTCAATATCATACATATCCTTCAATGTTATAATTAATTGTTAATGGGGACATCTCGATCATGTTTTGACATACAATCATCTTCTACTTCATACTTACCCTTGACACATGTTGTAAAATATTTAGATATTTCCAAATTATTTTAGTTTTTAAACTTTGATTCATCTCAAGTTTCTAGTGTTTCTCGTTTCAATCTATCAAAAATACAAAAACAAACAAATATTTAAAAAATATAAAATAGAGCTTGAGCATGAGTAGTACTCTATTTTATATCTTTACAATAAGTTATCTATTTCATGATTAATAGATATAATATTATTTCTATATCACACATACATTTCACCATTATTGATGACTACTGTGCAATAAATACAAGCTTTTCTAAGGACTTGGATGTTGAACTTTAATTTACTTAGTTGTGAGCATCTCATCCACATGGGATAGAATGTAGGTGTCATCATTCTTTGACCACTATAATGTTTTTATTTATACTATTACAAATGTCTTACTAACATTTCTATTTTACAGTGTATATGGATATGCTATTTTTTGGGATACGATCACATTACATATGCATAATTTAGACTACCATTCTAATTCTATGTTGCATTAATATTTTTTACTTATTTATATATATATATATATATATATATATATATATATATATATATATATATATATATATATATATATATATATAGTGTTTGGTCTTGGCCCTTATATTCAATAACTTAATTGGTGCATCTCTATGAAATTTTTTGTATTGTATGTAATATCTGAACACGTCTTTGATTTTGACCCTTGCCCCTATGTTGTGTGAAATATTTTGACATACCCCTATTTTTTGAGTTTATTCATGTCTACTATGTGTGAAATTTAATACTTTCTAACATTTTAATATCTCCCATGTCTATGGCCTTTGGCTTTATTATATGACATTTCCACTTGTGTACTTGTTGTGTGTGTGTTTGTTGAGTTTGATAAGTTCCATGATCGATATCATGCACTAATAACATAACATACTAATTATATTTTATAATTTTATGAGTGTCATTGATATATCACATAGGCCTTGCCTCATGAGTCATATGCAAAATTCAAATATTAATATGGTAATACACTTTTTATATATGTTACATTTTCACCAATGAAATATTTACTACACATGTTTCAAGTTAACTTTTCTTTTGAGTTGAGTGAATTTTTATAATAAATTACAACACATCAAAAAGGGGACATTTACTTGGGCTTCTCTCCAATGAGACAAACGTTTTTCAGAGAAAAAAATCATTTTATACAAAACTACAATATCAAAAGTTGAAAAAAGTTTCAAATTTAATTATTGATAATCACATATGTTACCACTTTTTTAAAAAATCAATCTATTTATAATAAATAAATGGAAAACCCCAATCTTCAATTATCTAATCTAATATATATTCCATTTACTAATTTAATTTTAATTTAAAATATTTGTTAAAAATATCTCAAATGATATACATTTAGAAACAGTAATATTGAATAACTCCTAATGCCAATGAATTCATTACAATTAATTGCATTTGATTTGGAAGCATTAAAAATGAAATAACTTTGTGTCAATGAATTTATTAAATGCATTAAAAATATGTTCAATATTTTAAATTTATCGTGATAAAAATGTACATATTAAAGACAACTAAACGGGTCTTCCAAGCCGTGGATACAGACTGCGGCTCTGGAGGTCTTGTTAACACCGGATTTACATCCACAGATTTCGAATGATATTTTTCCATGGTTGTTCGGCAAAAGCGACATGAATCTTTCCTGAAAATGATTCCTTTCCCATCGTTTGTTTGTTGATACAGTCCTTTCGTGCAAATTAGAATAATGTTTCAAGCGCAATGAAGTTTTCCCAAACCAAACTTCTTGGGTACTCATGGGACCCTTTTATGAAGTGCATTCAAAAGTACTCTTGATTAAGAGTGAAAATTAATGGAAGTTTACTTTATTATTGAAATTATTGTAATATTTATAAATTAATTAAAATATTAATAATATAAGGATGATAACTATAATAAAGTGATTGGTAGTTATGAATTATAGATTAATGTATAATTTACGTTTAAATAAACAATTGAAACATCTCATTCCAAATTTATTCATAACAAAATTCATTAAATAATATTTAAGTTTTAGAATTTTATTAGATGATACATATAATTTAAACATGTTTCAAAAGATTTATTATTGACCGTTTTTCATACAAAACAGAACAAAAAATAGAAACACTAAAAAAAATACTTGCTTTTATAGTTTGGTGTGTTCAAAATTTAGCATTGCATTGTACTTAAATCCATGACGCATATGGTGATCAAATTTAATATACATACCCAATTTTAGCTCTATTTTTATTTCCATTATAGATAATCAAATTTATAAAAAATATTATCACTTAGGACTGCTATAGTATAATTAAAATATTCATAAAATATTACTTTTCTCAAACTTGAATTACATGCTCACTTAAGAAAATGATCACAATGTTATTAATCAATCAAACCAATAGTTTTTTAAATATGAAATGAACTTAATTTTATAAGAATTATTTTATAGAATTAGAGACCATTATTACAATGGTACTTAAAATATATTTTGGAGTTTTAAATAGAAGTAGAATTGATATCTTGCAAACATATATTGATATTGAAATTTAAATAAAAACAATCAATTTTATTTCAAAGTTCGAAAATCAAATTTCGTGATTGAACTTAACACTACATGGAACAAATAGAAACAAAATTTAATATTATAAATAACAAAAAAAAGTAATAAACTTATAAATTTACAAATTTAACATGATGTTAAAGAATATAAAATTAATTTATAATAATAGAGGGTGCATTAAAATTTAAAATCGTGTATTTTGAGTTTTTAATTTGTAATGAAATTCACTTATAAAATTATATTTTTATTAAAAGAATAATATTCATTTATAAAATTATATTTTTAATAAAAATTAATATGATATAATAATATTGATTAGAAATGAAAAAAATAATACTAATGAGATGGAAGTTAAATTTAAAATCAAAATTAAAAATAAAAACAATTACATTACACTCCACCATCACCCAGAACACCTCAAAATCTAATCAGGGGTTGCATTTTTCATGGGGATGGTCCATCGGTGTTATTTATAAATAGGCTCCCTATCAAAGCATAATCCACCACTCACGATATTCAAATCAGTTTGAATCTGCGAGTTTACGAGGATGATGGGAAATATGTTCATGTTTATGTTAATCCTTCTCTTCTCGACTGTCCAAGGTAGGAACGCACTCGCATTAGTAGTTTTCTTTTTCTAGTTTGCTTGTTGCAGTAATGATGGAAAATTAAGAGCATCCTGCAGGAGGGGAACACTGGGAAGAAGTGGACCTGAAGCGATATGGAATAGGCAACCAGCAATCTCCCATCAATATACAAACTGCCTATGTTCAATCGAATAGCAGTCTCGGGAAATTGAAGATGGATTATTTTCCAGCAAATGCAACGTTGAAAAAACTAGCCCACGAGATTCAGGTTGCTGCTTCTCTTCTCTTGTGCTCCATGGTAGCCTAGCCTCTAATAATAGCATATTATGTTGAATATAATTACTATAAAACAATTCCATACAATGCAGGTAGCCTGGTCTGGAAATGCAGGGACTGTTGAAATAGAGGAAGTGAAGTACAGATTAAAGCAGTGTCATTGGCATCACCCGTCTGAACACACCATAGACAACAAACAGTACTAATTAATCCTTCATTGTGTTATTCTCACCACTACTTATATTTAATTTTGGGTTTCATCTATACGCCTCATTTTATTGCTCAGGTACCCTCTAGAGTTACACATGGTCCACCAATCTGATGCCAACAACATTGCAGTTATTGGTATCATCTACGAGATTGGAACTGCTAACAATTTTCTCTCAACGGTATTATAATTGTCTTTCTAATGATGCATTAGTGCTAATATTTATATAAATACCATGGTCATGCAATTAACAGACTTGATGTTGTCTGATCTCCACAGCTTGAGGAAGCCATTGATGAAATTGAGAGTGAAGAAGAGGAGGATTTGGGTACTGTAGATCCCAACGAAATTGAGGTGGGGTTCAACTCAGCTTATTATCGATACACGGGATCCCTCACCACTCCTCCATACACAGAGGGAGTCATCTGGACAGTAATAAAACAAGTACTGTATATGTTCCCTCTAATGTATGGCGCTGACTTTTCATATCTGTGAAAAAGAAGTTTGTAAACTCTTGTATTCATGCAGGTGAGGACTGTTACCGAGCAGCAAGTCAATAGTTTGAAAGAGGCATTAGATGGGGTAATTTTTCTGTTTTTTATCTGGTTTATTAAGATTATTTCCCCTAAATTTGTTTAGTCAATAGTAGGCTAAATTTATAGTTGACAGGAGGATAATTCAAGACCCGTACAACCCATAAACGGCAGAATCGTTGAACTCTTCGAACCGAAAGGCCTTGACATCATGGAATTGTCTGAAATGTATGAAAGAGAACAGGCCATCCTCTCTGGATCGTCTTGAAAAATTGGGCGTAAATAATTGGAAATGAAAAACATTGGTACCAATGTTGCAATATTAGTATGAACAATAATTTGTAAGGCTTTTAAATATTTCTAACTGATCTTATCAGTTAGATCCATAAAGGCCACTGCACAATCTGAAAACCCTGTAACTAGTGATTATTATAATATTATTCTAAAAATAAATTTCCTTGCATCTCTTTTCTTTTATTAATGAGAAATCCCAATGCTTTTTAATCCCCTTTCGTAAGGACATATCGCTAACTGTTAATAAGGTGGTTGTGTTCGATAATATTTTATCTTATATCGGATAAAATATTCTATCCCGAATACGTCGATACGCATTGTTATTAAATCATACCAATTTAAGCACATTTTCTTTATTATTTCCATTCTAAAAACAGGGTAGTTGACTGGTCCTTTTTAATGAGATATAAACGTTTGAAGCTTAGAGATACGGATAAAAGAATTTTATATTAAATTGTCTCAAGTAATTTTAACCAGGCTAAATGGTTCGTTAAAAAAATAGTAATTTAATTTAATTAGTTAATTTTAATTTTAAAATAAGGTTTAAGCGTATTTCATTTTATTTTTAGATTTGATAATAGTTTTTACAAAGTAATAATAAAAATATTTACTTAGAAGTAATAAGATTTTAAATTAATAAATTGAGATAATAAAAAATTGCCTAGACTATACATTTAAGTTATGGAATGTATAGCCATCACTTTCATTCAAGAAAAAAGTGTAGGCATACACAAAATACACTGAGTATTATGTTTTTTTAGTTTTGACTTTAGAAAGCCTCACTTAATTTTTTTCCATTTCACTTCAATCATTTACAAATATATTATTTTTTCTTTCCTTAATTAGATAACAATATATAGTAACTTAAGTAAAACAATATGTATTTGGGCATGGGTTAAAGTAAAGAATGATTGAATTATATTGATATTTTTAAAACTTTAAGAAATAATAATAATAAAAAATGTATGAACTTATATGCTTGAATGAATAATTTAGTGATGCAGGTGTGGTTAGAGAGTCGAAATGAAGGACGATTTTAGACTACACAACCCATAATTCTTATGTGCCTACACTTCAAAGTGTTGTGTGAAAAAAAGACATGCAATGCAAAACAATAACTAACCAAATTCATTTCAATAGAGAAAAACATAGATATAGGCATAAAACATTTTTTTTTTCAAATTCAAAAATAAAAATGATCCCATATGAAATATAAAAATTACACATACATTAGATATGAAGGCTTTCAAAGCTTTATGTGAATGACCAATGGTTCCTTATTCTCTTATAAATCACAACTTGTAATATGTAATGTCCCTCCTAATTTTTAATCATCTTCTTTAAAAATATTGCTTTTTATATATATATATATATATATATATATATATATATATATATATATATATATATATATATATATGGATATGGGGGGAATGTAATGGAAATATAAAGAAACTTAAATCCCTGTGATGGATAGATATTTTGGCATTCTTATTTAAGTTTTGTCATGTCAAGTGATTGGATGGATTTCCTTTGTACTTGAGTTATGGTGTACTTTATAATAGACTATGTTGGCAAACTTTAGGTTATGTGAATACTGTCACCTAATAGCTCAATTGTGTGTAGGTAAAAAAATATTATGAAATGGTTTTGAAAGAGTCAGCAGGTTCATTTCAGTTATGAGGTTATTATGCTTAGTTTTTTCATGGGATTTCATATCTCTTAGCATCACTTGTGCTATGAAAGAATATGATATTGTTTCTTAAGCAATTGTGCTATGTTTTTGGTCCTTCTTAGGACTTGATATATGGTAATTTTATAAAAAAATAATTTTTTTAATTGTATAAAAAAATAATAAGAATGATAATTTTTAGCAATAAGAAAAAATTTCTCATTGATAATTTTTAATATGAAATTTATTTTTGTTATTAAAATTAACTGATTTAAGCATAAATATTTTGGCGATTTAAATTATTTTGAGTGAATAATTTAAAGGGTAAGATGTCAAATAAATATATTATAATAATTTAAAGTTACTTAAAATTGATGGTTAACTTTACCTATCATGATCATATTTGATGATGGTCATTCAACATTTCCCTTGAAATTAATATATTATAAATTATAAGAAAGACCCATTAATCTAATATAAATCCTTCAATGTTTAAATGGTCTCTCAAATTTCATCTTTCTTCTACTATGGTTGATGATATGTGAAAATCTTAATTAGAAAAGAAAGAAAGAGAGAGAGAAAGGGAAAGAGGAAAAGAGATATTAAATGTGTTTTGAGAAAGTCATTTGTATGTTTGACATTTAAGTGTGCTCTGAGAAAGTCAATTATTTGTTTGACGTGTGAGGGTTTGAGTTGACCTTAAAAAATAAGGAAATGTGGAGGAGTTATAAACCTTTGACGCTCCTTGAATGTTGAAGGAAGAACCGCCACCTTCACTAGGACAATTGGAAATTCTTAAGATTCGTTAAGCATTTTATGAGGGGCACACAACTCAGTAGGATGCCAGGGTAGAGAAGGAGGACATTAGGGAACACATAAATGAGTGGTAAAAGAAGGTGTTGGAAGATGGATTTCAACCCATTAACACACATACCATTCAATCCTAAGTTTGAGTTGTATTAACCATGTGAATCTACCTTATTTATTTTATCTTTTCCCTATGAAGCACTGTCAATAATGATATATATGGGATAAATATGATTTGGTTTTATATGCAAGTTTGAATTGGGTTAACCTAGGTAATTAGTTGTCCATACATTTATTTTCACATTTACTTAGTCATAGGTTGTTTATAAATAGAGTTGTTAGAAAACTACACACTCTACAGTAACAAATAAATAACAAAATGTAATAACACAAATAATTAAACAGATAAAATATATAATATGTATGAAACAAAACATAAGATTTACATGGTAAAATATTAACAAGTTAAGGAAACATCCATAGTGTAAGATATCAAGTTTTATTAATTCTAATATGAACAGATTACATGGGAACTCATTGTGTAGATTACATACAAACTCGTTGTGTGGATGACATCGAACTTGTTGTGAAGATTAAATGCAAACTCACTATGTAGATTACATGCAAACTCCACAAAGATAAATAAGCCTAATTGTTAAAGCATTGTTAAGATTCCCCCTACAACAATAATGGGGGTGTTGCTCCACCACACCTTCCTATCAAGGAGTGAACTATAAACCAAACCATAAAAGAATCCAAAATTTAACTTTGTTATTACATATCTAACAAATGTTGCCCTGATCTATACAAAACATGCCTTTTGAGAACGGGTAAATTATCAATCGATTTTATTGTAAATTTAAATAAATGCCGTGTTTATATTTTAAATACTCAGCCTCCATGATATTTGGTTTTATTCACATGCATATACAACTCGTTGCATGCTAAAAAAGGATATATTTTGAGTCTTTTTCATATGCATATATAGCTAGTTGTATGTTAAAAAGCATAGATTTCTTGTTATTTTATATGCATCATTTGCTTGTCTTAATTCAATTACATGTACAAATAATTTTATTATTTGGAAGCATAGACTAACAGTTCTATTCAAATGCATACATAGACGGATTTATTCGAAAAATATTGTTCTATTTCAGTATGCATACACAGATGCATATATAGCTGATTTAAAATTTCTGATACAACTGGTTTTGATTTATCTCAAATACTAAAAAACTGGGTTTTTTTGAAAGGCATAGATGAATTACAAAATGCATAGATAGCTTGGATTATTTCACATATATTGTTCTGTTTCGAAATGCACACATAGATGTACAGATAGCTGATATTGAAATACATATACATTTGGTTTAATTTAAGATTATTAATCTACTTCAAAATAACAACTAGCTGGTTTCAAATGCATAATTAGATGGTTAAATTTGATAGGCTTTATGCTATTTCAAATGCATACATGTTCATGTTTTTAATGCACACACAGCCGATTATTTGACATGCAGTGTTCTATTTCATTCTCATAGATAGCTAACCCTATTAGAGATATATTGATCTCTATATAGCTAGATTTGGTTTGAAAATTATTAATTTCTAGTTTTATTTTGAAATGCATTTATATGCATTAATGAATAATTCGTTGATTATGACTCTACGCCCACATCCTGTTGGTTCTATTATCAATGGAAGTTCATTCCATTAGCTATAAGGGCTTGTTTAGAATAAATATTCTTGGGTGTTTTACAGATCTATTTTACATAGATCTTTACTCTACATTTCTCATCCTAGACCAAGGTGGTATTCTTCTTGATGTTGTACACAATGATCTGTTTTTACTAGTTCTATCATAACAATTGTCTAACCCGTAGGGATAAGGAATTTATAGCTTTTATGTGCGCCCCTTTCTAAATCAAGGTTGAGTACACCTAACTCAAGATTCTACCGGTAAATTTTAATAAAGTGGATCTCTTCACATCGGCCATATATGAGCTTGTTTTGGGACCTTATACACGGAATACAAACCTATATTATGACGACCTAGTTTGATATTCTTACCGCCTACCTAGATACATTATTATACCCTCCTCCAAGTGAGAGCAATGGTGATTTCTCTTCAAGAAGTGTGTGCTCTGCTACTTGTAATGCTTCTGACTATGTTGATGTTGTGGGTTGATGAACAACCAACAATTATAGTTCTGCAGCTTGTGCCACAATAGTTTGTATCTCCTTGGGCTATATACCTAGTTCCTACCTATTGTAGTAATGAGAGAATGCTTGACTTGCTCATTATACCTACCCTTTGGCTAATTTTGGGCAGTCATGATTATTATAAATTTATATATTTAATGTTTCTCGCTTTTATTATAGATTGATAAATCACAAATGAATTGTAAATGAAAATGTGGATATGATTATTATAAATTTATGCTTCTATGTTTCTTCCTTCTATTATAGGATGATAAATCAGAAATGAACTGCATTATAATAATATATTTATATGGTATTTTCAAACATTGTTTACATTCTCCGTTATTCCTATATTAACTAAGCACAAAAGATAAGATGAAATGAGGCCAGATTCATACATCAAATTAGCGCTTAAGATCCCATAGCTTAATTGAGTCGTGTGTGATTTTCACCTAATAGTTTTACACTCTATCTCTTGGGGTACAAGGATACATAATTTTGTACATAATTTGAATTCATTTTCCAATTTTCACATTGACAATTTGTCATCCTTGTTGATTAACTTTTAATCAAATATCCATGAAATGATTCCTCGGGGGATAAAATCAAATTGAATGTTGTATACAT
Organism: Torreya grandis; assembly: GCA_037957365.1. Taxonomy (NCBI): domain Eukaryota; kingdom Viridiplantae; phylum Streptophyta; class Pinopsida; order Cupressales; family Taxaceae; genus Torreya; species Torreya grandis. The sequence continues at coordinate 1,829,717 of JARHVA010001715.1, forward strand.
GCCATCTTAAAATAGAATATAACAAACAAAGGGAAGAAACATTAGTTTTAATGAATCACCAGAGATGGTCCATGGGAAAAATAACTACATCCATGCTTAAAATAATGTGGAACTCCCTGTTAGCATTGTATTTTATAAGATATCTGTTTGATAATATTGTACATTCAGCCAACACAGTTTTCCTTTACCACATTCAACTAGTTATAAAATCCTATGTTAGTATCCCTGAATCTGAAATAATCTTTCATACATTTCAATACGTAGGGAGAGAAGATAGAATGGTGCATAAACTATCTTGTTATTATCTTCACAATAATATCCTATAAAAATGTGAAACCAAACATCCAACATCATCCCATGCACCATCCCATTTGCCAAGGATTGGAAACATACTTACCCATCTCCAAACTGGAGTTAGGTATGGTTAAAAACCATTGAAAATCTGCTAAATTTTTTCACGCTAATGATTTTGTAGATAAGAGCGGAGAAACTCGATGATATTAAGAATCAATTGGTAGGCAATAATTTAATTGAAGAGTTCTATAATTAGAACATGGCTTAAGGAATATGATTTTGTAGAGGAGAAAACTCAATGATATTAAGGATGAAGAATCGATTAGTAGACAATATTTCAATTGAAGAGTTCTAGTTATTAGAACTATGGCTTAAGGAATATTATATTTTTGGCTAATGAATTACTTTAGATATTTTTAGGTTTTTAAAATATTGAGTTATGTGATCTACGATTAGCTTGATGGTTTTACATTGATGAAAAACAAAACCACTATGTTTATAATATAAATTTCAATTCATTTGGGTATTTAATAGTAAGTATATGTACATGGAGAGTTAAACTTGGAATTAAAAATGATTAACTTGATCTTATTAAAAAAAATAAAGCATTAAATTTTTAGCCAATACTTTAGATCGGGATGAAATATGAAAATAGAAAATGATTTGAGCTTGTAGAAGGAGGTTATACAAAAGTTGCAGACCAATCAGTGTTTAATGCATTATCTCAAGCACAAAAGAATGCATTGAAAGAGAATAGAAACAAATATGTTACAGCACTCAACTACATTCAAATGACACTAGTTAAGTTGGTTTTTCCAAGAATTGTAATAGTTTTCCATTCTAAGAAAGCCTCATATATTATACAAAATGCCTATCAAGGTAGTGACAAGGTGGAGCTTCTCAAGTTGCAACTATTAAGAAGTGACTTTAAGACTTTGATGATGGAGGAAAGTGAGTCTCTCAATGACTTCTTTACAAGGACTATGAGGATAGTCAATGAAATTAAGACAAATAGAGTTACTCTTGAAGATCATAGAATCATAGAGAAGGTATTGAGAAGTCTACCAATCATATTTGACCCTAAAGTGGTTGCAATTGAGGAGTCTAAAGACTTGAGAGAAATGATAGTTGATGAAGTTATGGGCTCCTTACAAACACATGAACAAAGGTTAAATAGGTCGGCCATCTCTTCAAATAAGCAAGCCTTCAAGAAAAACATAAATGTGAGAGGTTGGGGGAGAGGATCAAACAACAAAAGTAGAATAAGAACTTGTAGTAGTCAAAAAGGTGGAAGACACAACCATCAAGAATCTTATGGAAGAGGAAGAGTAAGGAGCAATAACACTTCAAGAGATGGTTCTACACAAATGTATGACAAGTCTAATGTACAATGTTATTATTACAATAAGTATGGACACTATGCTAGTGAGTGTAGAAAGAAAGAGTATGATATAAATAGGCAAACCTCAAATTTATCTAAGACACAAGACGTTGATCCTAATAGGAATGAGAAAGGTTAAAACTTATTCCTAATATGCAATATAGTTGAGTAAAATACTAGAGACATTTGGTATTTGGATAGTGTTTGTAACAACCACATGTATGGGAACAAAGACATTCAACCACATTGATGAGTCAATAAAATCAAAGGTAAATATGGGACTATTATGGGTAAAGACAACATTTCTATCCACACCAAGCAAGGTGACACAATACAAATTTAAGATGTTTAGTATGTACCTGGGTTGAAGCACAAACTAATAAACATTAAGAAACTTGTCTAAAAAGGATATAGGGTGAGATTTGAAGATGCAGAGTGTATCATCTTTGATAGAAGTGGTTGTGACAAGTAATTTTCAGAAGTCAAGATGATAACCAATAGAATGTTTCCTCTAAGAATGTAAAGTGAACTTGTAGCAACATTGAAATCAGTGGTCATAGATGAATCTACACTTTGGAACCTTAGATATGGGCATTTACATTTTGGTTGGATGAACCTTATTCACAAGAATAAAATGGTGAGAGGTTTTACCCTCATAGAAGAGTCAAATAAAGTGTTTGAAGGCTATATTTTAGGGAAATAATATAAGAGTGCATTTCTTATGGGAAAGTCTTACAGAGCAATAAATCCTCTCAAGCTAATAAATTAATATTTGTGTGGTCTTATAAATATCCCATCCTTATCTAAGAATGTTTATTTCATGACATTCATAGATGACTTCAACCAGAAGACATGGGACTATTTTTTGAAGAACAAATTAGAGACATTTGAAACATTCAAGCAATTCGAGACCATGGTTGAGAAACAAAGTGATAGAATAAGAGGTATATGTGGGATAAACACCTAGATATGAAATTATTGGGCATGATAACAAGGTACATAGGTTGAAAAGTGTTTTGTATGGCCTTAAGTAGGCACCAAGAACATGGTACAACTAAATAGACTTTTATTTAATGAGCAATGGATTTAGAAAAAAATGGTAGTCAACCCACAATCTACATCAAGGCATGCAATGAAGGTATTTTGATTGTTATTTTGTATGTTGATGATTTAATTTTTATAAAAAATGCAAATTAGTCCATGAAATGTTGAAATCAACCATGAAGGAGTTTGAGATGACTAATTTAGGCTTGTTGAAGTAGTTTCTTAAGATATAAGTTGTGAAAATAAATGAAGGCATCTTTATATACCAAGCCAAATATGCAAAGAGTATTTTGGAGAGATTTAAGATGCTAGACAATAAACTAATATCTACCCCAACTGAGACAAGTTTGAAATTGCACAAGGAAGATTGTAACAGTAATGTAGATCCCACACAATACAAACGTAACTTGGTGGAAAGTCTTATGTATTTGACTGCAACTAGATTGGACATCATGTATGTAGTCAGCCTCATCTCTAGATTCATAGAGACACCAAAATAAATACATTGGCAAGTAGGTAAGAGGATTTTGAGGTATATAAATTTAACAAGAGAATATGGAGTTTTGTATGTAGAAATAAATGCATTTTAGTTAGTTGGCTTCATGGATAGTGACTGGCCTGTAGTCATGATGATAGAAAGAGCACATCAGGGTATGTCTTTCATCTTAGGTCAAGATCCATCTCTTGGGCTTCAAAGAAACAATCCATAGTTTCACTTTCAATAATTGAAGTAAAATATATAGCAAAAAATGTAGTAGCATGCCAAGCCATATGAATTGGAAGAATACTTTTAGATTTACATAAATAACTCAACAATATTTTGTGACAACAATCCTCCATAGCATTATCAAAGAATCTCATTTTTCTCAGTAAAAGAAAGCATACTGCAATTACGTATCATTTTATTAGAATTAGTTGGAAAAAGGGTAATAGAACTTAAATTTGATGAGTCATAAAAGTAACTCATTGATATATTCACTAATCCTCTATAAAAAAATAGTTTTTTTAATTTAAGTGAGAGAGTAGGCATCATAGATGTAGCACCATTAGCTTTAGAAGGTTTTATGTTGGCTTCAGAGACCATCAACTAAATTCTGGAGTCTATCAGGCCGGTTCCAAAGTCCATCAATGAAGTTCTAGAATCCATCCATGAAGCTCCTGAGTACATCAACTAAGCTTCTTAGTACATCAGTGATGCTCTAGAGTCCATCAATGAAACTTCAAAGTCCAACAAGTTGAATCTAAACTCCAACTGTCCCACATTGGACTTGGTTAGAATTGACATAGAAGGATATACATAGATGAGAAGAAATTATGAAAATGTTTTAAGTATTGAAAAAGGTTCTAAAATGCATGATAAGAAGGTTAAGAATAAGAGTGAGTGTTAAACTATAATATCCTTACCTTTTTTCCACCAACCACCATCCTAGCTCTGGAGTTGTCCAACAGCAATGGTTTTCACCAAACCTACTTAATACACAACTGTAATATTTAAAATTAGGTAGTCATTTGGGTTAGGTTGAAGATATGGTGGTAAGTGAGAAGATTGGTAGAATAAACAAAAGGAAGAAGTGAGAAAAAATAGAATGTAAGAGGAAGAAAAATACATAGCTGCAACAAAGGAAGAGTAAAAATAGGTTGAAAGAGTAGGCAGAATAGGGTAATGTTTTATAACAACAATCAAAATATAGAGAATTTAGAAAAATAGAAGGAATAGAATAGAAGTTATATAATAGTAGACAAAACAACCAAAAGAAAGCAAGGAAGAAGGATAAAATTATAGTCAAGTAGATAAGTTTTAAAGGTCTTTTGAAAGAGTTTTTGTAAATAGTTGTCATGTTTGATTTGAAATTATAATGGATCTATAATATTGTTTTTGATTCAATATAATATATATGATGGAGTTGACATCTTAGAAAATAGGGAATGTAGACACAAACACACAACAAAATAGGGGAAACAAAATAACCTAGAATTAATCTTTGACAATAGAGATCAAATAGTTATATATTTTTATTATGCCTCTTGCTACATATTTACAATATTCTATTTATGTTTTACTAGAGCTATGCTGCTATCTTATAAATATATTATCTGCATAAAGATTAGCATACCATTTATCTATTCTATATGATAGTAGGACTTCACTACTTTACTCACATATATTCTTCTCTCTTAGCATTCTCAAAATAGAGTATATATTAATAATATGATTTTTTACAAAGACAAAATAAAAGGTAGATTCGGCTAGAAGCATCTATATGGAGAGAGAGAGAGAGAGAGAGAGAGAGAGAGAGAGAGAGAGAGAGAGAGAGAGAGAGAGAGAGAGAGAGAGAGAGATTAAATGCAATAGCTACAGAGAATTTACTAGAAAAGACTGTCAATGTGTTTGACATGACAGGGAAGATTAGATATGTTGAGCTGTATATGTCCTCATTCGCCAACACTCCCCCTTAATCCTAACTTCCATGTATATTAGTTATACCCATGCTTTCTTGAAGATGCTTAAACACATTTTTTTCAAGCGGCTTTGTGAAAATATTTGTAAGTTGTTCTTCAGACCTGTAGAACTCAAGACATATATTGCCATTGTTCACCAATTCACAAATGAAGTGATATCTAGTATCTATATGCTTGTTATGTTTATGAAACACATGATTTTTTGATAAAGTAATCGCTGAATTATTATCACAAAATATTTTTGTAGCTTCTTCCTAAGTATGCCTCAAATATGAAAGTACTCTTCTCATTCACACTACTTGGCATGTTGTTGATGTGGATGCAACATATTCCACTTCGACTGATGAAATTGTAACAATTGGTTGTTTCTTTGATACCCAAGATATAGAACCCGATCCCAAAAGAAAAACATACCTTGAAGTGTTTTTTCTATTGTCCAGATTACCTCCCTAATCACTATCCATGTAACCAATTAACTTGAAATCATTTGAAGATGTATATGTGATCCCAAAACTCTTTGTTCCAGCTATATATCTTAGTATTCTTTTTCTAGCTTTCCAATGAGACTCTTTTGGATTATCTATGAATCTTGAAATAAGACTAATTCTATACATAATGTCCAGTCTTGTGGTAATTAGATACATGAGGTTGCCAACTAATCTTTTGAATAAAGTTGCATCAACACTAGAACTTTTATCTTCCTTACTAAGTTTTAAACCCATTACAACCAGTGTAGGATTTGGATTAACATTCAACATCTTGAACCTTTTCAATAAATCATTAGCATACTTTGAGTGAAATATAATTTTTTTGTGCTTGGATTGACTTACTTCTATGCCAAAAAAGTATATAATGAGTCCTAAATCAGTCATCTCAAATTCAATTTTCATGGCTACCTTATATGATTCAATTGATAAATTTTTATTAAAAACTAAGTCATCCACATACAAACATACTATCAAAAATTTTCCTTCATCATTCATTTTAACATACAAAGTTGGTTCATTACCACATTTTCTGAATTCATTATTCATAAAATAGGAATCTATTCTACTATACCAAGCTCTAGGAGCTTGCTTCAATCCATATAAAGCTTTTTTCAGCTTGTAGACTTTATGTTCTTGTTCAAAATCACACATTCACTATTCTCAAAGTATATCCTATACCCTTTTTGCAACAATTGACCAATGCTTATGAGATTGTGTTACAAACTAGGCACATACTATACATTGGAGATATGCTTCTTCTCACCTTGTTTTGTTCTTTTGTTAATTGATCCTTTTCTCATGACTAATACTTTATGATCATTTCTCACTTTCACTTCTAATATTACTGAATCATCTATTGTTGTAAATAGTTCCTTACTTCCACTCATATGATTACTACACCCGCTATCCAAAAACCAAACTTCCTTTGAACTCTCTTGTGCAACATTACATGTTATCAACATTGTATTTTGTTCACTAGTGTAGGGTTGGTTTTCATGTATAAAATTTGCCTTTTGTCTATCAATATCATATTGCCTTTTTCTATATTCAGATACAAGATGCCCAAATCTTTTACAATAATGACATTGGATGTTTGATTTATCATACCTTTTTCCTTGATGATGGCTATGAAAATAGCTATTGACTCTTCCTCTTAATTATGTGAAAGATGTATGTAGGCTTGATGTTGATTTGTTTTCAAATTGATGAGATTATCTACCTCCTCTTGGTGAAAAATAACCTCTGCCTCTGTTGTAATTTGATTTTCCTCTTGTTTTGCTGACTGAAAGCTAAGTTTTGAATGCATTCTCCAATCAAGATGACCTGAATGGTTTAGTCTTTGCTCATGTGATAATAATGGCCTCATTAATTCATCAACTAATAATTGAGATAAATCTTTAGATTCTTTAGGGGAGATTTTTAAACCTGTGAGAAGTAGTGTCATATGAGGAATCAATAAGATATTTTATTTGTTGTTGGAGTGTTTTACCAACTAAATTATTAGTTCTTTTACTGTGAACTTATAATTGGTTTAGGTGTGGCTTATTTCCAATACTCACTTTTTAAGCCACACTGCAGGGGCTTGGGGATCCTACCCTGGATCTGATACCACATGCTGAGTTACGGTGCATATGGACTAGCAAGGACTCAAACCTAGGATTTTTTATTTACTGTTGATGTACTCTACCAATTGAACTACTAGATCTTCTATTACCAACCCATCATTGATCCGGGTATAGCTTATTTCCAATAAATTTAACTCCTATGCATCAAATAAATCTTCCACCAAAAATGCCCCAAGGTAAACTCAACCCTAAAAGCTATAATTAACACATATGACCCCATAACATCTACTAATGGCAGGCGTATTTAAATTTCTAAGCTTTATTATTTTTTCAATCAACATCCTTCATTATTTTGAATTCACATTTTATCACATGATTCCATTGTTTTATTTAACCATTTTGACAAACTAAGGTCTAGACTTTGTACTCTTAAACGATAACCAAAATTGCTATCTTTATAGTCTTTTAGAATTGCCTATACTAGAGTTGTGCATGGCCATTTTACTCATCAATTCTTGAACTTGTCTAGTAAATGGTAATATCTTTTATTAAATGGTAATGTGCTTATTTTTTTAGTTGATATGTAACTATTTTCTATAATTGATGATGTCAAAACCTCTTTAAGGATTGAAACATTGTAAAACCATTAATGATGATTGATTTGTGAGCTTACAACATATAAATATATCTTAACAATATGTATACTTAGAATAAAATAAAGTGGGTAAAACAATATATCTCAAATAAAGAGATATTTAATTATTTTTTCTTTCTCAAAATATGAGAGATATTATAAAAGCACACCATGTGGCAACAAGAAGAGCATGTCACTATATTCATTTTCCAATTTCAAATGTGGATTATGAATCAAGTATGAATGAAGAGCTCAATTTAATAGACAAATGCCTATCCACAAATATAGACAAGATTGTTTCAATCTGATATATAAATGCTTATCAACATAAATATAATCAAAATTATTTTTAAATAAGTTATATACCAAAAAAATTTAATTGATGTTTCAGATCAAAAACCTGATCTGTGATTAAAGAACTTATAAATACAAACATATTCAATATTTTAAATTGCTCGTGACAAAAATGCATATAACACAGACAAAACTAGACGCGTCTTCCAAGCCGTGGATAGTGATTTCGGCTTTGGAGGTCTTGTGGACGCTGAATTTGCATCCGCATCTATCTTATTTTAAATGCTGAAGTTGCGATCAAAGGAGTTCCGTGTTTGGTTTGATTAAATAAGAATACATTCAAACACACGAAGAACACGATGGAGGGGTTATATGCCTTGATATTCTCAAACACACAAATGCATCCCTCACCACTTCTCCATATACAGAGGGAGTCATCTGGACAGTTATCAAACAAGTACTGTATACATTGCCTCTAATGTAAGGTACTAATTTTTCATATTTCTAAAACTTTACTGTGTAAACTACTGTATTCATGCAGGTGAGGACTGTTTCCCTGCACCAACTCATTAGTTTGCGGAAGGCATTACATTGGATAATTTATTATTATTGTTGTTGTTGCTGCTGCTTATTGTGATTATTTCCCCTAAATCTGTTCGGTCCATCGTAGGCTAAATTTGTAGTTGACAGGAGGATAATTCAAGACCCGTACAACCCATTAACGGCAGAATCGTTGAACTCTTCGAACCCGATGACCTTGACATCATGGAATTGTCTGAAATGCATGAAGGAGAACAAGCCATCCTCCCTGGATCGTCTAGAAAAAATGGGCGAAAATAAATTGCAAGTGAAAAGCATTGGTACCAAAGTTGCAATATTAGTATGAATAATAATTTGTACGGCTTTTAAATGTTTCTAACTCATCTTATCAGTTAGATCCATAAAGGCCATTGCAAAATCTGGAAACTCCATAAATTTCATTGCCCCTCTTCTGTTTTATAAAGAAAAGTTCCGATGCTTTTTATTTTCCTTTCATGAGGACTGAAATAATTAGTTACCGCTAAACGTTAACAAGCTAGTTGCTGTTCGATAATATTATATATTATATGGGATATAAAAAATATATCCCTAACACATGGATAATCAGTTTTCTTAAATTATACCAATTTATGCATAATTTCTTTAATAATTTTATTCTTATAACAGGGTAGTTGACTGTTCTTTATAAATGAAATATAAGCATTTGAAGCTCTATAGAGTTATGGATTAAATAAATTTAAATTAAATTGCAACACAAAAAACTCAAATAACTTTAATTAGGTTGAATGACATAATTAACTTAATTAGTTAATGTCGATTTTAAATAAAGAAAAAGATATGTAAGGGTTAAGCTTCTTAGATATTATTTTTTCGATTTAGTAGTATTTGTTACAAGGTGATGATATAAATGTATATTGAGAAGTAGTAAGAAGTTAACTTAAAAGGACGACAATTATTCAATCCAATGACCTACCAAAAAAAAAATGTTTATCTTTCTCTAACTAAATAATAATATTTAAAAATTTAAGTAAAATAATATATGTTTTACTTATACATTAAACTAGAGAATAGTTGAATTATCTAGATATTTTTCAGGGAAATAAAAGTAAATAAAAAAGTATGAACTTATTTGCTTCAATGAATGCTCTAGTGGTGCAATCATTACTAAATCCAAATGAAGGACAATCTCAAACCACACACCCCATAATTACCAAGTGATCCAACACCCAAAAAGAAGAGTGCACAATACTGACACATAACACAAAACAATAGTTAACTAAATTAACTTCAATGGAGGAAAATAAAGATAAAGGCATAAAAAATTATCTTTGTATTACAATCTACAAATTTAGAGATTATAATGATATCATAAAGGATATAAAAATGCAATAGTCCTAACTATATATGTAGGATCACAAGGCTCTACATAAATCACCAATGGTTCTTTCCTCTCTCACAAGTCACAATAACTTGTATTCTTCTTCTCAAACTCAGTTCTATGTATTCTTAATCTATATTCAACTAACTTAATTACTTTGACCATCATATTTATAGGCAAATGAAGTTATTATGAAAGTTGATATTATTTGCCTTCCTTGTCATCCAACCCTTTAAGCATGACTCTTTGCCTTTGTCTTCTGACCATTATGATATGACTTAGACATAATCCAAAACATTTCAATCCAAAGTGATTAAGCCAATGTTTGGAATACAATATACCTTACATATTTGTATATATGTGGAAGCACCAAATGGTTGTGTAATATTTGTGACTAGACTTATGTACATGAACTTGCAAGCTACCATCCATTGCACAAGACTTCCATATGTGAATGTCTTATTATTACACTAAATTTTTATTTTTTCCCCACTTCACCACTTTTGTACCAAATTAATGACTCCCACCTTCACATGAGACCCTATATCATGAAGACTAAAGTTTTCATTTAACTACCTTATCCTAGTACACATGTGAAAGGTTACACTTTTATTCTTCTACAAAAGACTATATATAAAAATATAAATTTAACTACTTTCTATTTTAACATATAAGTTTAACAAATATTCAAGGTTTATTATCTTATAGAAACACCTTCCTAAAACTTGAAGACTATTAAATATAGGACCTTAAGAATAAGGCATTCAAAGTTGTCTATTAAATAGTTGTCATTAGGAAAAAAATTCTTAATTCTAACCTTTACAATAATGTAGCATATTAATAAATTAAATTTACTAATAAATGAGAAATTATTTTTTTCTATTTCAATTATAAATATCATCATGGCATAATAAAATATTTCAAAGAGTAAAAGTGTATGGTGTCATTCCCCTTTTTTGGTGTTCTGATTAAAGATAAACCCACCTTGAAAATTGGTGTGAAATCTATCCCCAGACACAATGGAAGGTCCTAGTACACCTCCCAAACGACCCCCCCCCTCTGGAAGTAAAAAATAGAAAAAATAAAACACACCAGAGAAAAAAGAGAACCAACCAAAGAGACATCCAAACTATCACCCAAAGATAACTAACCAAAAAGAAAACCAAACTAGTGCCCATAAGAGGGAAAGACATCCATCATGGTCCCCTAAGGACCCAATCCAAACCAATTAGTCTAATATACCAAGATAAAAACAAGCTTAGAGGGGTCCCCCAGTGAACCCCACATTTATTTTTCCTTGATTGGGAAGTAGAGACCACAAAAGAGCTATGGGGTTTCATAGAATCCCATTTCCAACCAAAAATGAAGAAAATAACAAACATCCTAAAGAGATGACATGACACCCTTGAGGGGGGCTAACAACTATATACTAGACATCCTAGGCACAATGGGAGGCCCAAGTCTCCTAAAAGGAATCCAAGTGGATTCTATAGATAACACTAAATAAGGATTATGTAGGGAATCCATGAATTTGACTGAAGAAGGATTCTTCTAAGAATCCACTAATTGAGAATCATTTTGAATCCTCAATGTTATCATGAAGAACATACTCACCCTTGAGGGTAAAATCATGAATAAACATACTAGTATACCAAATGATCCCTCCTCCTTGTTATTCCCTTCACTACTGTGATTCAAATCTTGAAAAAAAATTACCTTTTATATAAATGAGATCCTTCCTTCACATGGGCATAAACACTTGCCTAGGCTCTAGCCTCGATCCAAATCTTCCAAGAAGCCTTCTTGCCACAAGATAGACAAATGGTTAAATTCATCCAAAATTTCCTTAGGTTCAAATCCAAACCAAAGTGAAGAGTGGTTTTGACTGAGCATAACCATCAAGACCCAACCAACAGATAAGCCTAGACAACATCAAATCTAGATTTGACCAAGATTACTCTAAAATCATTAGTCTTAACCAACAGAGCCTTCTGGAGATCACTGTTGAAGAATAAATATTTTTCCCTCCAAGAAGGCAAGATGAAGATAATCAAATTCATGCCCCCCTTTGAGCATTACCAGGATAAGAAAATCAAACCAACACACCAACCTTGCTTTGGATAAGCAGAGCCTTAGGCTAGTCAAACCTAGAAGCTTATATTCTAACAAGAGACCACTCAAGAAATAAGTGAGAGTCATGAGGCAAGGGTGATCCCTAAAATGGTGGGTAACTCAACCTTGAACCAACTTACAAAACCAAATTTACATCCATTATGGACTATTCATCATACCAAAGGACATCCAAAAATTAGATTTGAACCACTAAAAAACAACCTCTAAGACTAGCACCAACATGTTCCTCTGAAGGAATGAACTATTCAAACCACAACCCACCACAACTGGTTGAATAAATAGAGTAGTGCATTTCCAAAATAAATACCCATCTCCAAAAAAAGAGGTGGTCATTCCTAGAAGCATCCATCACCCACAGAGAAGCCTCAAACATAGACATTGCACTATGAAGGGAGTTAGGAATCTATTTCCTCAACCATTCTTTTGGTGTGAACATGTAATGAAATTACTTAGATATTCACATAGAATGATTTTATATTGCATAGAATAAGACAATATGAGAGATTATACAATGATAATTGATAGCAAAATAGAATACTGGATAATATAGCAAAGCCACTTCAAGGGGGCAACCTCCACAACAATGCACTAATAGCAAAATACTTCACATGATGATTAAATACTAACCACTACCTCTTATATATAGTCTACTAAACCAAGGTTATTCCATAGGCTGACCTATCTAAGAACATAGAGAAAAGTAATAAGTAAATAAAAGAGGTATGCAAGCCACAAGTCGGCCACACATATCCCTAAGCACAGTAATGGTTAAGAGCATAACAAGCCCTTCCCCTTCAAAAAAACATTGTCCTCAATGTTGTGGCAACTCTGGATGTTATTGCACAAATTCTTCATCCTCCCAAGTGATATCTTCATATGGAAAATTCTTCCATTTGATCAAATTTTTAATTCCTCTAGAATGTAGTTGCTTGGTGTGTCATTGAAGGATCACCTTAGGATCAAGAATAACTCTACCTTCCTCATCTAACTGTGGTAATTCTATTTAAATGGTAACTCTATGTCCAATGACTTTCTTCAATCATGATACATAAAATAGTGGATGTATGTGAGTAGATGAAGGAAAATCTAACTTGTAGGCCACACTGCCAATTTTTTGTAAGATCTGATAAGGCCCATAATACTTAGGAGACAACTTGTTATCCTTTTTTTGTTGCTTCAATGACATCTATTTGTATGGTTTTAAGCAAACAAAGACCCAATCACCAATGTCAAAATGTCTCTCACTTCTATGTTGATCTACTTTTTGCTTCATACGATTTTGGGCCATAGCTAAATTTACACGCAAACTTGCCAGGACCTCCTGTTGATGGTGAATATGTTCTTCAACTGTATGAACCTTAGAATGGACCTTCAAGGTTGAAGTGATGGATGGAGGTTGGTATCCATATAGTTCCAAAAAAGGAGACATTTTGGAAGAAATATGAATAGAAGTATTATACCACCATTCAGCATGTGGCAGCCAATGAACCCATTTATCTTGTTTATCAGAAACAAAACAATGGAGATATCCTTCTATAAATTTGTTGACTACCTCAATTTGTCCATCAGATTGAGGATGATAGGATGAACTATGAGCCAATTGAGTGCCTAAACATGTAAATAACTCAGTCCAAAAATTACTATTAAAAATGGGATCTCTATCACTGACAATGATCTTAGGGGTCCCTTGCAATTTTTGAACTATATTGAGAAAATCATAAGCTACTGTAATAGCAACAAATGGTTGGGATAATTAACAAAAATGATCATACTTACTGAGATGATCTATAATAACCATGATAATATTTTGATGATTAGATCTTGGTAACCCTACAATGAAATCCATGGATACCTCTTCCCGATGCTGGCTAGGGATAAATAAAGGTTCTAAAAGACCTAGAGTTTTGATGGTTTCGCTTTTGTTTTGTTGACAGATCATACATTCAACAACATATTTTTGGACATCCCCCTTAAGACTTTCCCAATAAAAATATTGATTGATCCTATGATAGGTTTTTAAAAATCTTGAGTGACCCCAATTGGAGTTGCATGAAGTTCTTGAAGGATTTTTTGTTTAAGAAGAGAATTCTTACATAGGTACAATCTATTTTTGTACCATAATGCATTAACTTTCCATGTGAATTTTTTAAATCCATCTAAACTTTGTTGAAGATTTTGAATCAAATCATGAGCATTACTATCGTGTTCCTATTCTGATCGTTCTTCCTCTAGCCAATCTGCCTGCAAAATGGTTATGGCACATAGCAATGCCTCAACTGATTCATCTTTTCTAGATAGTGCATCTACCACCACATTGTCCTTGCCTTTATGTAGACTATTTAAAAATCATAGTCTATCATCTTAGTTACCCATTTCTATTTTTCTTTAGATTACAACCTTTGTTCTAAAAAATATTTAAGACTATCATGATCAATTTTTCCCTGAAAGTGATGACCCATCAAATAAGGTTTCATTGTTTGACTGCATGCAAAATGGCCATCATTTCCTTCTCATAGATGGGTTTGTTCTAATTTTTACCCTTGATTTGACAACTTTCAAATGCCATTGGTCTACCTTCTTGCATGAGTATAACACCCATACCATACCCAAATGCTTCACATTCAAACAAAAAAGTCTTAAAAAAACTAAGAGTGGCCAATACTGGAGTAGTGCACATAGCCAATTTCAATTGTTCAAATGCTCAGGTAGCTGAATCAGTCCACTAAAAGGAGTCCTTCTTTAACAAAGAGGTAAGTGGGGCTGCAATACTACCATAATTTTTGACAAATCTATGATAGTAACCGGTAAGCCCAAAAAATCCTCAAAGTTGCTTGAGTGTCTTAGGAATTGGCTAGCCCACCATTACTTGTATTTTTTTAGGATCCAAGTTCACTCCTTCATAAGACATCAAATGACCCAAATATTCAACCTCACCAGCCCCAAAAGTACATTTAGAAGGTTTGACATATAATTGATTTTGCTCCATAATGGAGAGTACCTGTTTCACATGTTGCAAATGATCTGCCCAATTTTTACTATAAATGAGGATATCATCAAAGAATATCATAACAAATTTCCTCAAAAATGTCTTAAAAACAATATTCATCAAACTCTGAAAAGTAGATGGTGCATTTTTTAGGCCAAAAGGCATAACCAAAAACTCATAATGGCCCTCATGAGTCCTGAAAGTAGTTTTGGGTATGTATTCATCATGAATCTTGATTTGATGATACCCAAAATGTAGATCTAACTTGGTAAAATAAAGAGCACCATTAAATTCATCAAGCAAATCATCAATGAAAAGAATTGGAAACTTATCTTTGATAGTGTACTTGTTGAGTTCTTTGTAGTTAGGGCACATCCTCTAAGTGTCATCTTTCTTTCTCACCATGACAACTAGTGAAGAGTATTCACTTTGGCTATGGTGAATGATTCCTTCATCTAACATTTCTTGTACCATATTTTCAATTTCACTTTTTTGGGCATAGGGATACCTGTATGGCCTAATGTTGGGTGGTGTACTACTAGGAATAAGTGTGATAGCATTATCATGTCTATGGCTAGGTGGAAGTCCATTTGGCATATCTCCAAAAACAATGGAATGAGCATCAATTATTTATAGTAGATCCCAGGTGGAGATGGTTAATTTGGTTGTGCTTCCATAGAAAACAAGTAAGCTACAAATCACTCAGCACCCCCATGGAGAATCTTTGTCATTTGATTGGAGCTAACAAGTTGGGGAGATTTATCCTTAAATACTATTAGCTCAAATTTCCTTTCTTTACAATGAAAACTCATGAATATTTTTTGAAAATTAATCTCAATAGTACCCAAAGTGGTGAGCCACTGGACTCCCAGAATAATATCAACTCCACCCATCAGAATAGAAAACATAGGAGAATCCAATAAGTAATCTCCCATGGCCAACATAATACTATGACATTTTCTTGAACAATTGACAATACCACCATCTGCAATCATAACCTAAAATTCTAGAGATGGATAAATGAAATAGTTCAAATGAGCAACCAATTTACTGTGGATGAAGTTATATGTGCTCCTAGAATCAATCAAGATAGTGACATGTTTCTTAAGGAAACCCATCACCTTAAGAGTTTGGGGAGTACTAATACTTGATAGGGCATGGCATGAAATAGTAGGTTGAGATTCTTTAGATTCCTCCTTAGGAACTTCTACCTTTTCATCATGTACTTCTGCATCATCTTTATCATCATTGGCACCTTCAATGTAAAATAGCTTTTTTTCGGCACAATGATGGTATTTGCTCCATTTTTTGTCACAACCATAGCACAATGCTTTGGCTTAATTTTCCTCAATTTGTCATTGTGTTAATCTGGTGGGTTGTGGAAATGATGGTGCTAGAAATTTACGATCATGACCAGTAGTGAAAGTTTTTCATTTAACCATCTCTTTTTCGTTGATCATGTGTGCCTCAAGGATATCTTCTGAGATAGATGTTGGTCCAAAAATTTGAACCTCATATTGGATGCTATCTTTGAGACCACGCAAAAATAGATCCATCAAATTTCTCTCAGTGATATTTTCCACCTATAAAGAGAGATTCTAAATTTTTTGAATATAATCCTTCACAGATCTTATTTGTTGCAGCTTGGCTAATTGGTTGAAATAGTTCTCAGAAACATTATTACGATAATGGGTTGTCAACTCCTCAGTAAAAATAGTCCATGTAACAGGAGCACCAATCTTTTTCTTTTGAACACATAACCAGCGATACCAAATGAATTGCTTAGGTTCCATATACAGGGATGCCACCATCACCCTCTGATAACAAGGGGTTTGATGCATCTCAAATAAATTCTCAATTTGGTTAATCTAAGTGAGATGATCTTTACCATTGAACTTACGGATGTCCACTTTTGGCAACATCAATTTCATACTAGTATGGGAGTTGTTGAGAGGAGGATTTAGATGTTGAAGTGGAGGGTTGTTAGGATGAAACTGAGATGTGAGGGTAGCCAATTACTTAGTGATATACTTAAATTCATTTTGAACTCCATTAATCTCTCTATGCATCCTTGAAGCATCATCTTGGACTACAACAAAGTCATCATGTCTCACCAAGCTTTTTATGTCCTCTTGAAGTTGAGAAATTGTTGGATTTGAAGTTCTAGATTCCATGTTGTCGGTAGAAGGAGTCTTAGGAGTTTTTGGTGCCACTTTTCTTCCTCGAGTTAAAGGACATGCCATAAACAAACCTTAGGAGGTTTTTGACCTAAAAAAAAAAAGTGTACCAAGAAAGAGTACCATTGCGATCACCTTGTCAAGACAAATATAATGATTACCTTTATGCACTAGAGTAAAATTTTTGGTACCAAAAAAGTGATTCAAGCAATACTACACTGACAAAAAAAGTAATTCTTCCTAGATTACAAGTTATGTTTTTTCGCTTTCACTACTCACAGAAGCCACGCCTCACCAGATCCAAAAACAAATGCCATAGAAAACATGCCCAAATCAAAGCTCTGATACCACTTGTAATGAAATTAATTAGATATTGACATATAATTATTTTATATTGTGTAGAATAAGAAAATATGAGAGATTATACAATGCTAATTGATAGTAGAACAAAATACTAGATAATATAGCAAAGCCACTTAGAGGGGGAAACATCCACAACAATGCACTAATAGCATAATACTTCACATGATGATTAAATACTAACCACTACCTCCTATATATAGTCTACTAAGCCAAGGTTATTCCATAGGCTAACCTATCTAAGAACATAGAGAAAAGTAACAAGTAAATAAAAGAGGTATGTAAGCCACAAGTCGGCCACACATATCCCTAGACACACCAATGGTTAAGGGCATAACAAAACAACAAACAAACATGAGTAGACATGTTTCTCTACCAAATTAAAGTCTCCATCACCTTGGAATAAGGGAAACACAATCCCTTAACCTATTTTAAGTGTTTCTTTATGCTTAACAATCATTTTTTCCATAATTAGTTTTTAAACCTATTTTTATTTGTGGGTGCCTCATGGGGAATTTTTCCATTTCATTTATGTTTTAAGATGCAATTTCAATGTTTGACTTCATAAACTTTCCAAAGTTCATTCACCTATTGATTTAGCCAACCTCTATTAAGGTACACATTGATATCACTATATGGCTAAATTTTTTATGATAATCTAGTACCATGGAGGTAGACCTAGGTTGGTTATTGTATTTTCACATGTTTACTTCATCCATTGAGTATCCTTATTATAGGTATCCCTTTAGAATTCATGTATGCTTTCATACTTTTATAAATTCTAGTTGTATCTATGTTATTCATATGGAAGTGCATTTTTCACAATGGATTTTATCTCTTCATATAAGTGTTTTGATTAGAATATATAACCATGTGTAATCACCTAAAAGTGACACTTGAGTGATAAGAGTGCTAATTTAGACTACCTATCCCCAGTTTATCCCTAAACCTATCTTAGGGCCTCTATCCTTCATGTGGGCCACATGCATCCTTAATCATCCCTAAAGTAGTCTTAGACCCTCATTCTTGCATCTTGGCCCTTCATGCCTAGTGTTCTACCACTTGGACACTAACAACATAATAGTGATAGTAGAACCAGATGGTGCTATTATCCCAATAATGGCATTATTTTCCTTTCCCTCATCCTTTCATAAACAAATATCTTTTCAAATATTGGACCTCCTAACAATGGTTTAGACCATTTTTAGCACCCATACAAGCACTAGTATAGTATACATACATGAATTTTAGCCCTCTAACCTCTAGATGGAAATAAGATGTAAATTAAATATGAAAACTCAGAACAAGTTGTGAACAATTAAGGTTATCAATCCCTATTATTACTTACTTTTTCATACCACCATCTATGACATTCTCAAGCTTAGATTAACTAGATTATGAGTCATAAGCACATTAAAAGCACTCAAGTCAACTATCATACTAGCTTCACTTGTAATTTCACTAGAAATTAGGTGGGGGAAACTAAATTAGGCTTGATCCCTCTTTAGAGTATTAGTATTTAGTCAAATTTCATCACAACAAGGTGTTGAGGCTGTCCAACCTACCCCACCGACAAACATAGTTTTTAGCTTGTATCAATTAGATGGCCTAGCAACATGGAAGATTAGGTTTTTCTCAAAAATTTAGTACAAAATATATATATATATATATATATATATATATATATATATATATATATAGGGTTTCAAAACTTGTCTATGCAAGAACAATCCTTAAGATCTAGGTGCACCTAGAATCTTGGAACAGTCCTACACAAAGGACACTACTGCTAAAATAGGGATACTAACACCACATAGTGATACTATCTAATTAGGGTGATACTTTTGAGGAGGGGTTTCATCACCATGATCCTATTTGTAACACTAATACTAGCCTCTACCTTAGGTTTTAGCCTCTATATCATCCATCTCAATTATTTTCCATCTAAGTTATTATTTGCATTATTTATTACTATTTTTAAAAGGGTCAAATGTAATCAATTATGTAACAAATCCAAGGCTATATTTATTGAATATTTCTACCCTAGTTTACTATACTCAACTCTTTAACAAACTTAAGATTTACATTCACTAAGTCATAACAGGTTAAAACATTTGGTGGATCTGACTTAATTTGAATAATATTCAAACCCTAACCCTAGATGTTCTTAGGATTTGTATCCTTTTTGTTTCTATACTCACATATTAATTCTAAAATCTCAAATTTATTTCAGTGTTTACTTCTTGCAATCTTTCATATATTAAATTTATTTAAAGATTTAAAATATACAATAGTTTATTTTCTTATCCCCCAATCTACAATGGTAAAATTCAATAACTAATTTGATGAAACTGATAATGGAAAATTTCAATATTTTGTTTCCAAATGCTCAGATATTCAAGATGACCTTATCAATATTAATCATAAAAAATTCAAAAATCAAATAATGGTCAATCTTCTACTCCCCAGATAATAACATTGTTACACCTAATTTAGAGCTTACTCAGCTATCACAACAACCAATTTTAACTTAACAAACTTTGGTGATAGCTACACCTCTTATGGATAGTTCCTTCACTCTATATGTACTATCCCTTATGCAGGAGGTTCATACTCTAGAGGATAAGGTGTTACATCTTGATCTGGGAGCCACTACACCATCACATGCCTTTGATTATCATATTCTTTTACATAAATCTTTCGCACATCACATAGTGACAAATTATTTTCCATCCATATTTGTGGCACTTAATCTTACATTATGATGATAAGGGTGACCCAGAGTACCATCTCTAAGTTTTTCACTAGCATGTTTGGACTACGTATCTAATGATTAGTTTGTCACTATGCTATTTCCATGCAATCTAAAGGATTATGACTTATAATGATTTTATGATCTATCAAATCAATATATAACTATATTCAATCCATTTGAAGATATGTTTTTGTCACACTTCTCAATAAACATTAATGATAATATCTCATATGCTCAAGTTGCACAATTGAAACCAAAATTAAATGATCCTATTGCCAAATATGTCTTATGATACAAGACTATATTAGCTAACTTGACTAGTGACATTGAAGATAAAGAGATTCAAGATATATTCAAATAAAGCCTACTACCAACATTACTTAAAGTTATCTTGTTCAAAAAATTTCCAACCTTCACAGATTTATGCCATACAGTGAAACAAAGAGAGGTCAAGCTTCTCTCTATTGGCAAACTAAAATATACAAGTAGATCAGAATCAACTACTAAGATTTATAGTAAGCCTACATAAAGGTAACGGCCACTAAAAACAATAATGATCTAAAGGCCATAGTTAACATAGCTTTAGATCCATCTCCTTTCCTAGTTTTATCACCTTCTCTATATAAATTTTTCATCATCCTTTTAGAATTGACAACACATGTTTACAACAACTATTAGAATGCAATGTCATATCTATCCCTCCTATAAAAGAGTTTGATATAACATTACCTCTTCTAAATAACTATGATTCTAATGCATTATATGAATATCACAAGGCACTGAGCCATAAAAGAAAGCGAGACATCTAGAACATAAGATACATTATTTGACAGAGGATAACATTATATATGTGGGCACACCAAAAAAGACACCAAAACTACAACAAACATAAGCTAAGGCATTGAAAATATTATCATATCCATTTATGAAGAATATAATAAATGAAGAAGGGGAATTTCAGGTGTTCACTACATGTATCAGGCACATCCACCACTAAAATCATATCACACTACTACAGAGGAGGCACACCTACTACATAATATCATTGGTGTGTATCATAAAATAGTTTTAGCTAGACCAATCATCACCTTCTTAAATTAGGATATTTTTGATGAGGATTTAGATTTATATGCACTCTTTGTATTAACCTACATATATCATCATCCTATTCATAGTGTTATGGTTGACAGTGGGTCAAGTATTAACGTGTACACTATCAGACATATAAAACATTTGTGATATTAATAATAAAGTATATCTCCTAAAAACATAGTTATCAGTGATTTTAGTGGCCTTGTTTAGAGCTCCACTGGGAAGATTATACTTCCACTATAGGTTAGACTAGCACATGTGGCCACTAGATTCTTAGTAATAGCCATTTCAAGCATATTTGTCATATTACTAGGTAGGCCATAGATACAAAATTTGTGAGCCATCAAATCCATCATCCACATATACCACAAATATATACATGCAAACTAGGTGGTCATAATTTAGTGTATTTCATATGATTATCCTTTACTTATTCCATAAGTAATTACAACACAATTACCAGTTATATCATAGTTACCAGTTACAACATAGTTACCAATTAC
Source organism: Torreya grandis (assembly GCA_037957365.1). NCBI lineage: Eukaryota > Viridiplantae > Streptophyta > Pinopsida > Cupressales > Taxaceae > Torreya > Torreya grandis. The sequence continues at coordinate 1,851,801 of JARHVA010001715.1, forward strand.
AAATCTAATGAAAATTATTATTAGTAAAACATAGAGTTATGTGGATCCATAAATGTAGGTGAGGTCTACTCCTATAGTGTTTCCACATAAAAATTCTCTCCCATAGATTCCATTAGTATAGATACCTCTACATCAGAGATATCTTACAGATTCTATAGGGCCTCCCTCTACTCGCTTTCTTCTAAGATCATTATCATTCAATTTTTAGGGTTCTCAACATAGGGCACCTATTCTAGCTACATCTTATACCAAATGGGTCTCTAAGACCCCAACAATTCATAGGACACTATATTCAAAGTCATGGATTCATAGGACCACTTCAAATGTAGGGCCAGATATAAATTAGTCATTGCAATAGGTTCTAGGACCATAGTTACCTTTTCATACATCATGTATGATCAATATTCCTTTATTTGACACATGCCACATTGATAGTGAGTATCCCACAAGATTCATAGGTTAATATTGTTCCTCCCTTCTTGTACATACTTTCCTTCTCCCTTGCTCCTTGTATATAGTTTCATTTTCACATTGCTTGTACATAGATTATATTGAGAAAATATAAAAATAATATAATATATCCAAAACACAAAAACATTCAAATATTTACTTAGAAAACATAAAATTAAATATTGTATACATTTAAATGTTTACACTTCTTATATTTGTTAGAAATTATATATGCTTGTTATCTTAGTATAGTTAGTTTTATCATACATATATGCTTCACTTGTTCTTGTTAAGTGATTGAAATTTGATATAAGACTTAGGTCCAATAAACTGATCTATATTTTCTATTATTTACCCACTGGGGGTATATACACTGATACACATGTTCTTCATTTGACACATTCTCCCATTTCAAGGCACCTTATACATAGTTTCGATTACCATGTTACATATTTCTAAACTCTACATCATAGATTTAACATTTTTATATCTTGATATTGATCATGTTACACTTACTCAATTTTTTTGGCTACCACTAATTTAGACTCAACATATGTACATCTTAGATCTTACACATATTTGTATTACATGTTCAAGCATACTTTCATTTTGACCTTTCATAATTTGTAATTGATTGTATCTCTATGCTTATTTTATTTGAGGGAATTTCAATATGCCATTACTCTTTATTTTTATGCCACTTATTTTCACAGTATGTATGCTTTAGACATGTGTCCATGTTCTTTTGTGTGATTTCTTGATTGTGTATGTATACATTTAAATGTGTCATTCTATGTGGATATAATCCAAATTGATTTATTTTTGTGTATGTTGACATTTGAACATGTAATTTTGTGTCTTACTTTATCAATTTTAATGACATGTAACCATGCCCATTGTATTGTGGCACCTTGGCCTAATTTACATGCCTCAGGTGTATTGTATGTATGTTTTCTTGTATGCATCATAGATATGCCACTTATATCTTTATTTTTACACACTCCAATTTTAGATGCCACGTAGGACCTCATACATCTCCACTTCCTACTTAAGTGTCATGATGGACATCATTTTCCACCCCCCCTAGGTAGTTACTCAATTATTACTTAGATTTGAGGTTACACATATTATTATTTCTATATTGATACCTTTGTGAATGATAGACATAAGCATACATCATAAATTAAAAAATTAGACTCAGATCATCTTAAATTTTGATGTTATATGTACACATTACATTAGATTATTATGTATATATCATATATGTTATGGCTAACACACATTTTACATAGATTTTTATTTTAAGGATAATTATTGAACAAATACAATAAACCTCCTCAAAATAGGGGTGTTTCATATGGGTTTGTCATAGGGATTAGGATATCAAAATGCACTCACAGTAAAATTTTTAGTACACATGCTTAGATTATAGAAATCAGACTCAAGTAAATATAGTGGGAAATAGTGATACAAAGATCATTTACAGTTGCACAAAAATTAGAATAGTCATATAATATCACCCAAATTGGGACACTAGAACCACATGGAACTACTATCCAAGATATAAAGATACTATATAGTACCCTTAGTTTCATAAAAAATATAGATTGGCTAGAAATATACAACATGTATAGTCTAGGTTTGCATAGGTTCAATTATAGATTTATCAGTTTAGCTTAGACTCATACTTGTTTACTCAGATTAGAGGCATAAAGAATGTCATGACCATTCCCATTTTAACTTTATATACTCAAATAAAAATTATTAAAACTCAATCTAGAATCCATATGCTTAGATATTAGATGTCGGGGCATGTGCACGACACATTATTACCATTTGCTCACTTACACAACAATTGATCAAATGGAATGACAAACTTCATATCATTATCTATATTGTATACATCTGGCACCATATTCTAGGTTACACACTAGTTTATTATTTACTCGATCTATAATGGTTCACACTCTTGAGTGGTGTGGAGTAACCTTTTTGGTGCTCAAATTCACACCAAGATTTTGTGTCATTTTCTAAATAAATAACGCAATGATAAAATACTAAAGCCTTATTGGTAAACACATGAAGGGCCACATATATACAAGCCACACTATATGACCATGTGGACATGTTTTAATAACCCTTATCCCCATGCCACCATATCTTTATCATGTGGATAGTCATAGAATAAATTAAGGTCAATGCTTGGGGAGGTAGTGAATTGCAGAACTGGCAGCATTAACTGCAATTTTGGGAAAATTAAAAAATAAACCATGAAGTTTTGCTAGAAGATTAGGGGTAAAAATGTAATTGTAAATAAGGTAGTAGAAGTCCATGGGAGAATGTTGGCAAGGAAACACCATGCCAACAACAATTTTATAAATTTCAAATTATTTGTGGGGTTCTAGATCCTAAAATGTGAAGGCACCAAAAAATGGAAGATGAACTATAATTTATAATAAATAAATTGCAAATTGTAGATTAGGTTTTAGATCCAAGCTGAGGCATAAGAAGGTGAAGATCTTAGGGGTTGAACATAGGTTGACCAAGGTACAAAATTACAAAATGTTCTTCCATTTTTGGATTCTATATAAAACAAGGTAGAAAATAAACGGGTGGGAAAATATAATAGGTATGAAATTAAAATGTAGATGCCTAGATAGCTAGTGTGAGAGGCACGCATCATGGAGAGAGGAAGTTTTGTTGCTTTGGTGGTTATTTACTTTTTAGCAATTTTTGGTATCCTACCTCTATACCTTTATGCAGGAATGATGCCTATGGAAGAGCAGTTATTTGAAACCAAAATCAATGATATTGAAAAGGGATATTCTCTACTATGGATGCATGTATTATTTAAGATTATTGTAGTTTTTGTATTTCACATGTGTATCAAATCCCTAGAGGAGCGATTGAACTCAACCAAACTTCACAATAGAAATTTCTTGGTTGATTCAATTTATATTTACATGCTGAGCATTGACAAGAGAGCCATTTAGGAATACTTTACACAAGATGAAGTAGCCCGTAATGATATTTATATCAAAGAGTGATATCATGTTTCATATTATGCCAAGTTGAAGTATTGAAAGAAGATAATTTGCTACAATACTGAGAAGGGTTAAGGAATGAATTGTGTTCCATTTGGATTTCATTGAGGAAGATAAATTAAGGAAACTTGAACACATCAAACACATAAGGAAACTACAATTCCATTTGCATTCCATTTGGCTTTCTATGCATTCCATTTGAGTTTCTCTGCATTCCATTTTGGGTTGTATACCTTGAAATCAGGCTATAAACTTCTCTTTAAAATATGGGTGAGCTCAAGATTATGATTAACTTTGCCCTAGGCCTTGAGAGTGCACCCTCAACATCTCTAAGTTATAGCCCTGATAAAATATAGATAGATTCAATCGAAGTGGCTAGACCTCTTGATTCAGATCCCTTATCATTCAAAGATACTATGACATCACATCATGTTCTTGGTGGTTCTTTCCTTTCACCACCTCAGTATATCCTTTTTAATTCATCAAAACATGAGGACTTTAGTACTTGTTTATCAATAGATGGTCTAAAAAATATTTTATTGCTCACTGGACCATTTAGGTGTAGAAAGTCTACTAAATTATATGACTATGAAAAAGAACATGGTTTTAATGTGATTAAGGCAACTGCCTCGGAGTGCTACTATGAAAGCATCATGTGAAGCTTCGGTCCAACTATTAGAGTTCTCCTCTACTAAATAAAAAATAAATGTCACATGAACATTAAGGAGTTGAATGTCATGTTGAGTAGGAGCCAAAGTGTTATGGTAGAGTTGGAATGGTATAAAAGGTCTTGAAAAACCAAAGGAATTGTATATTATGATAATTTTAAAAGCCAAGGTGACCAGAAGGATTTCAAAATTAGAATTTACTACAATATAACTAGGAACATTTTGAGATGAGATTGTTGACATGGTGGAAAAGCATGAAATGCCTATGGATCAATGATGGCACTAAATATTGAAGAATCTTATAAAACTTTGGCAGTGCTCCAACAAGGTACCAAATATCAGGTAATGAATGCCCAACTAAAAGAGATCCTTGAGAAATTTGAATATCATGTGATGGGGCATCGTATTTGCTTAACTTGGTTTTAATGGTTGAAAAAATATTTGGGAATGTGGCATCTCATTATGCAAAGTATAGGTTGTAGTGATAAATCACCATACAGGGAAATAACTTGGCTTCTAGTAAAATCTTCTACATAGTGATTTGATGGATCAGGAATGGAATTGAGTTAAAATCTAAAAATTGCAAGTTTTAAAAAATTATAGATGAGGCCCTAAAGTCCCTGGGAGTTTTGTGTGGGAGAGACAATTTGTAAAATTTGAGTCTCTAAAATGAAAGTGCAAATTGTGGTCAACTCTCCCAATCCCACCAGTCAAAGCTAATGGATAAAAGTCAACTCAAGCAAAACTTTAGGGATATTTGATGGAAGAATGCAATTTTACAATTTTTCACTTGTAAAAATTTCAAATTGCAATTGGATCTCCCAAATACCCTATTCAACACTAGTCAATATGAGGTCCATTTATAAATGGGATCTTTCAATGCCAATTGTAATTTTGCAATATTGCAAATTATAGTTGGAGTTTCCATTTCTCTAATGGTCCTAGTGCAAATGGGAACTTTCAAGGCCATTTGCAATTTTGTAATATTGAAAATTACAATTGTAGTTCCCATTTACCTAAGGAAGACTTTCAGGGAAATGGGAACTCCAACTGCAATTTACAATTTTGTAGTTTTGTAAATATTAAATTATAAATCACAACTGGAGTTCCCATTTCCTTAAAGGAAGCTTTTCAGGGAAATGGGAACTCTAACTGCAATTTGAAAATTTGAAAATTGTGAATTGCATTTGGAGTTCCCATTTTACTAAAGTAATATTTTTAGGGAAATGGAAACTCCAACTATAATTTGTAATTTTTCAAATTGTAAATTTTAGCTGGAGTTCCCATTTCTCTAAGGGAACTTTCTAGCAAAACTACAACTGTGAATTATAATTCTGCAATTTGCAAATTGTAAAATTGTTGTTGAATTCTGGATTTCCCCAAAATAAAGGAATTGTAAAATTGCAAATGGGACCTTAATTTCTCTAGAACAAGGAAAATTACAAATTTTCAAAATTGACCAAAATTTCACCAAAAGGTTAAAAAATGAAAAGTAATGCATTTATGCATTAAAAAATGTGGAGGGAACCCTAAAAAGTAAAATTGAAAAAATTAAATGTGAAAAATGCAAAGTGTGAAAAGGCAAGTTGGATCCAAAATGCAAAAAGGTAAAAATGACCTAAGTTTTGCATTTTCCATTACATTGTTTGTTCAACCACCTCCATGGGAAAGATATTATAGGTTTGTAAGATCAAAATGGGCCACTCCAAAGAATATTTCTCAAGCAACCATTGGTCTAGTATGTTCAAATATCATCATTACAAGAGTAGGGTTGTTATTTAACATGGATAGAAGGAAGGGAAACTATTAAAAGGATTCCATATTTGAAAATGAGTGGTCAAAGGCATCTCCATGTAATTGTATAAAGTGAAAAAAGAGTTTGTTGGTCTTCAAGGTAAATTTTCTCCTTCCAACTCATGTAAAATGCATTTACATCCAAGGAGAGCAAAGGGTTGTTACAAATATTAATCATTTCTTGTAGAGGCAGTTAAAATAATTATTTTCCTTGAAAAATAATGAAGATTCTAGGGCATGGGAAAGGTCATATTCTATGTGGAAAAATCTTGGTAGAACTTAGAGGGTTGTTTTGGAATTTTAAAATATTGTAAGTTGCAACCCATATTCCTAGATTTAAAAAGTGATAAAAAATGTATAAATAGAGGGGTTGTCCTCTATCCTAAGGTTATTGTTGGTCTTTCTTGTTCCTAATTATAGGCTCTTTCAAAATTTGGGATCATAGTTATGTGTGCATTTTATCTCTCTTGCTAAGGTGGTTGTAGTTGTATAGCCATTAACAAAGTTTGAGAGCATATTTATGTCTCCCTTATCCAACATGGAGTAAACTCATCATGCTTATCCCCATGGCAGCATTTTGAAACATCGATGTATGTAAGATTTTCTTTCAAGATAATGGAAAATACTTATGGTTATTACTTTTTCTTATTGATGAAATACAATGATGTGTTTCGTAGGTTCAACTAATTGGATATCTAGTTTTATGCTCATTACTAGTTGTCATTTTGGGCTTAGATCTAGGTTATAAATCCATTTTTGCATAGTGATTTGGAAATATGTTGTTGAATACCTCTTAAGGGCACTCTAGGTTGGTGGATTTAATAAGAAAAAGTATTTGAGATTCTAAGTGCAATGTATGTTCTAGGGTTTCAGGAATCACTTGGGTACTTGCATTGTATTGTCACCAATGTATGCAAATCACTCTTAGTAGTTCCCCTTATCTTGTTTTTTAGTTTTTCTACATCTTTAAAATAAGTGATGTCATGTATGTGAAATAAAACCTATTTTTTGAAAAATCACTATCACACCACCCTTTTTATATTTACCTAAATTGTCTTACTTATTCTATCTTATAAATAATACACCCATTACATATTATAAGTTTTATTTGCTTTTATATATGCATACATATTACATATTAAACATATGTCTATACTTTGTGCTTTGAATCCTAGCATTGTAGTCTTCCATTTGACCCCTTGTTGTTGAAAATTCTTTGGAATGAAGGCTGAAATCACATACACACTTGTATTCAATAGTTTGTGTCTACCTAGTGCATTTGTGCATTCTATGTGACAACCCTTCTCAGGTGGAATGTGAAACTTTGGTTATGCTCTGGTTAGATTTGTTTCTTGTGCCAAAAATTTCCATGGATATGGAATTTCATAATCCTTCAATGTGAGAAAGCTACCCCATAGGTCCTCTCACTTTGGTTTAGGTAGCGCTAGAAGTAGAAAGGAGCTAACCATACCCTCTATCAGCACCTCCTAGTCATTTTCTTCATCTAGTCCATCCTTGATGCCAAACCCTTCCTAGATATAATGGTATATCAATAGGTTTTTAATGTTTTTTTTTTTCATTTTTCTTCAAGTGTGCAACGCTGAGTGAAATAAATGTATAACTAGGAACCAACATTCAATTGGCACCATTGTTGGGGACTAAATAAAACATCTTGATTACTTGTATTATCGGGGACTCTTGTTTAAAGCTAACATAATTCAAGTTTTATCAATTTCTTTGCATTAGAATATTTTATGCAAGTAATCTCAACCACATTTTTAGTCAGGTTTATTCATATTATCTCATGAGTTTGAAATTTGAGTTTATTTGACCATGATTCACTATCTTGGTCATCAAAAAGTTTAGCACTTCATTGAGGATGTGTTAGGAATTGAAAGATTTGATCAAATTGGCATCTGCTAAATTTATTACAAAGAGTTATTGAATCTGTCATGTTTTGAGGTGGTTTCCCCTTGTTGAACATGAATATGAAATTATAATTATCCTTGCTTTTATACATCATCACTAATTTTAGAAATATATGGTTTCATTATGTATCACTACAAGTCTGTAAGTGGTTAGATTTTATAAGTTTGCTTCTAGTGGTGAATCTAAAATATCATCTAGTTTCAAAGAAAGATCAGTACCCACTTTGAATAAATTTAGCTTTGAGAGTTATTTAGCTTACAAAGCTTAAAGGATTGAGATCATCCTTCAAAGATGACTCATCTAAGAAACTTATCTCACCCTTAAGTGTTCATCAAAAAAGGAGACATGTTTGGAGGCCCATTGCAGAGCAAAATGCAGTTATAAGAGACTATTTGGACTATCAAGTTTATGGTAAATCTAAAATTTTGTTTGTTAAACCTCTTATTAATGAAGATTGTCATAGCTCTCCTAGTGATTCAGTATCATATAGTTCAATTTATTATCCATCTCCTTATCAACTAGATGAATCCCCTCCTAAGTTTTATCTACCAAGTCCACCTCACTCACCCCCTCATAGCCCTTTGCCATTTATTCATGAATACATCATTAAAATAATCATGAGGCATAGGGATCAAGATGATAATGAGCATATTGAATTATGCATTCCCAAATTCAGACCTATCAATTTTGATGAAATGGAAGGTCATCCCAATGAGGTCTGAAATGAAGTAAAGAATCACCTTCCAAAGTTTCAAGGGAATAATGTAGTGAGTGGTGATCAACACTTGAGGGATTTTCACATTATCATTGAGGATTATGAGGTTGAGCATGAGGATGTGTGAATTAAGTTATTTTTGCATATGATGGATGAAAATGCTCATGAATGGTTCAATTTCATTCCCTATGGATGCATTGATTCATGGGAAGAAATGAAGAATGTTTTTAAAATTTAGTATGGTGATAAAATTGATCTTAGATTTATTTTGGTTGAGTTTTAAAACATCAAAAATAACCCTAATGAGTGTGTGAAGGACTTTAATACATAGTGCAATAAGACCATGATGTGGCTTCCTGAAAACATTTGACCTAGTGATACAACATGCTTGATTAAATATTATGATGTGTTTGACAAGAAGGTTGCATACTACTTTAGAGACAAGGCTCCCACTAGCCTGTGGTTGACATTCAATATGGCCATACCAATTGAAAACAACATAAAGGTTGTGGTAAATCCCTTGAACAAGCAGGTTAATGTAAAATTGGTTAATTTTAAAAAAATGTGGTCCACTAAAAATGCCAACCTTGAGGAGACAGTGAAAACTTTGGCCTCCAATATCAAAGAGATGTCCTACAAGTTGGCCAGCATTACCTCATGTGTTTACTAGTTAGGAGAGAGTTGTGAATCCAAATCAAACATAAGGAAGGCCTACTTTCTACATTAGATAAAATGATAGAGGGAAGAGGCCTACATGTGATGAAATAATAGATATAAATAAGAATAGAGGGGCTAAAAAGGAAGTGCCTGATCCATTAAACATGAAAGTAAATGTGGTAAATTATAATTTAAACATTGATTGATATGATAAGTGCTTCCTCCCACATCCTCCATGTGATACTGATGAACCAATTTATGAAGATGTGGATGATCCTGAGTCTACATCTAATGATAATGATGACATTTTTATGGTTGATTGTCAAATCTCCCAAAGCAAGATCCCTGCCTTCACATAATTGATGAGTGCTACTACCATTGATCAGTTTTGGAGTGTGGTCAAGAAGGTATGTGTCCCAAATTCAAAATTATATTTTGATGTTAATATGACACAAGCATATGAGTTACCCAATCATGATGCAATTGAAGATTTGAAGTGTGTTTTAAATGAAGTGTTGCACATGGATGTGGAATTTGGGAACTTTGTTGGGAATGTGGATGTTTTTGAAGAACCAATGGTTATTGATGTTAGGTTTGATAATAAAGGTGATATTTTAAGAGTCTCATTCATACAATCAAAAATTCATCATGTCCATAAATCAATCTTGGATTAGATGGGATAGAGCACACTACACTTTTAATTGAGGGCATACAATTATTAAATAGGAGCATGACCAATGTGAGGATCCACTAGACCCAATTAGGAGATCAATTGTCACAACACACCATGTGAGATAGGTTTCTAAATCTTATAGTATAACATAGTAAAATAACAACCCTAAAATATTCTTATGATTTAATATTTCACTAATCTAATAACAAGAAAAGTAAATCTAATCTAGTGCACACCAAAGCTTGTGGCACAAAGTGGGGGTTAGAAACAAAATAACTAAACTAATCATGTATAGAAGACATATAATCTCATCAATGTATAAAAAATCCTAATACATGGAAGAGAAGAATACATATGCTTTATCTATTTAATCTTATAAAGGAGGAATAAAGTTAGGATTACTTACCTTTGAAGATGAACCCACCGAGCCTCAATCTCCCCCTTAGCCAAGGTGCTTCATAAGAGATTGTTGTGGTATGTGAGGAAAACTAAGACAAATCAACTCTAAGCTACATAACCTATCCAAGCATCTAAAATACTTATCCAAAATATAAGATCAGAAATCCAAAGAAATTATTGAACCCTAAAACTTTATTCCCCAAGTAGAATGGTCAAAAGGCAGATGTTTGTTCACACTTATTCACTTAATTCTTCACTCTTCTTTAAATGGTAAGGAATGACATTGTATATATAATATATCTTACCCTAAAAACTTTCAGGAATGTCAACTATGCTAGGTTGACCTAGTTGACCTAACATGTTTTTGGGGATAACTCTCTAGGTCTATGCTAAGTCAACCAAGAGGCCAACAAACCAAAAGAGAGAAAAAGTCCCTAAATTTTACTAGTTCAACTTAGTTGACCTAACACAAATGACATGTCAAAAGGGTGATAAGGCAATAAATGAAAGATATAACATAGTAAATGACTAGAATGGGTTGAAATAATAATAATAATAATAATCTTGGGTTCAATGGTTTTACGAGGCTAGAGTGTGGATGGCAAGTGGCAAAAGGAATGATAATATTATGAAACACTGATGGTCTACCCACCCCTTTCATAGTGCACCCCTTAAGGCATGCACCCATAGAGATTGAGACTCAATAGGTTATTTCAAGATATAAAGTGTCATTAGTTAATAAAAGTTAAAAATAGTATGTGTATACATATGCCCCAGCTAAAGCTCATCATGTGTCAAGTAAGTGCAACATGGGATGGTGCTTTGAAGATAGAACATGATAACACATAATGCTAATGCTAAGTATGGTGCAGTAAGTACAAAATAAGATAAATGAAATAACTATATTTAGAAACATATACCTTTAACTTACCTTAGTGTTATAGATAAAGAAGTAAATTATAATAAATGAAGGTGTCCAATATAGAGTACACTAGTCAAACATGTAGAATTTAGTGAAAAAAATAGCCAAAAATTGAATTTTTTGAAGATATGCATATTATAGTGGAAAATAATCTCTAAATCATCACGATTCTAATGCATTTTATGGTTTTCAAAACAAATGAGTAGAAACAAAGATAGAGGCAAAACAAGGAATCTTCCTGAAAATAAATGAAATAATTAAGTTGATAAAAGTGGTTTTAAATAGAGAAAAAGAGAATTAATTTGGAATTTTGAATTAGGAAAGAAGAGAAAAGATATCTCTAAGACCAGAAAGGCTAGGATGGTGAGGGAACAATAGGCTAGATGAGAAGGACACCTAGAGGTGACAACAGGTGCACGACATGTATGCAATTACGGATCTCAAACCAATTTCTAAAATTTGTATTGAATTAAGTAAATTTTTGATAAAATTTTATTTTAAAAATTTATATAGGTCAAAATTGATCAAACCTAGACTATAAGGGTTATAAATAGGAAGATGAGAAATGGGTTGGAAGGGTTTAGGAAGAAAATGAGAAAAATGCACATTTTGGGTAAAATGTACTGGGTCGGCACACAAAATGTGTTAGGTCGACTAGTTCAACCTAGTAGGTTGAAACAAGGTAAAATCCATATGGTTGACCCAGTAGGTATGAGTCAACCTAGTGTAATTTGCAAGCTTAAAAGCTAAAATAAAGTAAGAAACTAGTCTGTAAGGGCTAGAATTTAAACTCAAAACTAGGGAGGGTAAAATAAGTGGGTTGACTTGGAATTTTAAGTCAACTATGACAAAATATGGAAATTTTAGTCAAACTAGGTTGATGAGGGAACCAAAATATGCACAAAAAAGCATGTATAAAATTGAAAGAGGGCTAAAATGGCTTGAAATGACCAAAAAAGGGTAAGAGGGACCAAGCAAGCTAGAAATAAGATAAAATGAAAAAAATAAAATCAAATAGGATTGTTTTTTAATTAAAATTGTAAAGGTAATGTGTAAAGAATGTTTTGTGATTATGCATGACATAGAGGAACTAATACATCCTTTATTATTTCTTGATTGCAGAGACAATCAAGATTTTGGAGGTTGGTGGACATGTCTTGGTTGTCAAATTTGTTAGAGAGATTGACAGATGGAAATCGAGCTAGACTGGTAGTCATAGGTCTAGGAGGTATATTTGAGATGTGTAAGATCCTCCTCAACACTAACTTATTAGTCATGGTTTTGGGATGTTTGGAATGGTTGACTAACACCTTCATATGGGAGGTGGATGGGGATGTGATAGAGGTGGGTATCACATTAGAAAATGTCCATGCCATCTTCAGGCTACCCATAGTAGGAACACCAGTGACCATAGGGATACTAGATAGCTTAGAGGAGAGGATATCCTTATCCATATGGGCTACAAGCTCAAAGATGATATTGAGAAGATGGAGAGTTAGTATGAATGACATGTATATATTGTAGATTATGGATCTTTAGAAGGAGATGATAGGCCTTGTGATATAGTAGGTGCTTTATCACAAGTTAGATGGTAAGGTACCACTATTCATGGTATCCTTGAGCAAGATGATGTTGGAGAAGAGATTATTATATGATCTAGGTTTTGTCATCTGGGTCTAGCTCATACATAATATATTTGATATGCTAGTCAGAGGGTAGAATACTATAGGACCAATCATACTACTAACAACATAGATGTATGAGAGATTTCCCATGTATTGACTAGCTGAGTCACCTCATGGGGCTGATTATAGGTTACTTTGAGTATGGAGATGGCATGATGAATAGGTAGTGTGATCCATGCCCCATGTGCTAGTGATACATTTGATGAGATGTGTAGATATCATGTGGTAGTCGTATGGGCACATAAAAACTATATGAGCAAGTTGGCACATAGTTATACTAGCACTAGAGATGCGAGAGGTGATTGGTCACTATACATGGTGGAGAGATCCACATTTGATGGCATGGGTGATAGGATAGATGGACCTACCTCATCTGATGACATCAATACTAATGCTTGACTAATGGGCTTGGCATGTGAGGGAGCCATGAGGGAAGAGGAGACTCAAACCACTGATAGTGAGGCTAATATTGAGGTCATATTGGGAGTGAACATGGACTATTCAGGCATGATGAGTGGTAGAGGAGGAGGCTGAAGAAGTATAGATACCAGATGTACCACTATCATCCTCATAGTGAGATGAACAATGACCATTGAAGACATGGTGGCAATGGAGATAGGATAGAGTGGAGACTATATACATCTTAGATGATCCCATAGATGAGTTAGAAGAGATGTTAGAGAGACCACTCATATAGATGTTGAGATGGAAATGAGCCACGATAGCTAGGTTCAAGCTAAGGAGGTGACCTACTGAGGAGGTACTAGGAGGATGCAAAGACAAGGAGACTATGGTTGGTGATCATGTAGATGATGATATCATAAGCACTGAGACACAAATAGGTATGAATATGGTTGAATTATTTATTAATTTTTTATTTGTTAGTAGAGAGATATAGATAGATATTATGAGATATGATAATGATCTAATATCCATCTAGTGTGATTTTGTAGGCATACCTGAGGATGAAGAGGAGAGATGGGGGTCCTTGGTGGGGGGAACACTTTATGACATCCTAGATGAGACTTTGTATCCATATAATCCCATGACACTAGAGGATCTAAGTGTACCATTTTCCCCAACTTAAGTGAGTTGGTTCAATTTAGCTAGTGAAGCAATGAGGTAGATATAAGTGTAGAAAGAGAGAGGGTGAAACCACTAATAGAGATGGGTGTAGGTGAGAGATAGGCCTAGAAGGCCTTGGAATATGAGAGAGATACACATCTAGAGATAGTGATACAGATGATGTAGGCATATATAGTGATGTAGACTCAGTTGACTCAAGCACATATAGTGGCCCAAGCTAAGTTGGTGTAGGCATAGGTGTAGATATTATGACTATAGGGACATTTAGAGGGATTGCGATCTCAAAATGCCTTGTTATAGAATACCATGCAAAGGAGTCAGATTGAGGCCTTAGTAGGTAGCGTGGCTATGCTACAAGATAGATAGGGTGGAGTTCATCCCCAGTGTTAAGGTTTTGTATATGGTTGTATCAAAATCATGGTATAGACATATGATGTATCATTTTATCTTATTGGTGTTGGTTGTCTATGTTGTCTTTATGATGGTTGTGTTTGTTCAAAATGGTTGAGGCTCTGGATGCTTTGAATATATCTATTTATAGTACATGTATTTAGCTTAATTGTATATGCTATATGAAATATATGTGATATGGTTTATTTTCTATCATTATGGAGAACACATGCATGGTTAAAAATAAATAGGAAAAAAAGTACTTGGAAAAATATAATCAATAAAAAATGCACTACACACTAGTTCAAGTTGGGAAATGTGTAATAACAAAAAATGACTAAGTATAAAAATCCAATAAAATAACAATCAAGATTGTAAAAGGGGATTTGTTTTTAAACCAATATAAAAGATTTTTGCACCAAATTAAAACAAGTAAAATCATACTAAATGTCACATTGGGAAGTATGACAAATAATGTAATAAAATGGAAGGTATGTAAAAGGGCACAAATGGTAATAAAAAAAAATCAAAATGAAGTCCATAAATTATACTATTTCATGATGGGAAGTACAAAATTTAAAAAAAAAATTTGCAAAAACTTGATCTTAAATTTATCATACTAATTCAAGCTTGGAAGTATGATAAATTCAAGAAATGGTTGTAATCTAACATGCACTACGAAAATAAGAAATAAAAGGTAAAATAAAAATCAATTAAGCATAAAACATACTAAATATCAAGATGGGAAGTATTTAAATGAATTATAACATCATACTAAATCAAATCTTATCTCTTATTTGACACATGTAATTTAGATGGTGACTTGTTTATTGGAAAAAATTTGTGAGGAGGGTTAGGTTCTATCCATAATCTTACACTGCAACTCACAAAAGAAAAACCCAAGGGGTACCAAATCAAGATTGGTAAGCAAAAGGATACATAATTGTAAATCAAGGATGTGGGTAATAAGATGGAAAATATGGTAATTTGTGAGGGATACTAGGTCCTATCCACGGTCTTACAAAGCAACTCACAAATGAAATCTCATGGGGAGTGATTAGTAAGCAAACAATATCTACCAAGAGGAAATATGAAGGAAAAGGAATGAAAAAGGGAGTGTAAGAATCAAGACTTAGGCATATTATGAGAAGACTTTAGGAGGGAAAATACATACCAAGGACATGAAAAGACACTAAGGGACTAGTGGTTATCTATATACAAAGGAAACCCACTTGCTATAGACACAAAGATTTGTAGGCAAATATGTGTGCTACTAATATCAACTCATAGTGGTATATTGGGACAAGGAAAACTAAAATGGACCTACCTTTCCATGACGTGTTCCCTACTCCTCAGGACCCCTTATAGAGCTATCGGTCTACTATGAAGATTGGGTACTTTCATAATAAAGTAGGTAGTACAAAAAAGATTTTTTTAATTCTCCTATTCTAATCTAATGGTGTACACACCCTAAAGGGCCTAATCTCTACCTTGAGGCCAACTGTGGAGTTTGATATTTGACTAGAAGAAGGAGATGTGCTTTGAATCACATCTTTTAGTGTGATTAGAATTTTAAGAATATTAAATATTTTTTCCTTTTGATATCTTTGCCTTTTGTTTAAATTATTTGGTTTTTAACTTTATTTTAAAGTCTTTTTAAGATTCCTCCTCTATATGGATTTGGAATGACCAATCATGAAAGATATAATGATACACATGAATGAGTTATAAGCTAAGGCTAAAGATAGCTAAGTGACCCAAGACAAAAGACTAACTAGAACACTTAGGATTGGCAATGAACTGAGCATGTGATCTCAAGTCTCAACCATGTATCTACTTAGTTTTTAGAAAAAAGGAAGAAGGGAAAAATGAGATCCAAAGGAGGACCAGTGAAAATAAATACTAATGAGAAATATTACTTGAAAACTGATCACATCGTAATAAGAGATAGTAATCAAGAAGAAAGAGGGTAAATATAACCAAGTCACCATGACAACTATCTATGAAAAATAAAGATAAGAAAGCAAACAATCATGAAGATACAAGGGAATAGTTTTGAGAAAAACTCTAAAGGAAAAGAAATCAATGATAAGGGAAAACTAACAATGATAAGGAAAAGACAAGTATATGTCAAATGTAAAATAATAATATAAGCTAACTATAGTACACCATGAAGGAAAAACATGATATAAGATAAGAAAGAATTTGACACAATGTCAAATGATATAATAAAATAGAAATAATATTGGAACACATGTCCAATCCAAATATAAATAAGAAATCAACATGCATGTGCTCATGAATATTGGTAAATCTATCCACACACATTATCTAATACATTAGATAAGTCTCTATGAAGATATAATTAAATTGTTTCTAAGGTCTCATCAATCTTAAATGAATACATGGAAAATAATTCTTTTCTAATCTCCTCAACTAAAAAAGTAGGAATGCTCAAAGGATCATGCTGAGGAGGAAGGTTAGGCAAAGTTTGGTCAGGAAAATGTGTGGAAATAGGATCTATAAGAGAAGAAAGAATCACAGGTGGAGAAGGATCCATGAGTGAAGGAATCATGGGTGGATAAGGATCCATAGGTGAAGAAGGGTCCATAGGTGAAGGAATCACAGGTGGAGGCATAGAAGGTGGTGAAGGGACCATAGGAAGTGATGGAATCACTAGAGGTGGAGCCATGGGAGAAGAAGGAGGAGCCTTCTTGTTGGAATGACTAGTGGGAAGAATGGTATAAGGTGATCTCTAAGATGTTATTGAAGAATGTGGCAATGATCAGTGTGATGTGTGCCACATAGGTGCCATAAACAATATACCTCACCATACCTATGTAAATATTTAGGAAGTACCTTCAGGAGAGGTATGGATTTGTTTGATGATGGGGAAGAAGAATGTAAGGTATTAAGATATTATCATAATTTATGACAATGAGTGGAAGAATGATTATCTATCCCATGGAAGCAACAAATATGCTTGTGAGTGGTTTTGGAGCACTCATAGAAGGAGGTGAAAAGGAGTGGAAGCAGTTGAAGAGAATTCATCAACCCATTTGGTGGGAAAAGGATCCATCTTAAGTAACATAAGTAAACCATCATCAATGGAGGGTGATGATGGGGAAGGAGCGGAACTAGGCTTAATAAAAGGATCACTAAGAGGAGAAGCAGGAAGAGGCTCATCAATAGTAGGAGAGGAAACATGATCAAGTTGAGCAGAAAAAGGAACATGCTTAACTATAGTTGGCCCTACTAAAAGAGGGGTGGGATTTTTAGAAGGTCTAAGGAAGACTTCCCTAGGTGTGGTAAAGTGGTAAGGTTTGGTCATAGTATGATCCAAATGTATGGTCCTAAGTGGTTCCTAAAAAATTGGAAGTATCGGTGTCATCTCTACCCTATGATAAAGAGGAAAAATGAAAGAATCAGGAACTACAAAAGGAAGAGAATGATGAGACACATGAAAAGACTCAAGTAAAAAAGATCAGTAACAAATAATCTTGAGATCATAGGCTTGGACAAGGTCACCTGAAATAGGATCATCTAAATAATATCCATTATCATAATCTAGAGTATGAAGATTGATGACATAGGTCAGGATGACCTTATCATTGCTTGGCGAATAGATGTCTAGTCTTGGTTAAGACTACGAGAATGTCATCACAAGGAAGCTTATGAGAATGAGGTTGCAAAGAAGTAGGAAGCTGCGAGATGAGATGAGGTGAGAGATTGAAAGTTTTGATCTTTAAGTTAATCATGTTGGGCTCATTTTCATCAAAGTCTAAAATTTTGAGAGGAATATTACCAATGAGCTCAAGATGCCCATTGTAACCTCTAGTTGAGTTGATAGGAAAGTTAAAACGCTATAAATCATAGAATGGAACACTAAGTAAAGGTTCAATAGTAGGAATATTGAATACACCATGATCTTAGAATTATTCAAAATTTTAAGGTTTAGTGTCTCCTTGAATCCTTTAAATGGCTCCCTTATGAGGAAGCTTTACACATTGGCAAGTGAAAGATGTGAAGATTGGCATACAATGAGTCCATGGCCTACCAAGCAAGATGCTATATGAAAAGGGAAATTTGAATATCATTACCTTCATATGAATGGTGACAAGTGGGATAGTAAAGGGAAGCCACACACACCCTACATGAGGCATTTTCCTTCTATTGTATCCTTGGCATGTGTTGCATGTAGACTTGAGATTACATTTGGAATACCCAAGAGTCTTAATTAAATTGATATAAATGACACATGTGTCATAAACCTCATCAATTAAGGCTCACTTAACTTGGATATCATTTATTTGGACACTTATAAATAATGGAGGATCATTTTCATGAAGCAGAATCTCATCAAAAATCATAGATATGATAGGAAATCATTAAAAAAAAAAGTGTCTATAGTTTCATCAATGTTGATGGACATCCTTTCACATTGCTATAAGATACTATCCTCAGATCTAGATAAAGTAGTTTTCAATCCTACTAGAGGAGTGTGAGGGATATTCATCTCAAATAAGAGTTGCATGAGGTGGTTTCTATGATGTGGAGATGTCCTCATGAGTTCAAGAAAAGGATTTGGGATGGAGGATTAGTAGGTTTCACAATGGGATGCCACTCATCATAACCTATAAGGAGATTATTAGATATATGTGCATAATGATTAATAAAATCTTCTAAAGATGGATCTGAATATCATTGAAATTTATGTTGATAAGAATGATAAGGTTGAGAAGAAGGTTGTAAATTGTTTGATGATGAAGAATTAGTTGGTTTAGATTGATCTTGAAGTTTGGAAGAAGTTTTAGTAGAAATTGGATTGTCATTACTATTGGAAGATGGTGGGAGAGAAGTAGAAATAGTATGAGATGTGTCAACCAAGGGAGAATCATAAATGAGATCATCAAAAAAAAAAACTTCTTGCCCCAACTCATTTAAATGAGTTGGAGAATAATCTTGGATAACATGATATGTCTTATGGGAAGGAGTGTAGATAGATTTTAAATCAATGAAAGCCACCACTCTTCACATATTATTCATGATGACCACATTCTCTTTATAATTTTATTCAACAAGACTTTCTACATTATTGGTGGAAGAAGTGGGCTTATCTTGAATTTCTTGGATTGGTTGATGATTAGGCAAGAGGCCTTTATAGATAGATAAATGAGTGTTTTATTGATTTAAGGCTTGAGTTTTATCATGTGATTTATAGTGTTTGAAATCAATCTCATAGGCTTATTAACACTTATGGATAATAAAATCAAGATCAAAATTTGGGCCATGAATAATGTCCATGGCTAAATTATGAAGTTGTCTACAAGTCTTGTGAGAGTGACCCCAACTAACATGAAACCAACAAAACTTATTAAGATCATAACATGATTTAATAGGTTGAGTAGGGTCAATCTATAGAGGGAGAGGTGTAGGTAGATGTTTAAGAAATTTGGTCAAGGATAAAATCTTATGGACATTAATGTTGTTTGTTGAAAAATGAGAATTAGTGAATTGTTTAGAGGGAGTTGGTTCTGAATAAGGGGTAAGAATGATAGCTTGAACATTGTCAATGGTGTCATATGAATGGATAACACCATAATTGGTAATATTGCAATTTTTGTTGTTTACTAACAGGCGAGGGACTATAGAAGGTTAGGGTGGATCAAATTGATGCATGACAAAATCTTGTCTTTTTCCTTGATTGATAGCTTCTTCCAAGGTACGTGGAGAAAGGGTACAGACTCGATATTTTAATTTAGGAAATAAAACATTTGTAAAGAGATGAAAGATATTGTCATCCACCATATTATGTTCACATTTATTTGACAAAGTCTTTCATTGCTTAACAAAGGCTTGGGAAATTTCATTTTCATTTTGTTTGCAATTGATAAAATGGGACAAAGTTTTCTCTAAAAGATCACTAGTTTGAAATTATTGATCTAAAGCATTTGCTAAGTCCTCCAAACTAGTGATAGAGTGTGTTCTAGGTTGATTGTACCAATACAAAGCATCACTTATGAGTGTTTTGGCTAAGATTTTGGTAGCATCAAAGGTATTTAATTTTACCCAATCCTTGTAAATATTTCCAAATGTTTTGAGGTGAAGGGTAAGATCAGTTGATCCATTGTAGTAAATTGTAGGTGTTATACCTCTAGTGTCAATTTTAGCAATTTGGGTTGTAAGAGGTTCATTTTGTAAATGATTGATAACTTTGTTGACTAATAGAGGTTGAGGAATGAGATTACCTTGTCAATATCGAAGAGGAGGAAGAGGAACACTTTGGTTATGTGTTCCCCAAGCCATTGGTGTAAGATTGGATTGAAGATTAAGAAGGTGGTTTTGCAGTCTCATCATTTGATTCATATTATGAGCTTATAAAGTGTTCATTTGATTGAGAGTTTTCAAAAATATTTGATGAGTTTGATTAGTGTTATTAGATGTAGTATTGGTGTTTGTGTTAGTGTTAGTGGCGTGGGTACCACTATTAGCATTAATATGAGCTTGAGAAGAGTTATGAGAATTTGAGGCACTAGTGGAAAAATTTACTTGTGAATCAAAAGATGGACTAGTAAATGGTTGAGAAGAAGAAGCACGAAGCATGAGTGCCTTAGGTAGAAAATTATGAAATAGTTGAAGGATTAAGGATAGTGGATCTTATGAGAGGCCCAATAGATGTATGACCTACCATGTTAGTTAAGATACTAGGCATCATGGTAAAAGAAGTTGTCATAGTATAAGAAAGAGTTAAGATTTAAGGAAGAGGTTGAGAAGCAAATAAATAGGTACCCCCAAATCTATTCTAGAAAGTGGGAGTAGGAGAATGAGTTTCTTCAACTTGATGGCTAATCATGAGGTTAAATATGGTGGAAGGATCCTTCCCTCTATGTTGAGGGAATTCTATGATAAAGAAAAGCATTTTAGAAGTATACTCTAACTAAAGCTAATACTCTAAGAGAAGAGGAGATTTTTTATACAAAGAGGTATGAGGAAGGGCTCCATATTCCATCGTGTAGGTTGCAATATGAACATTACTAGCATTTATGAATGGAGCCCTACTTTGTCTATGGGAGACCATATTAGCATTGGTAAATTCCATGATGTCTGTTGACGAAACTTTAGTGTTTTCATGAAATATAAAGTCCATGATGAAATGGAAAGAGACAAGATGAGAAAGCAAAGGAACAAAAAGTGACTAAAAATAGTACTAGGTCAACCTAATCGACCTTGTGAAAAATATGGACTGTAAAAATGTACTAAGTCCATAGTATCAACCTAGTTCAGTGAATAGTCACTGATAAAAAAAGGTAAAAATGCTAAAAATAGTACTTGGTTGACCAACTTGACCTAGCATAATATATAGGGGATAAAAATTATACTAGATCGACAGGATCAACCTAGCATAATAGACAGGGAAGAAATGAAAGCTAATAACAAGCTATGAACTAAAGCAAAAAAATTGCAAGTAATGTAAGAAAGCAATAAGTACTAAAAGGGAAACAAATAGTCATTTGAATTGATGTTGGCCAATCTAATTTATGTACACAAAAAAAAAATCTTGCACTAATGCTAGCTAATGCAAGATTTTGCACACATGATCAAAGAGCAAGTAAACAACTTGAAAGTAAAGCTAGCTACTTGGTCAACCTAGAATGTTGATTAAATTATTAAGAATAATTTTAAGTGTAAAGGGAAATTGGCTATAAGAAAAACACTAAATATCAATCTAAGGATAGTTTTAGCTAATGTTTAGGATGAAAATGACTATAGTGGCAATGACATAGGCTTGGTATTGGGGCCTGCCCCCTCACTTCACACACTATAGTGATAAGGGTATTCGGTACTCAACAAAAATATACCATTAACTATGTTTTATACTTGACCAGAGCATCAAGTCAACTTCCCCCTTGGTGATGAAATCCAAGTGGGTTGGCTTAGGTAATCAAATGTTTAAATGCTTTTTGATATTTATGTGATTTATCCATGTGTGTAAAAGAATAAAAATAGTGAAACTAAGTGATTAATTGAAAATCCCCTAATTATACAATGTGAGCTATTCTAAGCATGCAAGAAACTAAAAAGAAAGATGTGATTAACATATATGCTTAATTTCAACTTTGAAACAAGGTATCATTGAGAAACTATATAGACAATTATACAAAATAGGCTCTACAGGGTCGAAACTATACTATGAAAGAAAAGTTTGAAAATGAATTAGATCAGTCAGGAAAACCTAGTTATTTTAGAAAACATAGAACATAGAACTAGGTCCACAAGGTCAACCTAGTCCACTATGCAGAGATAATTTTGAAGATTGCAAACTATGAAAGGAAAGAATAGAAACATAAAGATATAGAGAAATACAAATTGACCTAAATGGTTTAGAGATGAAAAGGAGAAGATTATTGATTAAGAACCTTGGATAAAACTATCAAAAACCTAAAAAATGGGTCGAGTTGCTTGACCAAGCAATATATAAACCCATTAAAAAAGTGCTAAAAATGAAATAGGTCGACCTAGTCAGCCTAGTTGACTGAACATGAAGTTTGAAAACTGGAAAAAGCTATACTAGGTTGAGTTGGTCGATCCAATTGTTTGAATAATATTCTACAAGTTTTAAAACCTATACTAGGTTGAGCTGGTCGAGCCAGTTACCTATTCCTAAAAACTTGTGCACTTAGATGAATAAACTAGGTCAATAAGGTTGATCCAACACAGTAAAGATATGGTAAAAATAATGATGAATAGAAATGAAATAATTGAAAGAAATCCTGCAAGGGTTTGATTCACATCAAGTTCACTAGAATATATGCAATCAAAAATTCATCATGTCCATATATCAATCCTAGATTGGATGGGACAAAGCACACCTATACTTTTGATTGGGAGCATACAATTGTTAAGCAGGAGCATGACCAATGTGAGGATCCACTAGACCCAATTAGGGGATCACTTGTCACAACATGCCATGTGATATAATGTTGCAAAGCCTATAGTCTAACACAATCAACCCTAAAATATTCATACGATTTAATATTTCACTAATCTAATAACAATAAAAGTAAATCTAATCTAGTTCACACCAAAGCTTGTGGCACAAAGTGGGGATTAGAAACAAAACAAATAAAAAAATAAACTAAAAATGTATATAAGACATATACTCATGTCAATATATATGGGATCCTAATAAATGGAAGAGAATAACACATATGCTCTATCTATCTACTCTTATAAAGGAGGAATAAAGTTTAGAATACTTACCTTTGAAAATGAAACCACCGAGCCTCAATCTCTCCCTTGGCCAAGGTTCTTCATAAGAGATTGATGTGGTATGTCAGGACAACTAAGATAAATCAACTCTAGGCTACACAACCTATCCAAGTATCCAAAATACTTATCCACAAGATGAGATCAGAGCTTTAAAGAAAGTATTTAACCCTAAAGCTTTATTCCCCAAGTAAAATGGTCAATAGGCAGATGTTTGTTCACACTTATTTGCTTAATTCTTCACTCTTTTTGAAACGTTAAGGAATGACCTTGTATATATAGTAGTATCTTACCCTAAAAACTTTTGGGAATATTGGTTGTGCTAGGTCAACCTGATCAACCTAGCACATTTTTTAGGCTAACTCTCTAGGTATGTGTTAGGTCAGCCAAGAGGCCAATAAACTAAAAGAGAGGAAAAGTCCCTAAACCATACTAGGTTGACCTGGTTAACCTATCAAAATTGATAGGTCAAAAGGGTGCTATGGCAAGAAATAAAGGACAAAACATAGAAAAATGATTAGAATGGGTAGAACTAAAAAGAAAAAGCTTGGGTTCAATGGTTTTAAGAGGCTAGAGTGTGGATGTCAAGATGTAAAAGGAACGATAATCTTATGAATCATCGATGGTCTTCCCACCCCTTTCCTAGTGCACCCCTTAAGGCATGCACTCAGAGATATTAAGACTCGATAG
This sequence comes from Torreya grandis, assembly GCA_037957365.1. Classification (NCBI taxonomy): domain Eukaryota; kingdom Viridiplantae; phylum Streptophyta; class Pinopsida; order Cupressales; family Taxaceae; genus Torreya; species Torreya grandis. The sequence continues at coordinate 1,876,170 of JARHVA010001715.1, forward strand.
GTTTCTGCAAGATATGAAGTGTTAGTAATGAATAAAAGATAAAAATATTATGTGTATATAATATGGAGTTGGGGTTATCTTCTATGTCCCTGAGGATGAATATTTTAAGTTCTCTTTCAAGTAGTACTTTGAGTGCATGAATGACATTGTGTATCGTGAGACACTCTTGATTAGTACTTACCTGATTTCATATAAGAAAAAAGTTTATTTACAACTATTAAAAAGGTAACAAGATATTTTGGCTTGGTCTTATTTAGATTTGAGATCATACAAAGAGGATTTATTTTTAAATTTCATCCCATTACAACCTAAAAGCAATATCTTTAGGCATGTGCAAATATTGATTTACTTTATCTTGGCCACCAAGCTACTAGAAAAGTTAAAGAAGTTAAGGGATGGCAAGATTTTGGAGCCACAAAGTAATGGCAAACATATAAAACATTTCCTCAATTGAGCCTATGACTATGTACAATATTATATAGTCTATAGTCTTGTTGCTTTGTTGTTTCTACTGCCCCTCTGCTTTGGGCCTTGTTTGTATAGTTCCTTTCATGTTTTTTATTGTGTGTTTATTTTCATATCTTCCTAACCTATTTTGTCATTCTGAATTGTTTTTTTGAGCCTTCATGGGTGTTTTCTAAAATTTTTAAGTTTTGACTCCATGTCCTAATGGATTGGCGCCTAGTCTTATTTTCTGGGATTATTTACACACCCACAAGAGATGTACATCCTCAGGTGAGAGCCAGTGTTGTTGATCAAATTCACACCAAGAGTTTATGCCACTTTATAATGAAATAATGTAGTGATCAAATACTAAATCCCCACTGGTAAACACATGAAGGGCCATGTAGATAGTAGCCACACCATATGACTGCATAGATATGTTTTTATAACCCTCATCCCCACTCCACCAAATCCTTATCATGTGGAAAGACATGGAATAAATTAAAGTAAATTCTTGGGGATGTGGGGCAATGAATTATATAATTGGCATTATTGATTGTAGTTTATGTAAAATTACAAAAGCCACCATGAAGTTCCATCAAAATATTAGGGGTTGAAATGCAATTGCAAATAAGGTAGTAGAATTCTGCATGAGAATGTTGGTAGAGAAACACCATGCTAACTACAAGTTTCTAAATTAAAAATTATTTGTGGGGATCTAGATCCCAAAATGTGAAGGTAGTGGAAAAGGAAATATGAACTACAATTTGTAATAAACAAATTACAAATTTTAGATGGAAGCATAGGAAGATGGAAATCTTGGGGTTTGACTGTAGGTTAACAAAGGTACTAAATTTAAAAATGTTATTCCATTATGGATCTCTTAGCACACATAGTAGAAAAGGAATGGGTAGGAAAAGCTTATAGGTATGAAAGGAAACTGCAGATGCCCATCTGAATAGCATGAGGGTCATACATCATGGAGAGAGGAAGTTTTGTTGATTTGGTAGTTATTTTCTTCTTGGAAATATGTGGTATGTTGCCTTTGAACCTTTAAGCAGGAATGATGCCTATAGAAGAGTAGCTATATGAAACCATAATCAATCATATTGACAAGGTACCTTCTCTACTATGGATTCATATATTATTTATGATTACTGTAGTTTTTGTAGTTCACATGTGTGTCAAATCCCTAGAGCAGTAACTAAACTCAACCAGACTTCAAGATGGAAATTTCTAAGTTGATTTGATTTTTTTTTACACATTGAGAATTGAAAAGAGAGCCATTCATGATTAGCTACTTAATCACACATTCAAGATATGCAATAAAATTGAAACTATAATATGCACCATGAGAGAGAGAGAGAGAGAGAGAGAGAGAGAGAGAGAGAGAGAGAGAGAGAGAGAGAGAGAGAGAGAGAGAGAGAGAGAGAGAGAGAGAGAGAGAGAGAGAGAGAGAGAGAGAGAGAGAGAGAGAGAATTTTTACGTGGAAACCCAAAGTTGGAAAAGAACCATAGAGAACAATCTCAAGTACATGAATGAGCACAAAATCAAATTACAAATCTCACAAGCACCAACTTACAGGAGCACCAACACATCAACTTTTTGCGAGCACCAACCCACAAGAGCACCAACTTGTCTTTATCTTGGTGAATTTTTGTATTCCTTAAAGTGTCCCTTCATGGAAAAAAGCACCATGCCTTATTTTGTCTTCACATGGTGACTCTTGGAATTCCTCAAGATGACTCTTCATGTGAAAATGCATCCCATTCCTCTTTTGTATTTAATCCATGACTCTTTGACTTCTCCATGGGCCCTCTTTTAACTTGTATGCAGCCAAAAATATATTCATTAATATTAAATAAATATTAACACACATTAGCCAAGATATGAATATTAAAAACACCATTAAATGCAATGGGGCCTTTATCACCAATAATGCTAAAACTTTGACATCAATGACAATATTTCCAACAATATGGGTGAGTTAAAAACTATGATTTACTCTGCCTCGGGCCTTGAGTGTGCACCTTCAACATCTCTAACTTATAGCATTGATAGAAGACAGATAGATTCAATTGAATTGGTTAGCCCTCTTGATTCAAATCCCCTATCATTCACTGAGACTATGACATCACATTATGTTCCTAATGGTTCTTTCCTTTCACTTCCTCAGTATATCCATTTTAATTCATCAAAACATGAGGACTTTAGTACTTTTTTATTAAATTTATGGTCTGAATTTTTTTTTATTGATCTCTCAACTAGTTGGGTGTGGAAAGTCCACTTCCTCATATGCCTATGCAAAATAACAAGGTTTTGATTTGATTAAGGTAAGTGACTTAGAGTGCCACTGTGGAAGCATTATGTGAAGCTTTGCTCCAACTGTTAAAGTTTTCATCCACAAAATAAAAAGAAAGCATGACATGAACATTGAGGAGCTAAATGGCACATTAAGTAGGAACCAAAGTGCTATGGAAGAGTTGGAATGGTATAAAGGGACTTGTAAGGCCAAAGGCATTGACTATTATGATACTTTTAAATGCCAAGGTAACCATAATGTTTTCAAAATTATAATTTAATAGAATGCTTTTGGAAACATTCTGAGAGATGAGATTGTTGACATGGTTGAAAATCATGAAATGTTGATGGATCCATGTTGGCACCACATATAGATGCAGCTTGTAAAACTTTGGTAGTGATCCAACAAGGTACCCAATATTAGGTAATGAATGTCCAACAAAAAGAGAGCCTTGAGAATTTTTAAGATTATGTGTTAGGGCATCATATTTTCTTAGCCTAGTTTCACTGGATAAAAAAATATTTGGGAATGTGGTATCTCATTATGCACAAAGTATAGGTTGTTGTGTTGAAGTACCATATAGGGAAAGATCTTGGCTTCTGGTAAAATATTCTATAGGGTGCTTTACTAGAGTACGAATGGATTTGGGTGAAAATCCAAAAATTGTAAGTCTCAAAATATTATAGATGAGGCCCCAAAGTCCCTAGGAGTTTTATGTGGGTGGGACAATTTTTAAAATGCAATTATCTCAAATGCAAGTGAAAATTTTGGTCAACTCTCTCAATCCTACTGATCAAAGGTAATGAAGAAAATTCAACTTAAGAGGAACTTTAGGGAGATTTGATGGAAGAATGCAACTTTAAAATTTTGCACTTGTGAAAATTGTAAATTGCACTTAGATCTCCCAAACCCCCAATCAATTCCAGTCAACATGAGGTCCATTTACAAATGGGAACTTTCAAGGCCAATCAAAATTTTGTAAAATTACAAATTACAGTTGGAATTCCCATTTCCCTGAGAGTCCTAGTGTAAATGGGAAAGTTCAAGGCCATTTGCAATTTTTAAAATTTAAAAATTACAAATTTCAGTCAGAGTTCCTATTTCCCTAAGGAAGCCTTTCATGGAAACGAGAACTCCAACTACAATTTACAATTTTGTAGTTTTATAAATTACAAATTATAGATGGAGTTCCCATTTCCCTAAAGGAAGGTTTTAAGTGAAATAGAAACTCCAACTACAATTTTAAAATTAAAAATTATAGTTGGAGTTCCCATTTCCCTAATGTAAGATTTTTAGGGAAATAGGAACTCCAACTATAATTTTGCAAATTTGCATATTACAAATTGTAGGTGGAGTTCCCATTTCACTAAGGGAACTTTCCATGGGAACTACAACTACAAATTACAAATTTGTAATTTTCAATCTTGCATTTTACAAATTACAAAACTACTCCTAAGTTTCATATTTCCCTAATACAATGGAATTGCAAAATTACAAATGAGACTTGGATTTCCCTAGAACAAGGAAAATTGAAAATTTGCACTAAAATTTCCCAAAAAGGTCAAAAAAGGAAAAGTAATGAATTTATGAATTAAAAAATGTAGAGGCAATCCTAAATAGCAAAATTGAAAAAAAAAAGTGAAAAATGAAAAGTGTGAAAAGGCAACTTGGAACCAAAAAGCAAAAAATTAAAAATAACCTAAGTTTTGCATTTTACATTGCTTTGTTTATTCAAACACCTCCATGGGAGAGATATTATAGGTTTTCAAGGTCTAGGTGGGCCACTCCAAAGAATATTTCTAAAGTAGCCATGGGTTTAGTGTGTTTAAATTCCATCATTGCAAGAGCAAGGTTGTTCTTTGAACTGCATAGAAAGAAGGGAAACTGTCAAGAAGATTCTAGATTTGCAAATGAGTGGTCAAAGGCATCTCTAGGTAGTTGTACAAGATGATAAAATAGTTTTTTGGTCTCCAAGGAAAATTTTCTCCTTTTGGATCATGTAAAATGCATTTATAACCAAGGAGAGTAAAGGGTTATTTCAAATCTTCATCATTTATTGTATAGGTAGTTAGAACAATGATTTTCCTTGAAAAATAATGAAGATTTTAGGTCATGGTAAAGGGCATAATCTATGTGGAAGCATCTTGGTAGAACATGGAGGGATGTATTACAATTTTTCAATATTATAAGTTGTAACCCATAATCTTGGATTTGAAAAGTGGTAAAAATGTATAAATAGAGGGCTTGTCCTCTATTCTAAGGTTGTTGTTCATTTTTTTCTAAAGTATATGCTCTTCTAAACTTTGGCATCATGGTTGTGTGTGCATTTTGTCTCTCTTGCTAAGTGTTAGGATCCTACCACCCACTAAGGGCACACTTGATTACCTTTGTATTAGCAACTAAACACGAAATTTAACTAGAATGAATAAGTAACTAGAAATATGAAACAACACAGAATATGAGAGACAATACCCAATTGTATTAATACTCATTCAGAAGAAAATACAATAAAGAAGATGCCACACTTCTTCTTCCCACACCTCTAGAGCTCCCACACTTCTAGGGTTCACCAGTAATTCTCCTTCAATAGTTCACTCTCTCAATTATGGTCACAACAATCAACTCAAACACAGAGTTGTTCACCTCCACCAGTCAGTAATAATGCTGCCAATACACCAAGTACACAACCGTACTCCAAGTAGATCTCCCTGATCTTACAACAACCTGCAAATCACCAGACCTTACTTACCACGTAGATATCTCTACACCCTGAAGAACCCTTATCCTTGCCTCACCAAGTCCTTATGATTCTTCAACCAGTACCTTGGTGGATCTTCTACCAGAACTTGGACAACCTACAACTCTCCCTAATCATACACACTCGGCACCCCTTTGGAACTAGGAGGAGCTACTCTTGCTTTCTCTACAAGCACAATGGCTTTCTAGCACACCTTACAATATAGACCATGAGTCTATTATATAGATCTCATGCATATAATAATTAGACTTTCTTAATTACAATAATTAGACTCATAACTCAAGACCAAAAATAGTCTTTACATGCAAACTGCCTATCCAAAAATAGACTAGTCTGAAACCTGCATGCAAACTGCATGCACACACAGGTTTCCGACATCAATTCTTTCATGACTGATGTCGTTTGACTCATAACATACGTCGGTTGCTTCTACACTATAATCTGACTGATGTCAGTTGGCTTGACTGACGTTGGTTCCTCTACAACTCGCTTTGCAACTCAGCAACCCAGCAACCTCCTCCATGTTTGCATCAGTGAAGCTTTTAGCTCCACAACCTAACAATCTCCCACTTGGAGATAAATAATTGCACCTATACCTGTACCTGTACCTTCATCTATTCATTTCCTAGCTTGTATCCCTCTTCAAGTTCAATCTTGAAGACCAACCACCACACAACCTGTGGTGCACCTCTTGTCATCCAAATAACCTACCACATCCAAACCTACAACTCCATGTAGTGAAGACCTTAACCCTGCGTAGCATGAATCCCTGCTACTGGTCCCTCTCAAATACCTGAGAATCCATTGAACTGCCCTCCAGTACTTCTTCCATGAATTGGCTACAAACTCTCTGATAACTCCCACTGCTTGGGAAAACTTAGGTCTACACTCGACCTCATGTGATTTCGAACATTGTTCTAAGCTCAGCTTGAACTGTCTAGCCCTTGGTGTACTTATCGGTTCTGCATCCTGCATATTGAACCCCACTAACACCTTCTTCACATCAACTCCCACTAGAGACAAAATCAACCTGTGATATTCCATGTCTCTGAATATATTGATGCCAAATAATCTTGCTACTCCCAAATTCCTCATGACACACCTCTAAACTAACTTTACCTTTAGCTCAGAAACTCCCTGCATGTGTAACCCTAAAACAAGAAACCACACAATAGTAATAAGATAATGTTGCAATCATCATCCAACTTGGTAAAGTCAAACACAATAGTTACACTGACATTGACTAAAGCCCTGCTTTGTCATCCACCTGTCAAAACCTGTACCACTGTCCTGTAGCTTTCTCAAGACCATATACCCTAGCCTTCCATCTCACATATCCATCCACTCTCTTTTTTAACTTTGGAATCCATTCATTTATCAATGCTTTCATCCCGAATGGAAACTCTACCAAATCTCCCACTTGGTTCTCTTCTGAAGAATTCATGCCATGCTCCCACTATTTCCTAGATTCTACCTGTATTGCCTCTTCACGTCTTCCTGGTTCTTGACCATTAGTAAGCAACAAATAATATAAAGAAGGTGAACAAGGAATATGAGGCTCACTTACACTTTCAATCCTCCACATGGGCGTTTGAGACTCCTTGACAGCTTGTTGTCCGCCCAACATCCGTTCTATTGACCAATCTCGGCCATCTCCCAATCTGCACCCAATCGACGTCGGTTCCCTGTGACTGACCCTAAATGGCAATGTTAGTTTCCACTGACTGACGTCATTCTCCAGCTACCCGAAACCACTGACTCTACTGGTCTACACATGACCGATGTTGGTACTTGTCTGTTTAACATCGGTTCCCCTTAACCGATGTCAGTAACTGTGTTTTCCTGTGAGTGATGACTTTTTACCCGCGAGCTCACCTTGGATCAAAACCCTATCCAAATCAACACAGCCCTGGTCAGAATAATCCAGCCTTCTCAACTGATCTCTGTCCATCATCTTCTCCATGAACACCAAGGCTTTCCAGTTCTTAAGTTTATCAAAAACATCTATCTTCCGCTTAAGAACATGCATTCCCTTCTTACACATGTGACCAAGCCTACAAAGCCACATCTCTGCAATAGAAGGTGAATCAATAATATAAGTAGATAGATAAAGGATACCTACTTTCTTACCACCATCTAATTCAAGTGCATCCACTGTGAGAGTTACTGTGCATCTCTCATCACCCAACTTTCTTGAAGAAATTAGACTCATCTCCAAGACTAGGACCTGCATGACCTACTTCAACACCCGTGTGTTACCCGTCTACAATTTTAGCTTCACTTCCCCTTTGCCAACAATCTGACATGGCTCACCAACCCCTAAATAAATCTCTCCAAAGTCTCCCTGGACATACCCATGAAAAGATGCTCTATTTCGGGCTGCATGGAAAGAGGCAACAGAATCTATAATCCAAGATTCTACTTTATCCAGAGCATCCTGTGCAACAACACCTGCAACATTTGCTTCTTCATGCTGATCTGCAACCAACCAACAATCTTTCTTTACCTGCTCTTTCTTTTCATCAACCTAACCATTCATGCTATTCAGTTTCTCCATTTGTAGCTTACTTTCTTCTACCATTGCTATACTCCCACTCAATCTGAAACCCCTGAGAGTGACCTGTAATCAACAAAACACTTAACACTCTCTGACCACCTATTAGTATACTTAACCACGCTTTGATACCACTTATCAAGATTGGTACCAACTTGGTCCACCTGCTCTGATACCACTTGTCAGGATCCTACCACCCACTAAGGGCACACTTGATTACCTTTGTATTAGCAACTAAACACGAAATTTAACTAGAATGAATAAGTAACTAGAAATATGAAACAACACAGAATATGAGGGACAATACCCAATTGTATTAATACTCATTTAGAAGAAAATACAATAAAGAAGATGCCAAACTTCTTCTTCCCACACCTCTAGAGCTCCCACACTTCTAAGGTTCACCAGTAATTCTCCTTCAATAGTTCACTCTTTCATTTATGGTCACAACAATCAACTCAAACATAGAGTTGTTATTCACCTCCACCAGTCAGTAACAACATTGCCAGTACACCAAGTACACAACCATACTCCAAGTAGATCTCCCTGCTCTTACAACAACCTGTAAATCACCAGACCTTACTTACCACGTAGATATCTCTACACCCTGAAGAACCCTTGTCCTTGCCTCACCAAGTCCTTATGATTCTTCAACCAGTACCCTGGTGGATCTTCTACCAGAACTTACACAACCTGTAACTCTCCCTGATCATACACACTCAGCACCCCTTTGGAACTAGGAGGAGCTACTCTTGCTCTCTCTACAAGCACAATGGCTTTCTAGCACACCTTACAATACAGACCATGAGTCTATTATATAGATCTCATGCATACAATAATTAGACTTTCTTAATTACAATAATTAGACTCGCAACTCAAGACCAAAAATAGTCTTTACATGTAAACTGCCTGTCCAAAAATAGACCAGTCCGGAACCTGCATGCAAACTGCATGCACACACAGGTTGCCGACGTCAGTTCCTTCATGACCAATTTTGGCTGACTCATAACCGATGTCGATTGCTTCACTATAATCTGACCAACATCGGTTGGCCTGATCGACATCGGTTCCTATGCAACTCGCTCTGCAACTCAGCAACCCAACAACCTCCTCCATGTTTGCATCAGTGAAGCTTTTAGCTCCACAACCTAACACTAAGGTGGTTATAACTATATGGCCATTAGCAAGCTTTGAGAGCATGTTTATGTCTCCCTTATCCAACATGGATCAAACTCACCATGCTTGTTCCCATGGCAACATTTTGAAACATTGATGTATGTAAAAATTTATTTCAAGATAATGGAAAATACTTATGGTTATTAATTTTTATTTTTGATGAAATACAATGATGTGTTTTTCAATTTCAACTGATAGGATATTTGGTTTTATGCTCATTATTGGTTGTCATTTTGGGCTTAGATCTAGGTTATAAATCCTTTTCTACATAGAGATTTTGAAATATGTTATTGAATACCTCTTAAGGGCACCCTAGGTTTGTGGATTTAATAGAAAAACGTATTTGAGATTATAATTGTAGTTTATTCTCTAGGATTTCAAGAATCATTTGGGTACTTGTATTGTATTGGCACCAATGGATGCAAATCACTCCTAGTAGTTCCCCTTAGCTTGTTTTTTAGTTTTTCTACATCTTTACAATAAGTGATGTCATGTATGTGAAATAAACCCTATTTTTTTAAAAATCACCATCACACCACCATTTTTATATTTACCTAACTTGTCTTACTTATTCTACCCTATAAATAATACACCCATTGCATACTATAAGTGTTATTTGCCTTTATAGATGCATAAATATTACATATTCAACATGTGTTTGTACTTTTTGTTTTGAAGCCCAAAATTGCAATCTTCCATTTGGCCCCTTATCATTGAAAATAATTTATAATGAAGGTTGAAATAACCTACACATATGTCTTCAGTAGCTTGTGTTTTCCTAATGCATTTGTGCATTCTGTATAACAACCCTTCCCAGGTGGAGTGTGCAAATTTGGTTATGCCCTCATCATATTTATTCCTTATGCCAAAAATCCCCATGTAAATTGAATTGTATAATCCCTCCATGTGATAAAGCTACCCTATAGGTCCTCTCACCTTGGTTGAGGTAGAGCCAAAAGAAACGAGGAGCTAACCATACCCTTTGTTAGTGCCTCTCAATCATTTTTTGCATTTAGTCCATCCTTGATACCAAACACTTCCATGACTATAATGACATATCAACATGTTTTTCATTTTTATTTTCCATTTTTCTTCAAGTGTTTAAAGCCAAGTGAAAGAGGTGTATAATTTAGAACCAACACACCTAATATACTCAAGTGGATGTAAATCCAACATTTCTAGTTACATCACATAATTTTAATTTCAGATGCATCTATTACACATGGGTAGGCAATGATGGAGTCATAATCCATTTGAGTTATTGAGCCACCTACATGATAGGGTTAGACACACTATAAATCTAATCAAAACTATTGATAGGTCATGATCCACCAAGCAAGGGGGCAAATAATGGAGTCAAAATCAGATTGAGTTCTTGAAACATCCACACATGAATATTGAGCAAGCCATCATCTTAGTCCAAGATATTCACTGATTGATCACTATATACATGCATGCACACACATATTATCACTTGGTTTATGCATTGGTTCACATACCCATTGAGGTGTATTCATTCTTTCCTCTCTATCTTAACCCTTTACTCAGTTTTACTTAGTTTCACTTTACTCAATTTTGTCTTTACTTTTGATATCTCTTATGTATGGATTGATTTATGCATGTTTCCCATGTAGGACACACATTGGAGCATGCTTCACATACTCAAACCCAGATTTATAGGATTCACCTATTAGGTAAGTTTAGGTACGCTTCGTTTTCCTTTATCCTAGTCATTTTAACTTTATGCATTTATATAATAAGGGGGGGCGGATAAATGTAATCACTTAAAAGTGGAACTTGAGTTCTAAGAGTGATACTTGAGACTTCATATCCCTAGCTTATCCCTATACTTAACCTAGGGTCTATTTTCACACTTATCTAGCCTTCATGTGGACCATAGGCATCCCAACTATCATTCTTCCATCTTGGCCCTTAATGCCTAATGTTTTTCCACTTGAACACTAGAACCATAATAGGGACAATAGCACCACATGGCGCTAGTGTCCCATTAATGGTGTTATTATCCTTTCCCTCCTCTTTTTACAAATGGATATATTTTCAAATCTTGAACCTCTTAAGGTCAATATACACCATGTTTAGCACCCACACAAGCACCGAAATAATATATATACATGACTTTTATCCTTCTAGCCACTAGATGGAAATCGTATGCAAATTAAATATGTAAAATTAGACCAAGTTATGCATAATTGAGGTTATCAATCCCTATTTTTTCATACTTCTGCATACTATCATCTACAATATTCCTAATCTCAAATTGCCCAAGTTTCTAGTCTCAAGTACATTCAAATCACTTAAGTCAACTATCATACTAGTTTCACTTGCACATACACCAACACATAGGTGGAGAGAAATACATCAAGCTTGATCCCTCTTCGGAGTATTTTTATGTAGGCATCTATCATCATAGTAGGGTGTTGAATATGTGTAGCCTACCCCACTAATAAACACACTTTTATCATTTATCAACCATATGCCTTAGCAACATGGAATATTAGGATTTACTTGAAAATTTAGTCAAACCAAGTAATATATAAGGTTTAAGAACTTGTGCATGTAGGAATAGGCCTTACAGATCTAGACATATGTGCACCCAAATATTGGGGATAGTCTTGCATAGAAGACACTACCTCTAAAATAGGGACACTAGTGCCACATGGTACTACTATCTAGCTAGGGTGATACTATATGTTGTAGTTTAATTGGGGTTTCAATTCATTCATTTATGGGGTTAGGCACTCATCAAGTTATCTGAGTCAATTTTGGACTTATTACAATTGGGCACAAATGTAGTTTAACCTTGTAGTGATCAACATTTATCACATGACTACATTAACATTAATTCACATAAGGTGCAAGCCTTATGCGCTCACTAAAAACATAAAAAATAAAGAACAAGGCCCTACATTGGGATAGTTATGTTGTGGCATAATGCATCATATGTAAGACTTGGCCATTTAATGAAGGCTTTTGGAAGGTTCATTGGCACAAGCCATTTATAGGTAGAGTCTGTTGGTCTATAGGTGCAAATCCTATTTGGGGAACTAGTTCTAGTCAAAGGAGAGCAAGCCTATATCAGATTGGTTCTATGATCTCAAGGGTGCAAGCCTTTGTGTTACTAAGCTTAGCATCATTCAATGCTTTGAGGGGTTAATGAAATGCCTTAGATCAAGTTCATGTTATATCTCATGATTCTTATAAAGACATAAAATATTGGGCACATGAATTTTATTACACTTAGGCTATTTTAGTAGAGCATGATGATGATGTCATCTTTTACATTGGGATGCCATTAATGACGTGGACTAGAACTTCACTTAACAAAACATTCATATATTCAAATTACATCATAATAACTATTAATAGTAATTTTGAAATTGAATAAATAAGGGAAAGACATTCAATCAAAGGACATTGTATATCATGAAAACCATTCTTCTTCATATACTTAAAGCTTCAAATACATAGTATAGTTCATATTGCAAAAAATAGAGTACATAAGATAGAGTACAAGCTTCACTAACTAATTATCTACCTAGGGGCTCACTGGTGAGCTTGCGCTTACAAAAAATAGATACTTAGTGGCATCTATCCTATGATAATGGAATACATATCTAGAGTCAATTTGTTAGGGCTTTGCTACATTATTTTGCCTCTCCTCCTTATTGTTTTGAGCATAGGAACATCTTTGTGCTAAGGTGGAGTGCACACTAGGTGATGAGTTGGAGCCTTTGTTAATCATTTTTTTGACTCCATCACGTTATGTAATATGGTATCCATGTGTATCCACTCATGAGGATTACCTAAAAATATGGGTGCCAATTAATTTCCTACCAACTATCACTAGGTCTACAATGATTCCTCCAACTAACATAAAAGATACCAAAATGACAATTATACCAAGTGATTACCTCACATCGAGATGTATATAAAGTTATCATATAGCCATATTTAGATGAAATAGGGGCCAAAAATTACCCCATATAAAAATTTTAGTCCACCCTGAACTAGGCTTTCAAAGATTTTAGCTTGTAGAACTTGGGCATGCTCTCCTTTATATCGGTGTCGAAGTCCTCAAAGCCCTTGATGGCAAGCTTGAGTACCTTAGTAGTTCTATCTATATTCATAGATATGGTATTGAGTGTGAGCAAATATGTATTCTCTAATTACTTCTTGAAGTCCTTGAGATTTTCCTTAGCCTTTATCACTCCTCCATCCAGGATTTCCCCTTATTCGCAAGCCTTGGTCTGCAAGGCAAAAAAAAGAGTTTTAAGGTTTTTTTCCTAGTCTTTGATCTATGTTATTAAGGAATTAACCTTCCCCATTATATGGGTGTGTTATGACATAATTTTAGTGTATAATTACACCTTTATCTCCTCCTTCTCCCCCTTTACTTGGTTGAGGCACACATATATGATTGATATATGGTTAAAAAAGCTACAAAAGATGGCATCAGCTGCATTTATGCCCTCTTGAAGTTTTAAAAAGATGTCTTTAACCTATTCAAGCTTTGAAACTAGCTCTCTTTTTAGAATGGTACATGGGTCCTCCTCTTTTTGTGATGGATCTACCTTCAACCTTGGGAGCATTTTCTCTACTAGCGTGCATACCTTGTCAACCTTCAAAAGGTTTGATGTGTCAACATTATCCAAAAGGGATGGCTTGGTTGTCTCTATGTGCTCAGATAGTTACTAAAAATTAAAATTCATGGTATTCACTTCCTCTTCAGCATCCAAGGTGATTTTATTCCATCTTAAAGCCCTAATATCATTAATGATGTTCTTTTGCATAACTTTGGAAGCCATCCAGATGAGTGCATTTATCGACCTGATTGGGTTCATGGCATGGGTATTTATGAGAAATGAATCGTGCCCTTATTTTGGTTTATATATGCCTAATATTTCCTTTTATGACACCTTAAATTGAGGCTCATCTATGTATCTCTCAAATGTAAATGACAACTATTAGTGCATCATAGTTGTGGTCGCTCTAGGGTGCATATATTCAAACATGTAAAAATCTTTGTCTATCCACCCCTTTTATATATTTTCTCTTAGCCTCTGCTCCATGCCTTCTTATATGATAGCCAAATTTTTTTGTTCTTCCTCCTCTTCATCAGTGCTACTTCTCTATTTAGTGCTTTCCTTTGAGGTTTCTTCTTCCTACTCATATAGGGGTTCTTAGAACTTGTCCTCTTCTTCTTCTTCCTTCACACTAGCTTATCCTTCCTATTTTTGTTGGGTCTTTGCAACACTCTTTGTTTGTTTCTTTTTTTAGCCACCAAAATCACCTTCATTTTATTCAAGTTCCCCTTTACTACTTAGGCATGCATGTAGTGCATCTTATTTTGCTATGCTAGTGGAGGTGTTAGGCAACTTTTCTAACACTTTCTTAGTTGGTTCTACACTAATGGAAACCTCTTTCTATTCCTTCTCTTTCTTGGCCTTTTATTCCTAGGACTAATTTTTCTTGGCCTTCCTTTTTTCTGCTAGCATTAAGGCCTTTTATTCCTTGGACTTCCTTTTCTTGGCCTTAAATTTATCAATATACTCCAGAGTCATGCTAGCTGACCTCATGGCCTCTCTTTTATTATCTATTACTAGTGTCATCTCTATTTATTCCTCATTGTATCCCATTTTCTTCTATAATCTTCTATTTTCCTCCTCAGTTCATAGAGGTTATGTGGAGGAATATTTTAATGGGGTGTTGGGCAGCTTTCTTGCCTCTTTAAGTAAAGAGGTAATGTTTTCTTGGAGGGCCTTTTGGATTTATTCTATGCTGGGCTCTTTTCCTACTTCTTCTATAATGTATACCTTGGTCCCTACTTCCTCCTCCTCTGTCTCTTCCCATACCTCTTTCACCTCAATTTCCTCATGTGCCTCTTGCACCTCCATATCTACCAAGATTATTATTAGCGTTACAATAAGCCCCTTGGACTTCTTCTTCTTCTCCTTCTTAATGGAAAAAGTAATCCTTGGGGTAAAGGTTACACATTTTTTCTTCAAATTGGAAGGAGTTGCTTGTTCATCAGAGGTGATCTTTAATCTTAGATTCTCTTGAATTTCTTCAAGTGTTTCTCCCTTTTTTTGGTGAGATTTCTTCTACACTATTGTTGCTAGCTTCCCTTCATCATTGATCTGGAGGAGGACATCATCATCCTTCTTAGGGTTTGCATATTTATTTCTCAACTTCATTTCATAATATAACATGTGTATGTGCCCAATTATTACTTCTATTTAGAGGGCATGGAGGTTAGTGTGATCTGAGTCATCCTCCTCATCTTTTGTATCTTTTCCTCTCAGGTACACATACTGGTACTACAACCTGATCCTTTCCAAATCCATGGCCTTCACTAGGATGCCCAATTGCTGCATGTTGGTAATTATCCTTTACACATCCCTAAAGTACTTCAAAAAAATGTGTAAGGGAATTTTAGCTATCCTGAATAGTTTCTATCTCTGAGTGCCAAATGCACTACAAAGAAGTGTTTCATGATGGTGAAGGTTGCCATTCCAAACATGTTTTGAGGAAGCTCCTCAGGGATGTACCTTTCCATCTTGAATGTTTCTATATATTAGGTGCACCACCCCATTACTCGAGTCTTATATTTTTGAGATAAGGTAGGTGGATAGGTGAAGTCATGGTACTTTAGTGTCAGGGAATCCTTTTGTGATGGGAAGACCCAAAGATTGTCTTTATCACCATTAGGCAAGCCAATCTCCTCCATCATAATTAAAATCAACATTGAACCCCACTTGAAGGTCTCTCACACCATGTGACACTCAAGCATGTTATTCACCATTTATTCAACAATTAATTTTATTATGTTGAACTTGATTCCCTATGACATGTGGTGGGTGAAGAATAGGTAGGCCTTGGTGATGTATGTCCACCATCCATCGGGGTAAAGTTTTGAACTTAAAAGTTATAACACTACCTTCATTCTAGGGTCCTTGATATCCTTTCTTGGGAATGTAAATCCTCCCTTGTAATACCCATAGAGTTTTGTGACCCTTTCTACTTCAACATCATCTGCCATCATTTGGTATATGTTTGCATTAGAGTCTAAAAGCCTGGTGATTCTACCAATTAGGCTCATTGATAACCACATGTTCCTCCTTATAAAGTAGAATCAATCTCTATGGATACATGAGAGGAGGAACTATACGAGTTCCTCTAGCTTCAAAAAATGAGGTAACTTGTAGAGATTAGTTGCGCCAGTGGTCACAAGTCTATCTCAGATGGAGATATTAAAAAATGCTACACCCACTTCTAACTTGGCCAATGTATCAACCATCTAGTCTTGCACTAGATCTTACACATTTACATAAGGTATGGTGGTTGTATTATTTTATTCAATAGGTGTGCAAAAAATATGCCCAGTTCTCTCCTACCAAGACCTCCATGGAAAACTACATTTACTAGTATGACATATTTATGAGTGCCTCAAAATCAAATACTATGATTCTAATCCCTTCCATCAGCTGTAATTTATTATTTGAAATGGCCACTTATTCTATCATTCATGCCCATTTGGCATCCTTCTATGCCTATGATGGACCAAAACTCATATGTTTATTTCCCATCCTCAAATGGCTAGAGTTGAAGTGTGGTCTATTGATTTTGCCAAAGCCTCTAATGTTTCTTGGCACTCCTCACAATTGTGGGGTCTATGACTACAAATTCATCTTTAGAGATCTCATTTTCCATTAATGGTAGTCTTGGCATCACTAAAAATTTATCCTATATGGTTCTCTCACAATTCTTGCCCCACAAGCCTCCTTTATAATCTCAATAAGAACGTAACCTCCTTCTCTTTGCAACCATTTTTATTTGGTGGTTGTGGGTGCTCATGGTTTCACTCTGGTAACATTTGATCACTTCATATTTGGTTTAGCTTTGGTTTGGTGCTTAATTTCACTTAAGTTTTATAACCTAAACCAGTCATCCTTTCACTTTTTTATACCCTTAGTTCAACTAACATCTTAATTATAGTTGAGTAATGGTGTGATGGTACATAGATTTCTTGGAATCTGCTAAAACCCACAAAATCAACAAAAATATACTACCACCTATGCATTCAATGTAGATATTTTTTCCTCCACCATCACCTCATTAAATTCTCTAAATAATATTTTTAGTGAAGTGACATGTAGTTCAAATGGTCACTTACCATCTAACTTCTGGTGGATGCTAGATTGTCATGACGATCTTCCTCCTAGGCTTTGTTCACTTAGTGAGACCTTCACCTTCCTTATGTTAACTTGGGAAAAATTATTTAAATTCATGTGATTTATCCTCCAAGGTTCCATCTTCTCTTCCTGCTACACTTTCATTTTAAGTGCACTTTCCTATCTTGGTCAATTTTTCTATGCTTTTGTCTCTTGCCTTAGCCTGTCCTTACCCTATACATATCCCTTATGTTAGTCCTTGAATGCTTCACTCTCCAAGTGTCTTGTGCACTTAGAATACTATGTGTTTCTCTTGCATCTTATGTGCACTAGCATCTTGTGTTCCTCTCTTCGTCACTTGGTACTCATATCTTCAAAGTCTAGCAAATTTCATGTACCCAAAAACATAGGTGTCTGGCCTTAGGTACTTAGAAAGCAACCTCACTCGACTCACCTAATTGGTATTATGCATAAAAGTGCAAAAATAATTCACTTGTGGGCCTAAAAGTGCCTCACTTATTCCCTTATCACCAACACAACACAAAACATCATAAAACATAAGGAAATGTTTGGCGTATGCCAAACTTTATTTTGGTCAGCGCAACACTACAAAATTGTGATCGAGAAATTAGTGTTTGATGGCAAAAGTGACATCCTATTTCCTATAAGGATTTAATTAGTTGTCATTAAAATTCACAGGCACTATTTTTCTTGATAACATGCATAGCTTACATGCACTAGTTTCCAATATGTTGTGGATGACATATAGACCCATCCACCTAATTTGTAGTTTTTCTAAGTGATTGAGGTAATTGGAGTCATAGAGCAAGACTAATGCTCCTTTAGTTAGTACCTTGCATTTAATATGTTTGTCATGCCATAACTTTTGGCATGCCTTCTCTATCTACTGGCTCTACCCTGCTTGGGTATACACGTCATCCAAGAGCTACAAATCCTCTAGCCTTGAACTTAATGATTCTTTGTCATCCAAATGACCAATATGCACAATGAGTAATGATGGCACCATGAACTCTAATGGTAGAACTGACTCAATGCCAAACACCAATTGAAATGGTGTAACTTTGTTCAGGTGTTTGTATGTTGTGTGATATACCCATGATACTGATGACACTCAATCATCCTAAT
Organism: Torreya grandis; assembly: GCA_037957365.1. NCBI lineage: Eukaryota > Viridiplantae > Streptophyta > Pinopsida > Cupressales > Taxaceae > Torreya > Torreya grandis. Next base: position 1,894,743 of record JARHVA010001715.1, read on the forward strand.
ATTTACAACCAACATCACATATCTTCATGAGGCACATTCTTAGTATATTATTGAATACCTCACTAGTGTTATTTGCTTGTGGATGATAAGGTTTGGTCTTATGGTGCACCACCATGTATTTTATCAGTAGGATCTACACAATTTCATTAATGAAGTGTGTGCTTATGTTGTTATCCAAAATAAGTGAGAACCCATAGTGAATTATGATGTTATTCCATGTGAACCTCATGATTGTGGTGGTTGTGCAGTCTTTTATTGGAACTACCTTGACCCACTTAGTGAAATAATCGATGGCCACTATAATGTATCTTGTGCATGTGTGCTTTGTTGTTGGAGTAATGAGCCCAATGAAATCAATGGCCCATTTTTTAAATGGCACCTAGGGAAGAATGGGAATGATGGTCATATCATCTTGTTCATTGGGATTCCTGAGAAATACAAGATGTCACATGCCCTGATACAGTCTTATGCATCTTGAAATACACTTAACCATGAAAATATTGACTACAACACCTTATGCACCATAATAGTTATGGCATAATGGCAACCTGATATCCCTTTGTGCACCTCATGTAAAATGGATTATATTTTATGTTCTAACACACATTAGTGTATGACTTCATCTTGGCCTAGTTTATATAGTTCCCTACTGATGAGATTAAAAAGGGCAATGTGAACTATGATATGTTTCTTTTTTTTGGTTGTCATAGTCTGGGGCATAGATCTAGACATTAGAAAAGAGGATATTTTTACCAAGTCCTTAGGGACATGCTGGATTTTATAAAGTTACACATCTAACATGTCATCCTTGATTAGAACTACTACATTTCTAGAGTTGATGAGGATAAATGGTCTAGGCCAGAGTTCTATTTTCTAGGATGATGACAACTAAAAACTAGAATTCTTGAAACAAAACTATCCATATACAAATTCTCCCATGGAGAACAAGCTTGTTCAAGAGGTACTTAAGCACCTTGTGATCCATGAAGAAGATGAATGGGGTTGCCAACAAATATTTCCTAAATTTTATGCAAGGCATAAGCCATGGCTAACACCTCATGCTTAGTTATTATATAGTTATGCTCTGTTAGGTTGTGGAGCTAAAAGCTTCACTGATGCAAATGGAGGAGCTTGTTGAGTTACAGAGCAATCAATGTCGGTTAGGCCAACCAATGTCAATCATATCCAGTGTGCAGAGCAATCGACATCAATTAAGGGTCGGCTGACATCGGTCAGACAGGTACCGACATCGACAACTTGTGTGTGCCTGCGTTTGCATGTGTTCCCAGAACTGGTCTAATTTTAGACAGACAGTTAGTTTGCATGTAAAAGATTAATTTTAGTCTTGAGTCTGCATTTTTAATTATTTTAATTAGGAAGTCTAATTATTATTTGTATGGGATCTATTTAAGAGACCCATGGGGCTGTATTGTAAAGTGTGAGGGATCAAAGAAGGGATCCTCCGAGTGTGAAGGATCAGAAGGACTTGCAAAGGCAAGGACAAGGGTTCTTCTAATGTGTATAAGATCTAGAGGGTCTGCAAGTGTGCAAGACCAAGTTGATCTGCAGGTTGTGCAAGATCAGGCAAGAGATCTACATGGTAAGTAAGATTAGTTGGTTTGCAGGTGTGTGTGTGTGTGTGTGCAAGGTCAAAGGAGATCTGCGGGGTAGCAAGGTCAAAGGAGATCTATGGGGTAGCAATATCAAGGAGATCTGAAACACAACAAGGTGCAAGATCAAGGGAGATCTACTTGGAGTACTTTGAGTACTTGGTGTACTGGTAGTATTGTTACTGACTGGTGGAGGGAACAAATCAATTATTGAGTTGTGGTTGTAATTGGTTGAGAGAGAGAGAGAACTCTTGAGGGAGAATTACTATACACCCAAGAGGTGTGGGAAGAGTGTGATTTCTTCATTTTATTTCCTTCTGGAACAGTGTTAATACAAGATTATATTGTCTCTCTTATTTTGTGCTATTTCTAAATTCTAGTTACATATTACTTCTGGTTAAATTCCGTGTTTAGTTGCTTATACAAAGGTAATCAAGTGTACTCTTAAGGAGTGGGATCCTGACAACTGGTATCAAAGCTAGGATCACCAAGTGATACCACTAACAATTGGTATCAGAGCTTGGTTCACTAACACCTTGGTTTCAGAGTGTGTTAAGTGTTTGTTGATTACAGGTCACTCACAGGGGTTTTTTGTTTGAGTGGGAGTATAGCAATGGAAAAATAAAGTATAATAATAATGGATAAATTCAATGGCAAGAATAATCAATTATGGTATTATGGAAAGGTAGGGTAGGTAAAGAAATATTGTTGGTTGGTAGAAGATCAGCATGAAGGAAATAAAGAAGCAAATGATGTAGGGATTGTTGCATGGGATGCTCTTATATGTTCCTTGGATAAAGTAGAATATTGGGTTTTAGATTATGTTGCCTCTTTCCATGCAACCCCAAATAGAGTATTTTTCCATGATTATGTCCATGGAGACTTTGGAAAGATTTATTTAGGGGTTGGTGAGCATTGTCAAATTGTTGGCAAAGGGGAAGTGTGGCTGAAATTGTAGACGGGCAACACATGGGTGTTGAAGGAGGTCATGCATGTCCCAGTCCTAAAGAGGAGTCTAATTTCTATAGGAAAGTTGGGTGATGAGGGTTGCACAGTTACTCTCACAGTGGAATCTTGGAAAGTTTTGGGGTGCACTTGAATTAGCATGTGGTAAGAAAGTAGGTACTCTTTATCTATCTACTTGTATTACTAATTCTCCTTCTGGTTTATCTACTTCAGATGTAGATGCAAAGATGTGGCTCTGTAGGCTTGGTCACATGAGTGAGAAGGGGATGCATGTTCTTGAGTCAAAAGGTAAGAGTTCAGATCTGAAAAGTATAGATCAAGATTTATGTAAGCAACAAAAGAAAGTGAGGTTTCTTGTTATTGATGCTACAAGAAAGGATTGGGTTTATTGCATAAAGAGGAAATCTGATGTTTTTGACAAAGTTAAGAACTGGAAAACCTTGGTTTTCAAGGAGACGATGATGGACAGAGATCAGCTCAAGGGGCTGAATAATTTTGAGCAGGGTAGTTTGGACAAGGTTATGATCCAAAGTGATCTCGTGAGTAAAAGTCATCACTCATAGGAAAACATAGTTACCGACATCAGTTAGGTGAGAATCGATGTCGAACAGGTAGGTACTGATGTTAGTCATGTGCAGACCAGAGTCGGTGGTGTCAAGTAGATGGATACCAATGTTAGTTAGGGAACTGACGTCAATGACCAGGTGGACACCTACGTCAATCAAGGAACTGGCATTAGTGATCAGGTGGAATCGACATCGATTAGGTGCAGACTAGGGTCGACCAGAGGTGACTGAGATTGGTCACTGTCAAAATGGATTTTGGGTGGATAGCAAGCTGTCAAGGAGTCTCAAATGCCCATGTGGAGGACTGAAAAGGTAAGTAAGCCTCAAATTCATTATTCCCCTTCTTTACACTACTTGTTGCTCACTGATGGTCAAGAACCAGGAAGTTTTGAAGAGGCAATGCAGGTAGAATCCAAGAAACAGTGGGAGCATGGCATGAATGAGGAAATTGATTCCTTGGGAAAGAACCAAACAGGGGATTTGGTAGAGTTGCCAATCGGGATGAAAGCACTAAAAGATTAATGGATTCCTAGGTTAAAGAAAGGAGAGAATGGACACGTGAGACAGAAGGCCAGGTTATATGGTCTTGAGCAGGCTACAGGACAATGGTGTTTAAGGTTTGACAGGTGTATGACAAAGCATGGCTTTAGTCAATGTCAATGTGGCCATTGTGTTTACTTTACCAGGTTGGATAATATTAGCTACATTATCCTATTACTGTATGTAGTGTATATGCTTGTTGCAGAGTCACACATGCAGGGATTTGCTAAGCTAAAGGTAAAAGTAGCTCAGAGGTGTGCCAAGAAGGATTTAGGAGGAGCAAAGAAAATCCTTGGCATGAGTATTTCCAGAGACAGGTAAAGTCACAGGTTGATTTTGTCTCTAGATGATTATGTGAATAAGGTAGTGGAGAGGTTCAATATGCAGGATGCAGAACCGGTTAGCACACCTATGGGTGGACAATTCACAGAACAGTGTCCCAAATCACATGATGAGGTTGAGTACATGTGTACTAGACTTGAAATTACCCAAGAAATGGGAGTTGTCAGTAAGTTTGTGGCCAATTCAAGAAAGGAGCACTGGAAAGGAGTTTAGTGGATTCTCAGGTATTTGAGAGGGACCAGTAGTAGGGATTCATGCTATGCAGGGTCAGGCACTTCTCTACATGGGTATGTAGATTTGGATATGGCAGGTTACTTGGATGATAGGAGAAGCACCATAGTATATGTGGTGGTTGGTCTTCAAGATTGAACTTGAAGAGGGATACAAGCCAGAGAACAAAATTAGATGATGTACAAGTACAAGTACAGGTGCAGCTATTTATCTTCAAGTGGGAGATTGTTAGGTTGTTGAGCTAAAAGCTTCACTAATGCAAACAGAGGAGGTTGTTGAGTTGCAGAGCAACCGATGTTAGTCAGGCCAATCGGCATTAGTCATATCCAGTGTGTAGAGAAACCAACATCAGTTAAGGGTCGGTCAACATCAGTCAAATAGGAACCAACGTCAGTAACTTGTGTGTGCGTGTGTTTGCATGCATTTTTAGAATTGGTCTAATTTTAGATGGATAGTTAGTTTGCATGTAAAAGAATAATTTTAGTCTTGAGTCTGCGTTTCTAATTATTGTAATTAGGAAGTCTAATTATTGTTTGTATGGGATCTATTTAAGAGACCCATGAGGTTGTATTGTAAAGTGTGAGGGATCAAAGAAGGGATCCTCAGAGCATGAGGGATCAAAGAAGGGATCCTCTGAGTGTGAAGGATCAAAAGGACTTGCATAGGCAAGGACAAGGGTTATTCCAAGGTGTGTAAGATCTAGAGGGTCTACAAGTGTGCAAGACTAGGTTGTTCTACAGGTTGTGCAAGATCAGGTAGGAGATCTACATGGTAAGTAAGATCAGTTGGTTTGCAGGTGTGTGTGTGTGTGTGTGTGCAAGGTCAAAGGAGATCTACGGGGTAGCAAGATCAAGGAGATCTATAACACAACAAGGTGCAAGATCAAGGGAGATCTACTTGGAGTACTTTGAATACTTGGTGTACTGGCAGTATTGTTACTGACTGTTGGAGGGAACAAATCGGTTATTGAGTTGTGGTTGTAATTGGTTGAGAGAGAGAGAACTCTTGAGGGAGAATTACTATACGCCCAAGAGGTGTGGGAAGAGTGTGATTTCTTTATTGTATTTCCTTCTGGAAGAGTTTTAATACAATATTGTATTGTCTCTCTTATTCTGTGCTATTTCTGAATTCTAGTTACATATTACTTCTGGTTAAATTCCGTGTTTAGTTGCTTATACAAAGGTAATCAAGTGTAATCTTAAGGAGTGGGATCCTGACATGCTCTACTTGGGTCAGTTTTTTGCTTGTGAAAGATATGGGATGATCCATTTTCCTTCACTAGGTTGAGCCAGAATGGCACCAATTACAAATCTAGATGCAATGAAAAGACGTAGAATGGGGCCATCCAGTTAGGAAATTGTAAAATAGGCATGCTAGCCAATTTGAGTTTCAAAATTTCCAATGCATCCTCTTGTACTACACCCCAATAGAATGAGCCATCCTTACACAAGAGCTCCTCTAGAGACACTAAAATATTTGCATAGCTCCTTATGAATTTCTTATAATAACCATAATGGCCTAAAAAGGTGCAAATGTATTTCTGCATTGAAGGGGTCTAGAGCTGAATGATTATTGCAATTTTCATAGGATCGAGGAGTGGACCATTTTTATAGATGATGTGATTAAGCAAGGTTATAAAGGGTGTTATGAAGATGCACTTCTTGAGGTTCAAGGATATCTATAACAACTTGCACCTTTCAAACATCAAGCTAAGTTATCATAATGGTCCTTTACAAGCCCATACATAGTCCATTCATCTAAGTATACTTGGAGGAACTTGTGGCTGAAGTCCTCAAATGTAGTGATCACCACTCTAGAGAACACAACTAGCACATTATTGAGTCCAAAGGGCATCATATTATAAGTGAAACAACCCCATTCAATTACAAAGGTTGTTTTTTGCTTGTCCTCCTCTTCAATCTGGACCTGATGGTATTTGGAGAACCAATTAGTGAAGGTTTAGATCTCATATCCTACAATGCCATCCAAGACTTTGATGGTGAATAGAGTTAGGAAGGGGTCAGTGATGCAAGTGGCATTCAACATTTTATAATAAATTTAAATGTGAATGCACTTATCCTTCTTGATGTTAATCACCATGGGGCTCACCCATTTGAATTCCTACACCAAGTAGATAATGACTACAACTAGCATACCATCAATATCTATCTTGAACTTGGCATGAATATTGGGGTTCATTATGTAAGGGCACTTCTTGATAGGTCTTGTGTCATCCACCATATTTATGCTCATCTTCATAAGGGATGAGTGGGTACCATTCATGTCTTTATAATTTCAAGGGAGCAAGTCTTGGAACTCCTTTAGGAGATCCATAATATATGCCAGCTCCATGTCAGACTAGTATGTGCATAGAGTATCCATATTTGGTTACCCTTATGCGTTGATGTCTACCTTGGTAGTCTTGAGTGATGCATGGTAGGTATCATTCATTTCTTGATGGTAATCATCAACTTTCCTACTCCCCTTATTTGTCTCTATGTGAATATGAGTTGGGTCTTCTTCACCAGGGGTGATATCTTCTATTTGGTGCACTAGTTTCTTCTTGCCTATCAAGGTCATTTAGTTGCACTCCTTATAGGTTTCATAATCTTATTCACTCAAGTCACTATTGATAACCTTCTCATCAAATAAATTTAGGATCACTAATCTTTTTTCCTCGAACATGTCATTTAGGCACTCCTTAAGGACTGCAGTGTCCTCAAATACTTCCCTTTGAATTACTTACAGTGGCTCGATCAATTCTAGGTTCTATGAAGAAAAAGATAAGGTATGCACAAACCTCTCCTTGAGTGCATCCAAATTTGATGTATCGTAGCATATCTCATTGACAACATATCACACTTGCACCCACATATTTAAGGTTCTATAGAAGGTGTGCACCCATAAGTTCCTTGGGGCATTTGTGTTGTAGTCATTCCATGTTTCCTCATACAATCACACATGTGCTATTGGGTATTAATTGTTAGAGTATAAAAATATATATAGATCCTCATTGATTTTTTTGATTCTAGTGAATAATGCTTCTTCCATATCTTACCAAGTTGGCAATCTAGGCCTTTGTGTTGCCCACAAATGAGCGGGCGTGCTCCTTAAATTATACACTAGTGCACCCATCCTATCTACCTCTTTTGGGATGTATGAATCGAGGTCATAGACATATTCTTCCACAATATTGTTCCCCTTGTACCTTGGGATTATGATAAGTTTATCTTTACTCAGGCATAATGTTCTCTTTCCCTTCTTTCTATTGCAAGGGACCCATCTCTTTGAAGTGAGATCAATATGGACCCAGTTAGTTCTCATAGTTTTTGGTGCATTCATGCTCACTAAGCAGCACCTCCGACCAGTCATCTCATAAGCTTCTTCAACCCATTAGTCATAAGAAACATTAGTACTATCTGAGGTTAACTACCTATCATCCCAAGAAAGCACTCCTTTGTCATTAGGGTGGAGAGTCTCACCAGATTACATTGTGATGTTATAGATATGGTTAATCTCATCCTCTAGATTGACACTTTATACATATAGGGGTCCTTGTTTAGTTGAGAGGGGGATCACTACCCTCTCCTTGCCATTTTCAAATGTCATATAGCTCATCTTAAAATGCATATCGGTGAAATTTGTGTAGTACTATGGCCTTCCCAAGAGTGCTAGATAATTATCTTGTTCATCCAACTTGATCACTTCAAAGTCATCATGGAACTCAACACCCATGATATCTATAATGGTGCTTTTTAGAATGTTGATTCGCTGCATCTTGGATATGTTAGCCATGAAAAGTACATAAAGGGAAGGCCTCAAGGTTGGCCTACCCATATTTTCTCATGCATTATTTGTTAAAATATTGACCTCAGTGCCTATGTCCATGAATACCTTACATACAAACCATCCATCAATGGTGGCATTTACCAAGGGTTCTTGATCATGCTCCACATTTTATGTATGCCTAAATTCTTGTGCCCTTTCCATGTGCGACACAACTTCAACTAGCTTTTGCCCTACATGTTATTAAAGAAATATATTTTATAAGGCCAACATCCCTTCTATCTATAGGAGGTACAACATCTCCATTATCTCTTGTACCTCAACCTCTTAGCCATCTTGCTTCTTGTGAGGGGAAATAACTTGTGCTTCTAGGTCTTGCACTAGTTGGATCTCCCCTTGCAAGTTTTGAATCACACTCATAGCCTATTGCAATACATATTTCTAGAATGTAGGGTCTCACTAAGGCATAGCTTTGGGTTTAGGTTATGTTATGCAATTAGTGTGGTTATGTTACTTATATTCCAAGTTCAACTTAGGTATTGACATAACTAGCGACTGAGTGGTGAATCCACTATGAGTAGTTGTTTATACTTTGATTAGCTTCATGTGGGTCAGTTGTGCCTTCAGAGTATAATTCTCCATTTTTGGATCATGTCTAATCATTTATATGCCCTTGTCTATGCTAGGATGGCCTTGAGTCAATTGCTTGTACAAGTTAAGGAATTCCTTAACCTTATGTGTTCCTCAACAATATCCACATGTTGGATGTGTAGGATAGTCACACTAATATTGTTCGATCGAAATGTACTTATAAAATGATCATAGTGGGAAACTTCCTCCACTACATCCTCCACCTCACCCTTTGATGCCTTTTTGCATCCCATAGCCTACATTCTATTAGCCATAGCCATAATTTCCTTGGGTCTCCTACCCTTCAATTATTGTAGTTGCCTGCCTAGTGCCTCTCTCCATGTTTTTGTGCATCTCATCGATCACTCGATAGTCAACTATGGTATGGGTGTAGGAATCGTACAATTGGAAGTAGATAGTTGTGTTAACTTGATTGACATATTTCAAAAAAGGGTAGTTGTGAACATCATGCCCTTCATAATAAACCTCACAACTTAGAAGCAATGTGCACATATTCCTTTGAGGGCAGTTGTTCTTTTTATGGCATTCTATCTTTCAATCAATGTATCATAATCTGCTTTGATCATCTTACACCAAACTAGTGGTCAAATTATAGGATTGGCTAGCCATGAATGTAATATACACCTCCATGAATGGGTTAATTTTAGTATTAGTGCTTCTAACTGGCTCAACTTTGAGCATAGTTTTAAGTGATTCATGAGGGTTGATGAATGTCTTCATGGATAATGTTCTTCAGAATGGTACTAACAATCCCCCAGTAAACCATTATGCATGATGAGAGGGGTGAATATCATAAAGAAGCTTGGAAATAAGTGTCTTGAATCTGGCATCATACAGTTGTACACTTTTAGAGATCCCTTGGTTAATTTATTTGAGCATGGCGATGCTCTATTGTTCAAACTCATGTATATCAAATTCCTTTAGGAATGATTCCTTCAAGGTGTCATAGTCAATCATAGCTTGATCATCATCAAATTTCCTATACTAGGTATGAGCACAATCAAGAAAAGTTATCATGAACTATGTTACCTTTTGCTCTGATTGGGTGATACCCCAATATTGCCATTATAGTTTGCATTTTATCACATGCTTTACAAAAATTTCCACACCAAAATACTCTTATAAGTGAAGGGCCATCTCATAATAGATCTATGGTGGGGGTAGCTAGCATCTGGGGCACTTATCCCCTTGGTAATTATCTTGGTGGTGGTCTTTTAATGCCTCCATCCATTGGGTTAGGCATTGGTTTTGTTATTACTATTGGTGCTATAGTTGATAATAGTGTTGTACTACTCACTTATGACATCAAACCACTTCCTGTGGGATATTGCCTAGTTTGTGTAACTGACATTGGTTGAATTGGATTACTTGTGCTTACATTCTATATTTTTGACCTAACACCCACACATCAAGAGGTATCCTCACTCAAATCTTCATAAGGAATAACTTTTTTAATTACAAAATTATATTCCAAGTCTCCAAAATGGTCAAATTTTATGTGGACAATAAGGTCAATTATCACTCTTCTTTCTTCATGTGGGGGATCCAATGCATGAGTTAGCACCATAGGTTCAAAGGGGGTAGGTGCTTCTGATGCATCTTCAATGGTCAAATTCTATAAGGACCCAATGCATTCTTCAACCATCAATAGTTGAGATCGATCTATGGCTTGATTGTTCCTTTTTTTGCACTATTGTAATTCAAGAGATCCTTTCCTTGCCCTTCTTGCTTGTTATGGTTTCTCTCAATACTTCTAGGTTCCATATCTTCTATCAACTTATGCCTCCTTTTATTATAGTTTTATCACCTAATCTCTTAGGTGTTAATCTGCTTGTCCCCTTCCATTGCACTTCACCTATACATCCCCTTCTTCCCTATTGTGTTGCTCATATGTGAAAGGACTTAGCCTTCCAATCTCATGGTTTCAAAGACATAATACACTATCAGTTTCTTAAGCTTTACATTGAATCATTTCACAAATGTGCCTCTGTGCTGACATAAAAACTGAAATTCTACTTCCTTAGGGCAAGAGTATGTCGTCACTACAAACTCAAACATGTAACTGTTTAGCACTCCTTGCCACCATTTGTCTACAACTCTAATCCAAATGGCATCTAAGTTCTCAAGCTTCTATATGCGCTCTTTTTTCCACTCTAGGCATTGTCCATAGATTCAAATTCTTTGGGTCGCAAAGAATCCAACCATTAGTACACATACTCAGGTAGTTCACAAAAGAAGACCTCATATAGAGCATCATACAGGTTGTTTTGAACCTACTTCCTTAGATTTTGTCCTTTATAGGATGGATGCTTTAGCACAAAGCCATCTTCCACCTATTAAAACCAATTATCGATGTTATTGAGCGAGAGTTGGAGCATTATTTTGTTTCACCATTACAACAACAAAATTCAACACGGGTCCCAGCAAAGGAACCAAAATGTTTTAGTTTAATTGGGGTTTAAATTCATTCATTTATGAGGTTAGGCACTCATTCAGTTATTTGAGTCAATTCTGGACTTATTACAACTAGGTAAAAATGTAGTTTATCCTTGTAGTGCTAAACATTTATCACTTAATTGTGCTGGCATTAATTCACATAAGGTGTAAGCCTTATGTGCTCACTTAAAGAACAACAAAGAAAGAATCAGGGCCTATATTGGGTTAGTTGTGTTGTGGCATAATGCATCATATGTAAGACTTGGTAATTTAGTAAAGGCTTTTGGAATATTCATTGGTGCAAGTCATTTTTGGGTAGAATCTAATGAACTTTAGGTACAAAGCCTATTTGGTGAACTAGTTCTAGTCATAGGAGTGTAATCCCATATCAGGTTGGTTTTATGATCTCAAGGACATAAGCTTTTGTGTTACTAAGCTTAGCATCATTCAACGCTTTGAGGGGTCAATGAAATGCCTTAGATCAAGTTCATACTATATCTCATTCTTTTTGAAAGGACATTAAAGCTTGGGCACATGATTTTTTTTACACTTAGGCTATTTTAGTAGATTATGATGATGCCATCATCTTTTACATAGGGATGCCATTAACAACCTAGACCATAACTTCACTTAACAAAACATTCATATATTGAAATTACAACGTATTAATTATTAATAGTAATTATGTAATTCAACAAGGAAGTGAAAGACATTTAATCAAAGGACACTATGTATCACAACAACTATTCTTATTCGTATACTTAAAGCTTCAAATATAGAGTACAATTCATATTACAGAAAATAGAGTACGTAAGATAGCGTACAGGCTTCACTAATTAATTATCTACCTAGGAGCTCACATGCAAGTTTGGGCTTACAAAAAATAGAGCCTTAGTGGCCTCCATCCTATGCTAATGGCATCCATATCTAGAGTCAATTCTGTAGGGCTTCGCTACATTAGTTCACCTCTCCTCTTTACTTCTTTGAGCTCAACTTTATAACACATAGGAGCATCTCCATTCTAGGGTGGAAAGCGCACATTGGGTGCTGAGGTAGAGCCTTTGTTGATCATTTTATTGGTTTCATCACCTTGCATCCCTTGCACTATGGTCACCATGTGTATCCACTCATGAGGATGTCCTGAAAATCTAGGCAAGTTAACTATCTACCAGCTGGTACAAGGTCTATGATGATTCCTCCAACTAGGGCAAAAGATACCAAAATGATAATCATACCAAGTGATTGCCTTATGTTGAGATGTCTATCAAGTTAGCGTGCAACCATACTTAGATGAAATAGGGACCCAACACTATCCAGGAGTGGTTTTGAAACTAGGATCCTGTTTATAACACTCAAACCATCTTTTGCCTTAGTTTTTAGCCTTCAAATCATGTATCTTAGTCATTTTCCAAATAAGATCTTATTTGCATTATTTATTTCTATTTTTAAAGGGAAAAATTTAGTTAATTTTATAATAGATCAGTGGATGTATTTATTACATATTTCTACCTTAGTTTACTAAGCTCTTAAACAAACATAGGATTTACATTCATTAAGTCCTAAATGGTTAAAACACCATACACCAATTATATTGAGAATTGGACATGATGCATTGTAGATTACATGTTGATAGAACATGATGTGTGTATGCAATATATTGTCATGTTCTAATATCTCAAAAATAGATGTTAGTGGTTGTTTCTTGTTTTGTAGACTCTATAATTATCATTATGGTTTTGTTTTTTAATTGAAATGATTTCTTGCACTTATTATTATGTGATTAAATTTCATAAGTAATATAACTCTATTATCCAGGGAAGGTGTGTGTAATAACCTTATGTTATATAGTGATTTCTTAAGGATATCGACCAAATCCTTGTTGCAGTTGGAACTCTTGCACATAAGGTGAACTCGTAGTAGCACTATTTACCTATGTTGGCTATTTTTTTGAGTTTACATGGAATTTTCATCTCTATGACTATTTAAAATAATATTATTTCTAATTACTTATATTTGGATCCCAAAGTGACTTACTCTTTTTGCGATGATGGGAATTTGATTAGCTGCTAATAACTTGCATAGTGATGTAGCAGTGGATTTTGGATCGACAACAATACATATTGTCTACTAGCGGTTGTTGACCAACATTTTGTAAGACCTTGAATAGTTGTCTTCTCTCTCTTCTTGATCGATCCGAGGATCAATAAATGGAAGGTGCATATTAAGTACTTTTGGTGAGTGCTCCTCAATAGTATTTATGATAGGCCTTAATTTTCTTGAGTCTAGTTTAACATATTGACACATATGTTGACTACTATACTATCTTGTTCTACTCTCATCACCGGTGAACATCAAAAGCTCTACCTAGAAGAGTTTGCTTGCCAAGACAATATCATTCTCAAATTTGGGATCTGCTAAAGTTTTCTATATAAACAATTCCATTATAGCATTAAGGACTATGCCAATATTAACCCTGATATTAATGTTTTGGTCTTGGTCTAAGAACACTTTGAAACCCATCCTAAAATGACCAAAAAAAAAAAAATTCTTTTCATGATAAAACTATAAGATTTTTGGAATGACTTAGGTTAAATCTCACGTGTATTTTAAATTAGATAAAATTATTTAAAGTGTAGATGATTAAATAAATAAATAAATTTAAAATACCCAACCTAGGGTTCATCTTTCTTGTGAAAAATTACGAGGAAGAGGAGACGTGTGTAAAGAGTAGCATTTATTAACTTGAGGTAATGTTGTCTTGGAACGATAAAGAGCATGGGCAGGCCCAACAATTTCAGTAGTGAAAGAAAGAATATATTTCTTGATCTCCAATTAATGTCTTTGGAAAAAGGACCAAGAGTGTTGTATTTCCTGTCAAAGACAAGCGTTAACGTGGCAGGTCAGTAAGATGCCTAGGGAATAAGGGGAATGTCAGCTCTAGCATTTTTATTCATGTGCAGCAAGAATGATCTGTGATGCAGTGCAGGAGAAGAGGGGAAAGGATGTTGAGAAGAAGAAAGAGGAAGAAAGCTGCTAGAAATAGTTACCGTTTCCTTCAGATACAAGTGGGTGTATGAGTTCACCTCCATTTGTTCCTTCAATTTTTTCATATTATATATAAATTTTACAACTCCTCCATTTTCTGATTTAATGGAATGATTTGGAGGTTGGAATTAATGTTAGTTATTATTATATCCCTCCTTGCTTATCTTGAGTATATCTTCTGAAATTTGCTTCGATAAAGTTTTGGGATGCCAAGAACAATTTTATCTTAAAATATTGCGAATTTTTTAATGAAAATTATTTGCATAAACTCATAAATCAGCTTCTTTTAGTTATGGATCCACAGTCTGACAACAAAATGGGTTGTCGGGAGGCTTGATAGTTCCTTTGTAGGAATTATTAATAGCATTTTATCCTGGCCTTACATCGTCCCAATTGATAATATTCCAACCTGCTAGTAGTGAAACTTGCAGACTTTTCCTACCTTGTGATGTCAATGGATAAAATATTCTGAACATTTTAGTTTGGGCTAAACATTATGTGGCTTTCATATAAATCTGGTTTGAGGTTAAGGGACTACGGTGTTCATCATATTTGTTTGTGTGAGGAAATTTAATCCATAAGATAAAGATATTGTAGCCTTTTTCCTACCTAGACAATCATCATTATGAATATTACAAAACGTAATAGATTCTGAAACTCTATTTAAAATTATGCTTCTCTTTTATGTTGTGATGCGTTGGCAGATATACTGGAGGTATCTTTTTGGGCTAAGACATAGACTTCCGTTTCCAATACCGCTTCCAATAGCTCGTGAAACTGGGTCTGATTATATACTTAGAGATGTCTAAATTAAAACAAATTCGGCTTCTCTTAAGAACACGTTCTCTTATTAAGGCTGGGTAAAATAGGCTCGGCCTCTTATTCGGATTCTGATTAACCATATAAATTAATAGGATTGTTTATCAGAGTTGTATACCCCCTCTGATATATTTTCATGCTGCTCCAGGTGAGAATCACCTTACTTTTCGTTGATAATCTAAGCAACGTCCTGAATAAGCATTCTTTTGCATTCTACAAGGATAAATTTCTTGTTGGAGCTCTGTCTAGCACTTACTTAGTTCACCTGTAACTTATTTTGTTATTAAACAAGGTGAAAGGGCACGTGGAGGTCCTGGTTTGACTCAGAAGATGGGAACAGCTTAATGCAATGATTATATTTTGCAAATTCACTATTATTCCTTAGCCAAAAGAAAAGATATGAAAAAAAATTCAATTAACCCGTCCATAATCAAGCCAGTGTGAATGAGGTGTACAGTAACACTTGATTCCTTAATATTAATTCTGTCTTTATCTACATTAATTCCACTGTGTCTGATGTTTTTTCCACTACAGCCTAAAGCTCCAAGTTGTAATAATTATATTTGTTATGCCACCCTCAGCCCTAAAAGTTTCAAACATTCCAAAATGTGTTAGATATTTCGATCTAAATGTTCTGATTTTATACATAATTTAAGGTTTGTTTCTAGGTTAGCAATGTGATTTGCAAAACATAAGATTTGCACATGGACTAAGTGGTGATTTGTGGCTAGTAGGATGAAAGGGCAAGAGAGATTAGAAAGGGTCTTTCAAAGGGTCCTTACCATTAGACATAATTTTCTTTGCTTGGGAATTTTAAAATTATGATTTGCAAGGATGAGGAAATGTCTAAAGTAGATGTTTTTTTAAGCAATTGTGTTATATCATGGTGATATCATAAAACTATAAATTTACAAACTTAAAATGATTGGAACAAGTCTTGCTTTTATGACACAATGTATTAAAAATGGTCTTTTGCGTCTTATATCATTGAATCTATTTTTTATTAATTGTGTTATAATGTGGTGATATCACAAAACTATTAAATTGCAAGTTAAAAATGATTGGAACAAATCCTGCCTTTATGGAACAATGTTTATTTAAAATAGTTTTGTGCCTCTTATACCCTTGATAGCATCAATTATCCCAGTTGAAAGTGAGCTCATGTGTTGTATCTTGTTTTTTTATGTTTTAATATGCCTGCACAATTAAAGGAGCTATTCAATTATTTTTATGCTAGTATTGTTGAACAATATGCATGCTTTATTTTATGATGGAGAATTATTGTTGAGGAGAAAACATTGTCAATATAGTGTTAGTGTGATTTGTCTGTTGATTAAGTGCAAGCAGACGATTAAACAACAATGGTAAAGATGTAAGAATTAAATCTCTTTTATGATGTTAAACTTTTGATTGAATGTATTATTCCATTGTATAAAAGAATAATTATAATGTCTTTTTTTTCTCTCTTTAGAAATGAAGATTATCTTTCCCACCATGATTATTGCCTTGAGTTGACACATTCTTTTTTTATAGAATTGTATTTGAAATAGAGATGTATTCTTTATGTTATTAGACGGTTACTCTCTACTTAATAATATTTTAATTTGGTTAATATACTTATTATTGAATGTTTTTAAATAAAATCAAATATTATGCCTGCATACTTTTTCACTCTCTTAGAAAATCAAGATTATCTTTCCCTTCATGATTATTGCCTTGCTTTGACACATTCTTTTTCTATAGAATTGTACTTGAAATAGAGTTGTATTATTTATGGTGTTATATGGTTACTCTTTGCTTAATAATAATACAATTTGGTTATATACTTATCATTGAATGTTCTTAAATAAAATCAAATATTATCCCTGCATATCTCATTGTATGTTGTTATGTTTTTATTTTTTGATATGGAAGAAATCACTAAAGATTGGCAGATTTTATGGTATTGTATTTCGTGTTTGAGATGAGATTAAAATGAGCCCACATATGAAACTTCATAGATGGAAAGTTAAACTACCTTCCTTACTATCCAAAATCATCTATGAATCACTTATGTGATGAATTGAAAATATTACTTCCTATTATATTATAGTGTCTTCTCTTACTAAGCAATATTTGAAGAAGAGTTTGGATTTTTTATGTTGGTGTCATCTGTTGATCCCCTTCTTACTCATGCTTCATTTTGTTTAAATTGTACTTATCTTCTTAAGCATGTTTTAGATAGAGATAAAATTATATGTTTATAATATGTTGTGATATGAAAGGTTTGTTATAAAAATTGGAATCATTGAGACTAATAAATTTTTATATATTACATTCTAATTTCTCATAGTAAGTAACTCTCTAGTGAAACTTTGTAAATGAAAACATAAGCTATTCTTCTCAATCCTTCAAATTTGTTTATGGTTCATTCATGTTTATGGGATGTACATAACATTCCTAGATGATTTATATAGCTTAAGTCCCTTTAATAACATATTGGAAGGATTTGATACTCATAAGACTAAAATTGGTACCCTTGCTAAGGAATAATATCGTAGAAAACAACGTAAGTGGTCTCACCTTTTGGGAAAACTCTTGTCAATTGGTTTAATAACATAATAGTCTTTCAAATATGACTTGAAACTTTAGACTCTCTAATTAGTTATCTATATATGTAATGTGGTATTCTTTTGAAGGTAATATACTACCTTAGGATTGGATCAAATAAAACTAACCTGGTTGAAACATTAAACCATGTGCAAAATATTTCAAAACATTTTTTATAGTAAAAGAGTAATAAATTTTAAATTGAAATATGTTTATCCAAAAAACTTGCTATACCTTAATCTGATGAAAAGAATGTATTTAACTTAAACGTTAAAGTTGTCAAATAGTTCGCAAGTGGTGATGCAAGTCCCTTCCACTAGTTAATTGATTATTAGAATGATAACATGGGCAATATATTTTAAATATAAGGCCATACTTGATAACATTATCGCACATTACATTTACTATGTTTGTTAATGACTTTAGATAATTTTAAGGAAACAAAATTTAAGTTTGAAATATTATACTTCCTATTCATGGGAGTACTAAATGAACTGTGACTCTAATGTCCTAATTTAGGAATATATTGAGGCTTAATCACTCTTGTTGATCTTTTCAAAATCTTATGAAATGTTTTGAATATGTTTGTGAACTAGTGATTGACATGTGATTGGAAAGAAAAAAATTAAGGAAAAAGGAATATAAGGCTAAGAATGTGCCAATTATTTCTATCTTATTAATATTCTTAGAAATAATTGGAATCACTTAGGTTGAGGATGAATCTATACTCAATTTTATTACACAAAAAGGATATTCAACCTTACATCTATGAATGAGTACCCATACCTTAATTTGGTTCATTCTATTCAGATTTCTAGTATTGAGCATAGGCATGAACTATGATTGTTAACCTTACTAATAAAATTCAAAGTCATTATGTTATCAACTAAATATAAATCTTGATAATATTAAAGGATATATCATTGTTGTTTTAAAATGGTAATATCACTTCTCTACATAATTTTTTTGTCATGACTTTAGATACATGATAAGTAGACCAGGCATTCGTTGAATGTGATAATTTTGAGAATTTATAACATTTCTTCTATTGTAAATGACTGTTTCTTGTATTTTTTTTAATTTATTCAAAAAATAAATTCAATGATGTTTGTGATAGTTTATATTAGATACCTTTCATGTATTCTTTTGGAGATAATTTCAAGTCATTGTAAAAAAAAATATCTTGTCTTGTATTGAAACAAATTATGAAAATTGTTATATTGAATTGTTGAATTAAAGTTTAGTGTTATTTTTACAATAAACTCTATTCCTTTAAGTGTAAGTGTGATATTATAAAAAAATGGTTATTTTTATAGTTGTGTGTGTATGATGATGTCTCACACTTGGTTTCAAAGGAAGGTTGCAATACCAGGAGCTCTAGGTATATTATCCCATTGGGTTCATTTTTTATTGATGGTAACCCTAAAAATGCTTTTGTTTATGGTGATTTTATGTAAAAAATCATTTATAGGAGGAATATTGCATTACAACACTATTTACAGAAGGGTTCATGCACCAAATTTTGTCTTGCATAAGTAATTGATAATCATAAGCTATGTAAACTACCACTTCTATCCTAAATTGTGTAGTGGTAAGAGTCCTTGACACATTGGAATTGATTCACTATATGGGCTACTTTAAAATATAATTTTTATGGATTATTTTGCTAACTGTGCATTTAATAATCTGCATTGAGATAATTATTGTGCATATCCTATAGAGAATTTATGTTAATGAGAGGTGGATCCATTATTATGTTTATACACATTTCATGATATGTTCATTGAGATAGTTTTTTGTATGCAACTTACTGAATGTATTATTAAATGAATTTTATAGTTGATATTGGTTGGATGTATTTTAAGTTTTATTATCAATAACATGATAAGATTAAAATATAGACATTATTGATATATTGATCAATGCACATGAGTTGACATGAATATATTATGGTATGAGTTGATTATGATTAATTTTCATGGCTATATTACTTTTTACCTATACAAATTTTAAACATGATTATTATGTTTTATATTTTAATATGTGGTTTAACCTACCAAGGATTAAATTTGATATATATTGAGTTAGAATTGGATGACCCATGTAGGATAATCATACTAGTCAAACTATCAGATCCAAATGCATTATTGGTCATTACTTTAATGATATGTATGGATGTTAACACTCAATATACTACAATGATGTTACAAGGAACTTGGAGACATGGAAGATGTATCTTTGTTCCTTACTATCATAATTATGATGTATACACACTATTAGATGGGCTTTAGGAGGAACTTTGGGTCATAAATGTTGTATGTTGGCTCCCTTCCTATCATCATTATGATATATCCACACTTTTGGATGGACGTAGGGAGTAAATTTGTATCATGGAGGTTGCATGTTGGTTCCCTTCATATCATCATTATTATACATGTGCACTATTGAATGGAGTCAAGGATGAAATTTAGGTTGTGGAGGTGGCATGTTGGTTCCCTTCCTCTCATGTTTATGATCCCTGCACAATGATCCATTATTAGATGGATTGAAAGAGGAACTTGGGGCCATGGGAGGCTCCATGTTAGTTTCATTTCATTAGATATTATACATATGTTAGATTCATAACTAGATATGCAAAATAGATTCAATGCATATGTCATGAATGAGGTAGACTAGCATGGGTCATGGGTTTGTAATGTAGATGATATTTGTGAATTATGTATCACCTCAATCTTGTACACTTATAAAACTTAGACCTTGATTATTCCTCGTAGTTCTAGATCTTTTTTGCTTCTATAAGTCCCACATCTTCTATCCATATCTGTTAATTATTTACCCCATATATTGAATAGTATAATTTTGATGACTCAGGGCTTCTATCTTGATTAGAATGATTTTAACTTGTTTATTATCCATCTCTTCAATTTTGGGACATGTACCTATTTCCATGCTATCTAGACACTTGCATTACAAGTAGAGGTCTATGATGATGGAAGTGTCTTGCCCTGATGTAAGTGTCCAATGGCCTAAATTTATCTAATTTACAAATGAAACATATTCCTATGGTCAGTCTACATGATTTAATTTAATATATTCTCAAAAAATATTGGTATAAATATAAGATCAACCATCATTCATTCCTCACCTACATAGACCTAAAAAAGACCTAACATTGATATAAAAGGGTGTTCAAAGAGCATTCAAGTGAGAAAAAATTTCTTACTTTAGCTTATTTTCATATTAGTCAAAGGAGTAACACATATAAAGGTATAAATTATTGAACAAGTATCCCAAGACCCTGATTTGCTAATTTGCAAGCTAGGTCATTACTGCACTTTCTTTTCACATATTATATCCTTATACACACACAAGCCATCATGTAGGGGAGGACTACATAAGTCTAAGATCATCTTTAGAGTATTGGATATTATGTAAGCATCTCTCATTAATAGAGGGTTCTTTTGGGTATCTTGACACCATGTGCCCACTAACCCATTTTTACCACAACCATTATGAAGATGAAGAACCATGTTTCCTCATTTGTCAAGGAATGATAGTCCACGACCTAGATATGAATGCACCAAAGCAAAGGTGACACAAAATCTAGAACACAAGTGGTCAGATCAATTTTCATCAAATATTCCATATTGGACACCTATATCAGATCCAAATAATAGTTTCAATGTAAATATCCTATGCTTACACAACTATCCATGGCTACATAAGTACTTAATTCAGTATTTGGTGATTGTTCTAGAATCTTCTTCCAATCTAATTCGTACTTGATCTAGATCCATATCTATATTAGCATAAGAACCAACTAAGTTATTTATTTTCATTACCATTGCAATATCTAGCATAGCTATAGTTTTTATTTTTAGCATATCTAAGCTTTTAATTCAAAATATTAATTATCTAAGTTTGAAAATTAATTTTCATGCTATATTTTTTTTTACCACCCTTGTCTTTATCCATTTATATATTATTAACTCTATCTATCCTCATAGGATCCATATCCTAAATTTAGGGTTAAACATTTTGTGAACCTAATCTATGTAAGTATAACTTTTTTTATGATTCTTGGGGTTTTTAGTTAGCTAAGGTTTCGGTTTATTATTCAAATTTTACAATTTTTTATTTCTAAGAAATGAAAAATAGGAATCAAAAAACCTGATTTCAAATGGAAGATAAATAATCATTGATCACCTATCCCCATAACAATAAAATCTTAATGGATGTGTATTTATATGTCATAGGAGATGAAATCAATAAGATTGATAAGGCAAAAGATTCCTCACTTAGTAATGGTGAATCCTCAGAGGGTACCACAAATTTTTCCATAGTAAACCAATCTTCCTGCATTCAGTTATATTTATATGCCTTTATTTCCCAAGGATCAAAATGTTATTGGTACAATTACAATGGAATTACCAATTTCTTCAATGAAAATACAAGCTCACTACCTATTACTATTGAAACCATATTTACATCCCCTTTGATGACATTTAAACTTGGTCATCTAAATACCAATGGGTCTACAATATAAACACTCATTCAATTTATAAATAACTTGAAGGACAAGCTTAAAAACATTGAGTAGAAAGGTTTAAAGTCTCCTCATGCTATTGGTTTCCAATATGTGTTGCATAACCCTCTTGCACTTGAGATATCTTAACACCATTTTTCAACTATTTTTATTGCACCTAAGTTTACATTTCATTATGGAAAGGGTGATCCTAAGTAGCATCTTGGATATTTCTTTGTGTAATTCCCTGATTATGCCTCTAATGATAAAATTTTGACAAAATTATTTCAAAAGAACATCAAGGACTATGCTTTGAGTTGGTTCTCTGATTTACCTTTCTAATCCATAAAAGCATTCAAACCTATTACAGATCATGTTTTGGCACACTTTTATACTAATATTATTGAAAAAATCTCTTATACCCAAATTACAAAAATCAGACAAGGAACCAATGAACCTATCAGTGGATATGTCATGAGCTGCAAGATAGTGCTAGCTAAAATGACCAATCCTATGGTAGATAAATAACATCAAGACATCTAAAAGAAAGGTTTGCTTTCTCCCTTACATGAGTCCATTATTTTCAAAAAGTTCAAATAATTTGATTACTTATGCCATGTTGCTCGAGACCATGAAATGAATTTTATTTCATTAAATCAACTTAAATATGTAATAGACATGCCGACTACATATACATCCAATACCAGGTTTATAGTCAAACAAAATTATAAGTTAAAAACCACCTAAGTCTAGAAATGAAATAACCACCACAATTAATGTAGTTTCACAACATCCCAATAGGTTTATTTTATCTGATGCACCAAGGATATAATTTGCATGGTTACTTTAGTCTCATGTTTCATTACTCCTATGGTTAGTGGAGTGTCATCTTATATCTCTTCCTCCTCTTATAGAGTTTGATCTGAGTCAGCCTCTATCCATAGGATATGATGTAAATGCTTATTATGATTATCACTAAGGCATTGGGCATTATATGAACATAAAATTTGCATTTAATAATAAGATATAATACCTCATCAATAACCAAAATAGTAAATTTGATGATCCTTCAAATGAACCAGGTTCATAACCTGGTGATCACCAAAAATACAAAATATTTAACAATCCTTTGTAAGACCATTATCTGAAGGATTCAGAGGTGAAAATGTTATGTAACCCAAATCCTCCTCTATCACATATTTCACACCCAATAGATGGGATTATTGGCACTTACACATGATATACACCTTCTATTACTTTTGATGGCAATGAGATTAAGGATGATGACTCTAATATTCATTATTTATTAATTTGAGGATACCTTGATCATCAAACTATATGTAATTTTATGATTAATAATGGTACAAGTGATAATTTTTATACCATGACATTACTCACACATTTGGGTTATACTCATAATGATTTACACTCTTCTACCAGATCAATTAAAACATTTAATGGGACCTCATAGCAAGTTCTTGGTGATATTGACTTACCTTTATAAGTGGGTTGGGCACATGTGGTTAATACCTTATTAATAATATATTCTATAAGTTTATTTGATATGTTATTGGGAAGACTTGGATACATACTCTTTGAGTAGTACCTTATGTAATACATAGGTGTGTTATATACAATCATGCCAATTAGGTAATAATAATTTTTGATATTCTATATGAGCATCCTCTTGATCATAAGAAATTTATATGAAGGTAGTTAATTATCAAACCTATTACAGTTCATACAATCCAAATTGGTAAGCAAAAACAAATCCCCTATACTAGGTGTCTATTACTTGAGAAACCATTGCATCTGAGACACACAATTGGTTTCATAGAATCCTCATCTAATACGCACCATATTTTGATATCCAAAGCACATAAACATGTTCTTATTATTTCAATTTTGAATAAAACATACATCATATAGAGATGGGTTACATGAAAACCTATTCCTTCTACTATTTATACATGACCATAGAGTCTAAGTTTACATTACCTGATATTGCACTTGCACATAATCCTTGGCAGTATCACTAGTCTATTACACTAGGTTCCCAGTGGGGATATATCTATGACCATCCTTTGGTTATGATCATAGGATGATATTCCATTCTTCAGTATTACAAATATACCAAAAAATCTAAAAACTTAAAAAATATAAAAAAATCATCATGTAATTATCATATTAGCTCCTTGGCATATATGTTATTAGTTCCATATTTGTGGATGGCATATCGGTATCTATTATATACACATGTGTTTCAAACATATTTTGAGTGTGGTATAGGCATACCTAGGTACATGATCTATGCACTTATAGATGTTGAGCTTTCTTTCTACTCATGTCACCAAGACGTCTGGGGTGTCCATATTCTTTGATCATGATACATAAAATTTATATCATTCTGTGGTCATTTCACATTATCATGTTTGAACTCATATATGTAATTACACATGCCTTTATCCATGTTTATATCTTTTGCAGTGTACTTCATATGCTATGTACTTAACATTTTTTGCTAACACATATATTCAGGGACTAGTAAAATTTATTTATGTTGGTTTTTTATGTTTTTCTTTATATAATTCATGAGTGTCTTAGCTTTTTATTATCTTGTTTGTTGAGCATTTGAATATGCTCCATTGTTTACATCCCCTATGCTTATATTTATCTTTTGTTGACATTTGATCATGTCATTACTTGTTGTATGTAAATTTAAATATGTCATTTCTTACTTTTTGGACATTTGACTAAGTCATGTGCCTCTGATTATGTGGCATTTAAACATGCCCCTTGTTTGTGATATCCTTGGACCATTGTCTTTGGCCTTGATTTTTATGGTAGAATTCTTTACATTGGTAACATTGTTATACACAATTTTAGCATAATACATATCTAAGGTGATTATATTATATAATATGCAACTAATATTGAAAAATAAAATCATTTTTAGATTCAGAACACTTCCAAGGACTATCATCACCCAATAACATGGACTTTTTACAAATTGTATTGAGCTAATCTGTTGCAATAGTTAGTTTAATTTTAGTGTGGTTGAGCTGATTTGATTGATAAATCTCAAATAATTAATATATTGGAGTTAATTACATCATCTACTCTCACCAAATATATAGTATGGTTTAACTTTGATTAGTAATACTCACCAGGTTATTAGTACAACTGGGTTACATGGTGGAGCTAATATTAACTATCAGGTGGAAACTAATATTTTCTCCAAGGTTGGGGGCTTGTGTCCTCCAATATCTCTCTTTTTCTCTTTATATATACACACTTTATAGATTTTTTATTTTATCATAATCTCAGTTTTAGTGATTCATAATGATATATCTTTCAAATCAAATTACCAAAAGGTGAATGATTGCATTGATACATAGGTGTACTCTGAAACTTTGCTCTCTTAAACCTTTAATCATTTCAATAATTTTAATTTCATATTATATGTGGTGATTATATACTATAACATGTTCTTGGTTTCAGGTCAGTCACTAGAAAAGCACTAAAGTTAGACTCAAGCAAAGGTGAGGTGTGTTATACACATCCATATATGCATTCATTTCCTTTAAATGAGAAATTTCATTACTAGATTAAAGGAAGAAAATGTAGATGATATTTTTGAATTATGCAACACCTTGGTCTTGTACACTTGACAAACTCAGGCCTTGACTATTCCTTTCATTTATAGTCTATTTCCACTTCCATGAGTATTTCATCTTCTATCTCTTTGTGTTGATTTCTCATCTCTTTTCCCAAATAGATTATTCTAATGACTTGGTCCTTTTACTTTGCCCATAATTATTTTAAATTTATTATTATCTAATTCTAAAATTTTGGGACCTATACCTATTTTCCTACTTTTAGACACTTGCATCCTAGCTAGACACCTATGTCGATGCAAGTATCCTACCATGATGAAAGTGTCTAATACCCTAAAGTTATGTAATTTTCAAAATAAACATGACTATGGTCGACCTAAATGTTCTAATATGATATATTCCCCAAAGGGATTGGTATAAATATAAGATCAACCCTCATTCATTCATCACCTAAAAAAGACCTAACATTGATATGAAAGAGTGTTCAAAGAGTGTTAAACTGAACAAATATTTCTTATTTTTATATCATTCATAGAAACAACACATCTACAGGTCTGAAATATTAAAGGAACACTCCAACATCCTGATTTGTCAAGTTACAATCTTGGTCACTATTGTACTTTCTTTCCATATATTTTATTCTTATGTACATAGAAGCTAACACATAGGGGAGAACTACATAAGTGTAAGGCCTTATTCAGACTATTGGCTAAGTAGGCAATGCTCATTGATAGAGGGCTATTTGAGGTAGCTCAACATCATGTTCCCACTAAATTATTTTGTTTATATCCATTATGAAGATAAATAAATAGAGTTTTCTCATTTGATGAGGAGTGATAGTCCATGACCCAAATCTGAATGCACCAGAGAAAAAATGACATAAAACTCATAAACATCTAGGTGGTCACATCCAATTTTAATAGGTATTCTATATTAGACACTTACGTCTGATCCAAAAACTAGCATCATCGTAACCGTCATAGGCAAATGCACATGTCAATGGCTACAAAGGCACTTATTATAATATTTTTTTATTGTTTCAAAATATTTTTCTAGTCTGCTTCCTATTTTTTTCCAAATATGTATCTATATTATCATCAAAACTAGATAAGTACCTTATTTTCATCGCCATTATAACATCTAGCATATCTTTACTTTGTATTTTTAGCATATCTTAGCATTTAATTTAGAATATTATTTATCTGAGTTTACAAACTAATTGACATACTATAGATCTATTTATCATCTTGTGTTTATTCATTTATATAGTATTAACCCTATCTATCCTCATAGAATCCATATATAAGATTTAAGGTTAAACATGTATGAGTTTATTTGGATGGATTTGTTTATTATCAAAATTATATATTTCATAAACATGATAAAATATGACATTAAATGCAGGTTGTAGGAGTTAAAATGGAAATAAAAAAAGAGGTTGTTACTTTAGTTATTTGATATTATGATTATTAATTGATACTTTTGTGAATGCATATATATAATCACCAATTATGCATACAACTATGATCAAAATGAGCGAAACTATAATATGTGTATGCATTTTTTATATTTGAGCACACACTATTGTGTATGGGTACAATTATAAATCAATATGTATTTTACTTTCTATGATGGGATTTGTGGAAATCTCATTCCCTTAACTTTGGCCAATACCTTTTTATTTGTGCTTATATTTAGCTTCAAAATGGTTCAAAGTGATTGTTGGAGATCACTAACGCCTTATCAATTTGCTAAGTATGTTTGAAAATTAATATGCCACATTGCTGAAATTTCTTATTTAGCTTGTGATGCTTGAGTTGCTTTTGCATTCTATGGATATATTGAGGTGTTACTCTTCTATCCCGGGAGGATCTACTTCAGACTATAGTTTACTTGGAACATTTTACCCAAACTGAAGGTAATATTAAATGCTATGAGTGAGATCACAATGTGGATATCAATAATAAGTGTGATCATTATAAGAAATTTTGTCTTGAAACTTGCATTTTATGCAAAACATTAGAATTAAATTCTTCAAATTGGGATTGGGTGTGTAGTGATCAAAAAATCCTTGGTTTAAAAGAAAACAAAACCATAATTAATGTTAAAATTGAGTGAAGTTAAAAATCCATTAAGAGAGATTTCCTTTTCAAAGGATTATTTTCACCCGATTTGGAGAAACTGACTCCATTATGCAAATTAAAGTAACAAAATAACAGCTTTTCTCTGAGAAGTAGGAAACAATTACATATTATTGACTTCAAGAGTACCGTGGAACTTTTTTGACATTGATGGCAATCCTTTTATAAGGGAAGGGGATGTAATTCCGCTCTTGTTATGTCGTTGAATTTTTAAGATATCAACCAATCACTGTTGTTATTGGCATTCATGCACGTAATATCCCAGACTCCTTATGTCTACACCCTGTGATTTTTCGTGGTAGTTTCATTTCTATAATCATTTTAAAGATTCTTTTTTGGTTGATTTATCTTTGGATCCTAGAGTGCTTTACTATTTTTGTGGCGATGGCAAATTGATTAGCCACTAATGGCTTGCATAATGTTATGGCCATAGATTATGGATCGGAAATGAATAGATATGGCATGAGACTGGTTGTTGACCCACTTTTTGTAAGACATTTATTAATGTTATTTGCTCTCTTATTGATTGGTCCGAGGATCAATAAATGAAAGGTGCATAACAAATACCTCTGGCAAGTGTTCTTCAATACAATGTGTGGTAGGACTTTTTGTTAATGAATTTGTTGTTGCTTATCAACATGTAAGTTGACTACTATATTATCTTGTTCTACTTATATCACCAGTGAGCATCAAATTCTTTAGTTGGAGGAGCTTGCTCGATAAGCCACTATCATTTTCAGATTGGATATTTACTATTTTTTTCTATTGGGACCTTGTGATTATGGCATTGGGGGCTATGCCTATCTTGATCCCACTATAGTTGTCTTGGCCTTCTTTTAAGAATGATTTCAAGCTTGTCCTGGAACTACATAAAAGACCATTGTCTTGACATGATCAAACTATAAAATTGTTTTAATATTATTAGGCTAAAGCTCCTGTTTCCTTGTAAGATAGCTAAAGTGGAGATGATTAAATGAAAGAAATAAATTTAAAAGGCCTAACCTAGGGCACATATTTCTTGAGTCAAACTAAGAAGGATGAGAGACTTGGGTAAAACGTAACATTTATTATCTTGAGGAATGTATCTTGTAAGGCGAATGACCATGGGGAGGCCCTACACCTTAGTTAGTGAAAGAGATAAGATATCGTTTGATCTCAAGTTAATAAATTTGGAAAAAATACAAAGATTGCTTTATTGCCTCTTAAAGACAATCATTAGGATGGAAGGCCAGCTCAACGCCTAAGGAAAATGAGGGATGTTAGCTCTACTATTTTATTCTTGTATATAAAGAATGATCTGTGGTGAAGGTCAAAAAACGAGGGGAGAGAACGTTGAGAAGCAGAAAGATGAAGATTGTTGTAAAAAATTATTACAATTTTCCTTCACAGGAAAATAGTTTTATGAAGACCTCTAATTGTTCCTCCCTGTTTTACATTTTACTTAAATTTTACAATGCCTCCCTTCGCTGATTTAATGGCCTGATGTGGAGGTTTGAATTTATATTATAACTATTATTCTCTCTCCTTGCTTCTCTTGACTATATATTTTTAAATTTTATTCCGTCAAATTTGGGGATGCCAAGTAGAATTTTATCTTAAAATATTGCGTCTTTTTGAACGAATATTGTTTGCATCAACTCATAATTCAGATTCTTTTGGTTATGGATCGACAGTCTGACACTGAAATGGGCTGCAGGGAGGTGTGATAGTTCTTTTGTTGGAAATTATTATTAATCGCATTTTATCCTTTTCTTGCATCGTCCAACTTGATAATATTTGAAATTTCTAGTGGTGAAACTTGCAGACTTTTCTTAGCTTGTGACGTGAATGGATAAATTTTGTTTAACGTTTTAGTTGGGCTAAACATTATGTGGCTCTCAATTCGGTGAATTATAATTAACCTTTAATGTGTTTAAATAAAAATAAAATATAATGCTTACATATCTCGATGTATGTTGTTAAGTTTTTATTTTGTGATATGAAAGAAATCACTAAGGATTGGTAGAATTTGTGGTATTGTATTTCAGGTTTAAGATGAGATAAGAATCAACTTGCATATGAATGGCAAGTTAAAATACCTTGCTTAGTATTCAAAATCATTTATGGATCACTTTTGTGATGAATTAATAATACTATTTCATGATTTAGATTATTGTGTCTTTTCTTATTAAATTATATTTGAAAAATAATTGAAAATATTTATGTTGATGTTATATGTTGATCTTTTTTTTACTCGTGTTTCATTTTGATCAAATGGTTATTGTTTTCACAAAATGTTTTAGGTAAAAAGAAAAATTATATGTTTGTAATATTTTATGAAATGGAGGGAATTTTAAAGAATTGAAATCATTGAGATAATAACTTAGTATTATATTAAAATAATGAAAACTCCAATTAATTTATTTCACATAATGAATACAAACTTATAATCTTCTTGAATTCATGCAAACCATGAGTTAAAGCTTATCCTATATTCTCGCTAAACTTTTCATATTATTCTCTACTTAACATATATATGTGAGTTGTCTCAATTATCTCACTATTTAAATACAATGATATTATTATTTTTATCACATTGAAATATTAAAATATAACATTCATCCCTTAGTTTGAACATGGGACAAAAGAATTATATTATGCAAAAGTTTCTCTTTGAAAACATTGTTTAGACTAGGTAAAAACTCCATCAAGCTATCTCGTAACCTTGGTAAAGATGTAGCTCTCAAATTTATTTCCTTAGTTACTAGATTCATTATTATAATCCTCAAACCCCTGAATTCTCAAACATCTGAACCATCTGGGAAACTATACATATGGATTTTACAAAATTCTTCGTTACAAAAAAAATGAACTTATTTTAAAATATGAGTTTTAAAAAAGTCTAAAAATAGAATATTATTTTTATCACACCACACAATGAAAAATGCAAATATAAATTCCACTACATCACAGTGAAGCCCCATCATTAGTGGCTAAAGAGGGGTGTTTTTAAGCCTCTTTTCTCCATTTAAATCCATCCTACAATTTTAATGATGGTTTAATACAAGTATTCTTCTTCACCACCATCATCATTCATTGAATCTTCTTTGGTTCTTTCTCAATGAATATATTTGATTCATTTTGATTTGATTTTACCTTTGAGAATGACATTAAATTGAATTCTATAATGTGAGGATTTGTGTGTTTTTTTTTTAATTTAAATATAAATATTTAATTTCATCCTTATTTTTATTCGATTTTTTTCATTGTTTCTTTAGTATAATACACTTTCTTTTTTTATATTTTTTGTAGTTGTTCTTCTTTCTTCAACTAAGAGATATAAGATCATATTTTCCAGTTATTGAAAAAGCATCCAACCAATTAAAAATAAACTTGTTATATATAAAAAGAAGACTATTTAACATAATGCCTTTGGCATCATCATCATCATCTATTTAAAGATTTGAATTCTGCAAGTTGTCTAAGGAAAGATATCAAATTGTTTATGTGAGTAGACAGTGACTACATCACACATTTTGATTATGAATACATAGTGTTTTAGAGAATAGTTTGCATTGAATTATTTGACTCCAAACAATTTTTTCTTATTTTCCCACATAATATAGGACACTTGTGCAAAATATACATAATATAATTTAAAATCTAAAAGAGCAAGGCCAACAATATCATTAAATTTATTAAATTTACTTTCACATTTTATTAAATTATTTGGGTCCATTGATGTTCTCTTTTCTGTTTACTATCCCCCAAAAAAATTTATTCATATTCAACTTCTATAATTTCACTTCCTAGTTATGGAAGTTGAGCCTAAAATAATTTTATAGTAGAATTTCCATCTTTAAAAAATGAGCCAACCAAAGACACAATACTTCAGTTTCTACTAAAAGTTTATCCTTTACTATAACGACTTTGTTCAAACTATTTAAATATAGATACTAATATTGACTTAAAAATGACACATAAGGATAATTTTGCCATTTACTCATTTTATAATATAACAAATTGAAATAATTTTAGATAACATAAGATAATTACAAATAGCTACTAAAAAAATATAAATAAGAAACTAAAACTTAGCACCTTTTATTGAAATAAATCTACTAGAAAATCCACTATAACATAATCATATTATTAATAAAAAATGGCCACTACTGGAACAGCTGCTGGTGAGGAACACCAGGAGGATGATTTTAGGGGAACACCAGTTAAGATCCCACCTGAAAGGCATCCTGTTCAGCGAGCTAGTGTTGAGCAAACCGACTCTTAGGCGAAAAAGAATGGACTTTCATGGGCATAACTGCTCCAAAAAAGGTGTGGATGTGACAAAAAATAATTCAGAACTCCCCCATGTTATGGATAAGGAAGTGATTCTAGAAGTCCCAGATGAAGACATTTCTCAGGATGAAAATGAATTTCAAAACAGCCTCGTTGGAAAGTTTATGAGTTTCTGACCAAATATAGACATATTACGGGATTGGGCCCAGAGAAGGTGGTCACTGGAGGATCAGGTGGAGATAAAGGCAGTGGAAAATGGGTTCATCATGTTCTCTTTCACAATCCACAAAGATTGTATCCATAATTTTTAGGGACGACCCTGGTCCTTTGGAAAGTAGGTTCTTAATTTGCAAAGATGGAGGTTTGGTTTCAACCCATTCAAGGAGTTGTGGAGAGTTGTCCCTCTTTGGATAAGACTGCCATCACTCCCGATGGAGTTTTGAAAAGATAGCATCCTAATGGGGATTTCAAGATCCATTGGTTCCCCTGTTATAGTTGACCCATGACTAAGGCCAAAAATAGACTGGTTATGGCCCCAGTGTGCGTCAATTTGGACTTTTGTAAAGGCCTTCCCATATCCATCCTGTTGAAATCCAAACTGGGAGTTTAGAGAGAAAATATTTTATACGAAAGAGACAATGCAATTTGATCCGGCTATAGTTGCTTCACCCACAAGTGTGAAAATAATAAGAGGGAAGAGAAGTCTTATTTTGACTCAGAATCTTTGAGTAAAAGGGGACGTCATCCCTCTAGATGCTTAAAATCAATGAATCCTTGAATCGTTTGAGTACTCTACGCTAAGCTTTGTCTCAGTTTACACTAGTCATTTCTGCTTATTTTTCCTAGTTGCGACTCGAACCTGGATCCTTCACTTAAAAGATGGATGACATCAGCTGCTTCACTAGTTGGCACGTGTCTCATTTCTTATCGTTGGATTCTCTGTATGGTTGATGTCTGTTGGGAAGCAACTCCCGATGATTAATTTTAATATTAAATCTAGCCTTGAATGAATCATTAAGATGATTTTGCCGCTTCCCTTGCTGGCTTATTAATGGTCTCTACACGACTCGGATGTTACTTTTATTGTTCTTGTTTTTCCCCGTTTAGTTTTGCCATCTAGGGAGCAGGTCCCCCTTGTGCCCTGGGATGGATATGGGTTTTAATAAAAATATAAAATTGTCAAACAAAAGTGATATAATAAAATTGGCATCCTTAAACTACATTGTTAAGTGGAATATGAAAAACTAAATGACGAATTAAAATTGAACTCTTGCTTGCTAGAATTTAGCAGTGTGAGAAAAGATAAGCAGAGCATGTCAGAGTCAAGAAAATTGAAGTTCTAAATTGTCAAATCACAGGTAAGTATTTCTCATGAAACCGCACAAAGTATGTGACATTAGATCTCATGAAACTTTGTTAAGCATTTTTCAAAGGTATTTATCCTTGTCATGAATTGAAAATCCCTAGATCTATTTGGAGTCGGTGAAGTTATTTCTCATAGGTCACCTTTCGAATTAATTAACTTTATAATATTCTTTTTGTTCATGTCAAAAGGATACTAAAACCTCTATATGACTTTGTAAGCTAGAGCCAAGAGATGCATTAAACTCCTCAATATCATAGTCAGTGGCACTAAGATATATAACCAATTCTGATACCAAATTTTAAATTGGTATTAAATTAACATAATTCAAACTCAATTCATTCATTTTACTTATTGATTAAAAACTCATATTCTTATTCAATTCCTAAAAATGAGGATTCAAAGTTTATCTTATAATCTCTCTAAATTCTTCATTTTATTCTCTACCTAGCATATATATATGAGTTGTCTCAATCAACTCATTATTTACATATAATTATATTTTTACTTTTCTCACATTAAAACACTAAATCAGAAAATGAGACTAATACATTTCTCTATATTGCATTCTAATTGCTTAACATAATTTAATAATTAACTATCTTGTGAAAATCCGTAAATGAAAACATAAACTATTCTTAGTAATATTTTAAATCCTTTTCTTGTTCATGGGATGCAAATAACATTTTGATTTAACCTTTTAGGTTTTTACCTATATAATTCCTATGTTTGGTTAAAGGGCTAAGATGTCTAAATCAGTTAAATAAATATACAACAATTAAGTAATAATTTGTTATGACCTTCAACTTTGTTTGACATTTTAATAATAGCAATAAATAAGGATAAATAGAGACTTAGCTAAAAACTAACTGTCACAGATAATCTAGATTTTGAAAGTTGAGATTTGAATACTAGTTTATGTCATCAATAGGATTCTAGTGTTCATCTACTCACTAGACAATAGAACCTAGTTTGGACAGTAGCACCATCTATGTGTAGTGTCCTCAATGTGGTACTAATGTCCCCTTGACGAGACTAATCATATTTTTAGGGAGAACTTGTACCTATATTTATATGCTCTATTCATGCATGACTAAAATCTGTAACTTTATATTGTACTTTGAAAACTCTATTTGATGTACAAACCTTAATGTAATTTCAAGTATGACATAGGCAATAATTTTTTATGTTAATAGGATGGATTGGACATCCTCAACACCCCGCTATGTAGAGAGTTACCTACATACCAATACTTTGAGGAGGGATCAAGTACGATGTCATTCGCCCACCTAGTGTTTGATGTATGTGAAAGTGAATGCTAGAATGAGAGTGGTCATGGATGCCTTGAATGTGCTTGAGTTTTGAAAAACTTGAAAACTGGACGTAGGGCTATTGTAGATGGTAGTACGTAGAAAGTAGGGAAGAACAGGGATCAAATACCTTAAGTTTGCGTAGATTTTTTATCTAGTGAATAGAGGTAGATTAAAATTGTATTTATAGGGTTCTATTGCTTGTGCAGATAAGAAAATGAACTTAAGTTGATATTAGGAGGGGAATGCATTAAAAAAACTCTCTATTGGGGAGAGATAGGGTTAAGGACAATAGTGCCTAGTTGGGGACACTAGCACCATGTGGATGTAGTGTCCCAAATGTGGCACTAATGTTATTTTGGTAGACTACTGAGAAAGATGGATTGGGATCTAGGATGACAGTTCTAGGACTGTGTCTTGACTAGATGTAGGTAACTATGGTCTACTAAATGACTTGAAATGTAAGTCTAATGATCAAGGATAGGTTTATGGTTAGCCTATGGATAGGTTAACTCATGCAACATTCTTAGCAATGTATTATGATGGGGATGACATAGGTGTTACCACTATTTTTAGGAGATAGGGTCATCATGAAGGATGTGCTAGATTTACAGCACATAAGGGAGTTGAGAATATGTTGTTATTATATATTTGTATGTTTGGTTTAGTTTATTAATTGACTTATTGAGTAAATATCTAATGCATTACTATAATGTGTGTAAGTGTAGGAGATGATGAGTATTGGGTGACCATTATTAATGTTTCACTACAAGAGTTGACATGTAATATCCATGATGATGTTGTGGATGATGGGATAGTGGAGATGGCCATAGGAATTGCAAGTGTTCATGTCCACCTTTTTGATCGAGCAATAATTGCCATAGTTGTATATAGGGGAGTGGTTACTAATAGGGATGAGGCACATGCTAAGCTGCAAAGGAGAGTTATGCCTACACCTAATGTTCTAGGTGGGGTAGGTAGTATAATCATGGATGACTACATTCATTTAAAATGAGAGCAAGGATATTTGTTGTTTGAGGTGGCTGTGTTATGAGATAGAACATAGAGACATAAGTTTCAATCTAGATCTAGAGGGGATACATGAACATCTAGCTCTAGTATGTATGTATCTAAGAGTGAGGGTGAGAAGGTTGTTCTTAGTGAGTGACATTGTATTAAAAATTGTTGAGTGGCATTGTATTAAAAATTGTTTCAAGTTATATATACCAACAGTACACCATGAACATTATTAGTTCCAAAATCTAATTTTACATCTACACAACATGAGTAGTATGGCCATTTTTTAACCTTCATTTAGGGTTTAAATAGTGTAGGTCGTAGTTCCATGATCAACACTCAAATATACTATGATACTTCTAAAACAACTACACTAATAACTAACATTCCTATTCCAATATACATATCTAATCAAGCATACATATACATATGAGAAACCAATTACCATTTCTTATCCAAACAAACACATTTCTATCTCGACATTTAATCAATGTATACAATCCAACACTTAATCAAGTAAACAATACCACAAATCAAAATGCCAAATAACACAATACCCATATAAAAAAAGTCCATATATAAATTTTAGAAGAATGTTTATACTAGGCCTTTTGAGGAATATAAAAAATGGGAGGATGTTAAGATTTTTTTATTCAAGTTATTTTTTGCAAAATTTTTATAAGTTTTTTTCATTAAAAATAGATTATTAAAATAAATAAAACTGTATGAGAAATAAAAACTTGATAAGATAAATACCTATTGTTTTGGTTAAAAGGATAATTACCTCTAATTTAATCTACTTAAAATCCACAAAAAATAATTATATTTTCATCTAGAATGTAGTAGGGACATGAGAAATGGTTGGAGAAAGGAAATGAATTCAAACTAAAAAAATATATATTTAAATTATTAGTACTTGCCGAAGGTGTTATATGTTTCACCTTTCACAATTAAATTTAGTTGCCTATATTCAACATCCAATTGCCATGCATAGTTAGTAGGGGTATCAAAATATTATTTAATGTCTACTATAAAACACAAATAGTTTATTCTTTTTCTCATTTGCCACTAAATAGTAAAATATATGTATAATGAGTAGCCAATGAAATGAATTAATTTTCATTATGTACACGGTTTGAGTAAAAATATAGTTTCAAATGATATCCGCCTTGCATAAATTGGTTAATGCCCAAATGCCACACCATAAACATTTATTGATACCTATTGATACCTACAATCATCATTACAACTGTTGACAAAGGATGTCGAAACTGGGAACAATTTTGGAAGGGAATTCAGGTCTCTGGTTGGATCAATTAGCAATTACATTTTGTATTCAAGAGTTTTCCAACTTCATCTCT
Organism: Torreya grandis; assembly: GCA_037957365.1. Lineage (NCBI taxonomy): Eukaryota > Viridiplantae > Streptophyta > Pinopsida > Cupressales > Taxaceae > Torreya > Torreya grandis. The sequence continues at coordinate 1,931,933 of JARHVA010001715.1, forward strand.
CAGAACTAAAAATCTTGAGTTTTGATGGACATGGCAAGTATGGTGATTGCTTTCCCTAAATTTTTAACATTTTGGGTAGTAAAGATAGTGGTAGAAGTGGTGGTTATGGTGTGCGTAGTGGAATTTATGGAGAAGTGTGAGCTTGAAGTTACTGAATGCGAGGGCACCTGGAAAGCTAAAATTTCTTGAAGAGAGGTAATCAATTTTTTTATACAACATGACAAGCCAAATTACATAAATCAAATGTTGAGAGTAAACAAAGAAATATATTTTCAAGTGTAAATCCAATAAATTGTTCGTGAAAAAATAAAACCTTGAATATCTACAATAGAATAACCTTCATAATCTCCCAATACATAATAGAATAGTTTTAAATCAATAGTTTAATATACACAATAAAAAAATAAACTAGGTCACTTGTCATATGTATTAATAAAATTATTCTCTAATAATATTATTTGACTGGCTCAGTCATTAGTAACCTATTATTTACATTGTAATTTATCATCTTTGTCTCCTTATATGTTTAAGGAGGTGATTCTGAGAACAAGGCTTTGTGAGAAATCATCTATATCCTAAATATGGGTTACATTTCTCACTTATTGTTTGTAGATTTTCTCCCTCCTAAAAAAAAGTGGGATTGCAAAGTTATATAAATAATCTCCACTAGAAATGTACCAAGTAAAATGAATTTAGGACCTAGCCAACCCCTTTGGATTTTTATTGTTCAAATTATACATAGGTCTTATAGAATAGCAGTTGGCATTGTAGATGTACCAATGTATTTTATCTGGACATTCCAATTAACAATTATTGAAATTGTATATGGACGGTTGAACCTTCATCAATTTCATCTTATGTTTTACATTCTATTCACTACATGTAGGTATGCATTGACAAGGAACTTGAATACCAAATTAGATATGTATAGTTATGGAGTTGTATTACTAGAACTCTTTAATTAGTAGACATGAAGAGGCCACCTAGTCAAGGTTTCCTCGTCTCTTGGGTTTGTTTTTTCCAATAAAATATGAAATACCTACTTGATTATTTTATCTTTTAGATTGGAAAAAAGACGTGTAAACATAAATTTCTCATTGAAAATTTATTTTTGTTCTTACCAGGGTCTGCTAGTAACTTAAAGATAGAGAGAAACTAATTCAGATTATAGATCCTTTGTTGGAAGATGAATTTTCCATTAAGGAATTCATTCATGTCAGAAATTTTATAATGTACTCAAAGTATTACTAAAAGGTATTTTATTTTCTTTCATCTACAATTCCCTACTTTCCCTGACATGCCTTTTTTTATACTATAGGTTGTAGCAATAGTTGTATTGGGTGTATAACTAAAAGTAGATTACAGACCTCTTATGGATCATGTGATATAGTCCTTGGTTCCTCTTATGAAGCATCTTCAGCCAACATTATGACATTCAAGTTTTCCTCCATTAACAATGGCAACAACAGTGCTACCAATGACTGACATCTATTTTATGCATTAGATAGTTAGATGTTTCTAATATAATCCATTTTTGGAGGATAGCTTTTGACACTAGGCCATGCTACTAATGCTAGAGTTAAAATAATTTTGGAGCTCTACTAATCTTAATCAAACTTCATTTGCAGCATGAGTATGTTGTAATTTGATTTAAGTTATGGCTATTGTAGCTTGTCGTTTATGTTTGTCATGATTTCCTTTTTTACGTTAAGACACAAGAAATTTGTATAATTCTTATCCCCTTTCTGACTAGAGGTTTGGCACAGTGTTTCATCATTATATTTTATTGTGGGATTTTTTCATTTATTTGGACCCATTACAGATATTTGGTTTTCCCAAACAAAATATGTTAGATTTAAGATCAATAGCCCTTATGTGAGTTAGGAATACTTAAATTCTACTTTATAGTAATGTTCAAGGGAAGTGCATCTGTTCAATTCTCAACACTGTATTCTCAATATTAATTGTTAAAGAATCATTTCATGAACTATGGATCTAATGAGTTGTGCAAGATTATAAAATTTTAGATCAATATTGTTAAGATTAAAATATGTGTTGGAGAGTTTTTAATGATGTCATGGAGGTATACTAGTGAGTGGATGAAGTGCTTTAATTGCCTAAGTGACAATGACAAAGTGTGCAATGTGTTTATCTTAGTGTGCTTGAAGTTGGCTTGGTTGATCTTTAGTTTTGGCTTGATTAGAGATGTTCAAAGATGAGTATGGTAATTTGAGAATGTGCAATGGGTCCTATCAGTGATCAAGGATGTTTGGAGAGCTTGTGTGCATGAGTGGATTTCATTTGGTAGTCCATAGTTTTCATCTAGATAGTTTAGGTCTAGTGGCAGAAAATATGAGTAAGCAATTTGTTGACATCACCATTGCCATGTATGGATGAGTCAAGAGGAGTTGGTCATATGGTTTTGATCACATTAATCCTTAGTTTATATGTGCTAAATCTCAATTCATTTACCTAATCTTAGTCAAATATATGTTGGTGTAAATTTGGGCTCTCGATAATTTTGACAGTGTTTTCCCATACTTAGTCAAATTTGTAATGTGGCAAGAAAGAGCCAAGTAAGTAGTTTGATGATAGAATATATCACAAAAATGGATGTTTTAGGAGAAGGTGATCATATGGGTTTGTTTTGTTATGTACCTAGTTGATTTTCACTAATTTTTAAGTCATGCGATGAAGCACGTCAAAAGATATGCATGATCAAAGTTGACCTTCCACGCAGGTTTTAACATAGTTGACTCTGTGGTAGAAAAATCTGAGTGAGTAGATTAATGGTATTATATTGCACATACGTCAAGGTTATAAGAGCATTTTTGGTATGGATGGATTCTCTTATGTGAGGAGATCATATGATCTAAATTTGAAATCATGCGTCTAAGCATAATAAAATTTATTGAGGTTCAAAATTGGCTTCTCAGACATATCAAAATGGTCCCCATACTTAGTCAATTTTGTAAAAGGTAAAGTTAGAGCAAGCCTCAAAGTGATCGATGGAGCGCGTTTGCTCTAAGATGTCAGGAAGTAGTGAGATGGGTCCAAGTGTACTATGTTTAATGCTGAGTAAAGATAAAGATTGAGATTTTTCTAAGGATCAATGATGAATAAGTGATCGTAAAGATAGAGATCAATGGTGCATATTAAATTTAATAGATCAAAGTGATAAATTTTTAGCTTTGTTAAATACCAAGCTACGTATAGGAGATCAACAAAGCCTTTGAGGTCAAAGTTATCAGAGTGCACGAGATGAGGTCAATTGTTAGATATTTAATGTTTAAGAATTGGTCCCTGTGTTAAAGATCAAACAAGATCAACAGTGTGTGTTTAATATAAGCAACAAGGACATGAGATGAGAGCATGGTGTTCGAAGTTTAACTGTGATAATTTGCATTTGAATATTTAAATTTGTAAAGTAAAAACCAGTGCTCTATATTTTGGCTATAACTTTTAATCCGAGATGAATTTGCTCATGTTGTAAAATAAAAGATGAAGAGGAATCCTTGGAACATCTAATAAACCTAATTTGTAGATATAGAAGTGTGTACATTCAAATATATTAAGGTTCAAAGTTGTCTGTGTGTTTTTTATTATTTTGCAAGTAACCCAAAAAGAGTAATTAAGCTTATGTAGATGTTGATTCGATATCTGATGATTAATTAGCTATATGGGAGTGTTATAGACTCCATAAGGATGCTCTATGTGTATTATAAAAGATTGACCAATCGTATGCAGTATGAAAAATGGTTTAGAAGGTGACTATGTGTTTGCTCATAATGACTATGTGTACAGAGAGTTGTTTGAGAAAATTATGCTTAAGTAAAAGGGTACTGTGATGGATATGGACACTTAATGGGGACCTATAAATCATGTGTAATGATTGCATGCTTTTGAAAAGTGTTCCTATGTTTTAGTTTGCTCGGTGAAGTGTCAAAGAGCTGAACGAGTCTCCATAAGACCTTAAAGGTGACTTAAGCCTATTTAAAAGTGGATTGTTATTAAGTGTGACCCATGTGAGATGACTTAAGGGTGAAGGCATGTATTTTGGTCGACAAGGAAATATTATGGACTTGATAATTCATGAATTCTCTATATATATTGAAACCAAATGTGTTGGTTTTTAGATATGTGAAATACTAGTGAGAGATACTTGTGCAAAGTGGATGTGAGAGTTGTGGAGTGAAGGAAAGGTAAAGTGCCTAATTGGATGAGTTGATGAGCATAACATATTAAAGATTTTGTGTATGACCTATAGGTTATATTTTTGATGTATGAATAGTGCTCTTGTAGTTTAAGGTATGCAAAGAGGTCCGAGTGTGCATATGAGGACAGTTTGAGTGAAGAAGGAAAGAGATTGTGGCATGTCTATGTGAGAGGCATGTTTAAAATAGAGAGAGAGTTTGTGTAGGGGTTATATAAATAGAGATCCATCATCAGGTGTTGAAGACATTAGCTCTAAAGTGGAGGTGTTCAAAGGAGGGTCTAAAGGAGTTGATCTTCCTTAGGGGCAGTTTCTCCTTGTGGAACAGGTGTTTCACTAAATACCTTTGGTCAAGAAGATATGATCAAAGTTTTCTAGTCTAAAAGAGTTGACCAGTGTCTTATTTGTAATTTCTTATAAGACAGTAGTCCATTTGTGTTGTAGACTTGAGAGTGGGTTTTATTCCCCATTAAGGTTTCTCACAATAACTATGTGTTATGTGTTTGATCTTGTGTATGCATTGAATGAATGAGCTCTCTTGTTAACATTGCTTGATCAAGTTCATGTTAAGCACAGGATATACTGAGAGAGCGAGGGAAGGGGGGAGATGGGGGCAAGTTAGGTGAATCAGTATATCATAAATCTTATAAACTTTCATTTAATCAAATTCCACTTAACCATACATTTAAGATATGCAATAAAACTAAAATAATAAACACCACACAAGATAGAGAGAGACACCAGATTTAACATGGAAACCCAATGTGAGAAAAATCACAGAGAACAATCTCAAGTATATAAATGAGCACCAACTCAAACTACATTATTCGCAAGCACCAACTTGCAAGAGCACCAACACAGCAACTATTCATGAGCACCAACCCACAAGAGAACCAACCCCTTTGCTGAGCACCAATACAACAACTATTCGTGAGCACCAATCCACAGGAGCACCAACCCCTTTTGTGTATACCACATAACTATCTCTCAATGTTGTTTTCTCAACAAATGATAGCACATTACAATATCTCTTTCTTCTCTCTCTTTTGCTCTTCTAAGCTAGATATAACAATTAAAAAATATACTCTTTCTCCCATATTACAAATGGCTTTTCAAGCCTTTATTTATAGCTTTCCAAATGACCTTTGGCATTCACCCTTTTTTACCTTTTAATTCTCATGAAAAATGGTGCCAAACTTGCATGACCCTTTGTATCCTTGCATTTGAAAAGTCATATGGTGACCCTTCATAAACAAAAATGTTCTTTCCTCTTTTGTCTTTATCTTGGTGACTTCTCCTATTCCTCAAAGTGTCCCTTCATGAGAAATTGTGCTCTTCCTCTTTTGTCTTCACTTGGTGACTCTTGGAATTCCTCAAGATGACTCTTCATGGGAAAATACGTCCCATTCTTCTTTTGTCTTTACCCCATGACTCTTTGACTTCTCCATGGGCCCTTCTTTTGACTTTATGCAACCAAAAATATATTTGTTAATATTAAATAAATATTAACACATATTAGCCAAGATATTACTATTAAAAACATCATTAAATGCAATGGGGTCTTTATCACCAATAATGCTAGACCTTTGACATCAATGACAATATTTCTAACAGTTGATATATGCTAATTGTTTAAATAATTTGAAAGGACTGCAATTATAATTGAAATACACCCCCTTTCCCATCCCCGCACCCGCCCCCAGTGATTGCACCTCTAACAATATGTTCACAAACATGCAATACTTGTAAATTCATTGACCATATTTTTGGCATTTCATATTACTATGTGATTCTTATCTTAATATCCAAATCTAAAAGTTTGCATTACTTCTTCTAGGCCTGTCTACCAGTATCTGTATGGTTGATGAAGTGCATCTACTAATAAATGCTACAAAAGTATTTCTTAGCAAATGTTTCAGTGAGATTAAAGAGTAAGTTTTTTCTTTGAATTTTTTTAGGTTTTTCATCTGTCAGTCAATACGACCAATGGGTAGGCTTTTGGATTTTCCTTCATTGTGTATAATAAATTGTTCTCAATATTCAATGTTATAACACTTCTAATAATAAATAATATTATAATCATGTAATAATCAAAATCCAAAGAAATATATTTATAATCATATTACATGAGGTTTTACCAAATAACAATTTGAAAATTACATTAGAAAATGTCATATAGGATTTTATTACCAAATGGACAACTAAACATTAAGAAGATCTAATTGCTTTCATGAAAATGGGTAGAAGCTCCCTTCCTATATTTCTAATAACCTCTACATGGTCATTTTTGGGGTGACACATATAATATTCTCACATATACTACACAAGGTCTGGTGGCTGTCAATAGAAGCAGCGGTCATGCAGTTCTCTTATCCGTCTATTGAACTTGATCTGCGAGCAGCGATCATTTGCTATTCCTTTTATTACCATTGGCAATTTTAATATAGCAATAAAAGTTTCATAGCAAAAAGGCACAAACAAATTCATCGTAAAATAACGTGCACGTTTTATATTCTCAAACCACTAGAATAGTGGCTGGCATAATAGAGAAGTAACACCAGTTGTTTGGCCATGGACATGAGCACTTGAGCCGTAGGTGGAGCTAAAGTGTGAGCAGAATTGTGAAACAGAGCAATAAACTATGCGCAGCCAATGCTTGAGCTGATTTCAGCACCCTTGGCCACGTCATGCTCTTCACAGGTACCATGTATTTTAATTGTCTCTGTTTGCTGCAACGTGGGCTTTCTAAAAATGTGGATTTGGCAGAACATTTCCTGCTTTCACAAATAGTCATCTTCACAACAATACGGCAGGTATTCAAACCGCAACACGGTTCTTGTTTGAATGTGAATGATTTGAAGAGTTTTGTTTTAAGTTGAATCTGAGGTGGGTGTTCTGCTTTTGATTTTCTTAATACTGAAGTAAAAATATGTCCAACATCATATCACCATATTAAAAAACTAATAAATTTATATTTTCCCAAAGGGTTACCACTACTTGCCTAAATCACTACGAATTATCCAAAAATCCTTTTATGTTTGGCAATTGTGCCATATTTATTTTTGTCCAATGTGAAAACAAACCGTAAGGGTGTGATATGTTTTGCAAGCTTTATTATTAAATTTGGATGCAAGGTTTGGATATCATTATTACTTCACTGAAGCCATACCCATAAAAAATGCTTTTTATGTTCAAAAGAAAACTCAATGCTTTACTTTTTCTCAATCCACATATTTTAATTGTTTGGTTAAATTCTTATTATTAAGAGCTTATATTTTTGGTTAAACAATAATTGTTGAAAATATATTACAAATATATCTATATGGAAAAAGCTTATGGTGAAGTCATTAGGAAAAAAAAATGTTATTCAACTCTCATTTATCTTTTAGTAGTTTATTTTTGTAAGAAATGTAAATCTAACTTATATGTAAACTTAAAATATTATATTCTAAATTTTTGTTAGAAGATTTGATATTTTAGTTTCACTTATACTTTTAGTGTGCAGGAGTTCAACAGGGCCATTCTCATAAATTATAAAAAACCATTTTACATCTTTTTGTGAAGATAAGTATGTGATCTCTTGATTTGTAGGTTTTTATCCATTCTAAGTCAATTAGAAACATATATTTTAATTTTAAGTATTCCCTTATATTTTTTATAATAAATGTGTTAAAATAAAAACATAAGAAATATAAATATGTGTAAAGAGTGTGTTTTTAATTATATCTAACACCTTAATGTTTCTATTAATTTTAAAATGGGAAGTTCCTACTTGAAAACTATTATTTTAATGTATTTTTTAGTTTACAGATTCCTCATGATTGACCTAGGTGACAGAGTCTTGTAAAAACCCATGTTGAGTTCATTGTTAACACATAGATATGGAAAATGATGTAGTTTAATTTTTTCAACTTTTTTTTTTTTTAGATTTTGTGATTAGGAACATACTAGTTATCTAGTTTTTTTTACTACACAGACTTATCACTTCTTGTTCAATGGGTGAAGAGATATTTTGATTTCAATTAGTATTCAAGTGATTATACAACTAACAAGCGTTGTAACATGAGTGTTTTAAAAGTGGTCATAGTTTTTGGGCATTAGATAAGATGCTCCATACACGAAGTAAATAATTATCATCAAAATAAAGATTAATGTGATTGAGAATTCCAAAATGATGTTCATATTGTAATATATGTATGGATGATCACATGGAAGGGTAATCCGAGGATGATGCCAATCTTTTTCCTAGGTAGTGTTATAGGTCACATGATATAGGAGGTTAAGTTATGGATGAGGTAGATGTGTTGACACAAGTTGAATAGCCACTTAGTAGGTTGTAGTAGTTATTATTAGATAGCTTTAGTTTTCTTTGATTTAGAACATATTTATATCCCATTTAGACTGAGAGTGGGGTTTGGGGGTTTAGGGATCCAAGATTTATTTTATATATTTATGTTGATAGGCATTCACCTACTAGAATGATCCCTTTGTTTCTTATTTGATTGGCAATTTCTATTTGAATTTGGAGGATGAATACAATCACATTTCCCTATTTCTAACATTTGGCATAGGATAATCGGTTCACAACAGAAGGACAGAGATTTATTGGCATGTGTTGGCCTACTAAAAACTAGGTGGTGTATATATATATATATGAATGATTGGTTAATAGATTCAAGTGATGGTACAATTACTTTTTTCCACAGTGAAAATTATGTTCCATGACTATTTATTTGTTGTATTTGATGGAATTGCATTGTTTCATGTTGGATTTTAATACATATGTAAAAATAAAAAAGTTTGTTTGATATGTTATTAAGATAAATTAATATTTTCATTAATAAAATCTTGAAAAAAATATTATATATATATATATAAGAAATTTTGACAATTAATTTCTGTAGCTCGACAAACATAGCTTAAAGATTGAAAATGTACAAAATTATCCATATTGGATAAGATCTCCATTGTGGTAGAGCTGAAGCTTGAATGTGATATCATAGGAGAGTATTGACGAAGACTTAGATGAAACAGAACTTTCACAGACATTGATATGAGGATTGAACAACATTTAATGCATAATTCAAACAGTGCTAAAAACATGATGTAGATCTGATAGCGCATAGATGGGGAGGAAGGATTATTGACATATATGGTCAATATAAGATTGATATACACACAGGGCAATAGTTTGAATCTTGTAGTACAAATTTAAATTAAATGAACGTGATGGCTATGATGGGCTACTTTAGATCTGATTGACAGGTGTAGGCGAAGAAGAAATTATCACATAGAATGCAGTCAAAGGAAAAATGACATAGGCGTGAGCATAGAAATGCATGATTCGATAACAAATTAGGAAATGTTGACTTCATAAATGCACAGCACTAGTAAGGCAAAGCATATAGATGAACTGAGTTTGAAAGAACAGATCTACAAGGTCACAAATCACCATTGTAGAGAGACATATCAATAGAGTTTCCTTACACTTATCTGAACGTCATTTAGCAAGATAAGACAATACATTGAAGCCGTTGATTTGTCAAATCTATACACAGATATATAGGCAAAGCTCATAGGAAGCACAAGAATGGATACTGTATCAGATGAAATATTTATAGGCGCATGATCACAGTTGTTAACATAAATTGTTTTCAAGCACCCAACTGCCAAAGCTGTAGTGATTATAAGCACAACTACAGTGCCTTAATCTATGCTCCAAAAAAAAAAAAAAATACCTACAAAGTTAATCTAGAGATATTTATCAATACATTAATTCCATGCCACAAGGCAATGGAAAATAATAGTTACCCCTCCAATCTTATTATTTTTCTATCACATAAGACCAACTCTGATACCACTAATGTAAGTTGAAGGGGAGTCAACACAGTAGAATTATAAATATATAGGTAAGCATCTCCTATAATCAAGAAGGCTTCAATCCTTACAATCACTCACTAGTTATTCTAACATAAAGCTATACTTTCTCAATCATAAAAAGTAATCTATATATGTGAGTTTGTTGTAACTCACAACACACAATCTCATGAACATAATATTAGACAATATTCTAACTCACTAACAAACCATGTAAATATCTAGCACTAAAGTTGCAATGTGTTGTTGTCTTCATCGTCCATTTCCCTTACTTTCCTGTGTGTTTGAAAAATTATCATAAATATTTTTTTATTAAAAAAAAGGTTGTGAGGTAGTAGGAGCTTGACCCTTTAACTTCTCCCTCCATTCACCACTCAAACAAAACCATGTCAACCATTCAGGCTATGCATTCTGATTATAACATTATTGTGATAGCTTGGTTTAATCTTTTAATCAATATGAGATTTCAAAATAAAACTCACTGACCAACCAGTTGACTCGGAGAGGTGAGGTGGAGAGTCAGTGCAGGTGAGGAAGAAATTAGAGTTATGGATCTCATGTCGTGCTCGTTATTCCAAAATATTCACCACCGAATTGGGGATTGAAGGTTGCCACTGAGAGGGAGATCTAGCATGAGTCCTACAAAAAAAGTTGAGAGAGAGAGACAATAACCAATCTGAGTTAGAGGTCACTATGTAGTGGAGAGGGAGTTCGGTGTGATCAAGGGTCTGCTGAGAAAGGATATTTAATGAAAAATAAGGTAGATCCATGTAGAGAGAAGATCAATACATATCATGGAAGTGTCAAAGAAGTGGAAATTGGGAGTATTTTTTAGAGTGATTTTTCATCCAAGAAGATCAAATGGTGATACCCTGTGACATTGATTGATAGAGGAAGTAATTTTCGGTGGGTCAATTCTAGTAACCAATGCTCAAAGTCATTCTTGTTTACTCAAGCAAGATTTGATAATTCTATACAAATCACACAACTGGATTGGCTCGATGATGGGTGATTGGAGACATGCCCATTGCTAAAATAATGAGAAATTTCCACTTGACTGAAGAAATTAATAGAGCAGAAAAACAAGAACTTAAACAAGAAAACATCTAGATTGCTACAACAATTTTTTGAAAACAAGATTTTATTGATTTTCTTTTTTCCTTGCATTACATTGCTGCACCCAAGGCGTCTTTAAATAGAATTTGAATCCAAAAATAACTGAAACTAAACTGATCCTTAACTAATCTTCTAACTGCTTAACTAATTGATTGTTAACTACTTGAACTAACTGATCTCTAACTGTCAGTTAACTAACTGAATGTTAACTCCTGCATGCATGAGAACTGGTAGTTAAGTTGTGGATGGAGAAATTATCTCCAGTTCATCTTGAGTTTCTAACACTCCCCCTTAATTTCTACCAATAACAACTTCAGCATTTACAATGCCTAAATTTTGTCTTAAATAATCAAAGGTCTCCTTCACTAATGCCTTTGTGAATATATCTGTCAGTTGATCTTCAGATCTGTAAAAGTCCAGATGGATTTCTCCATTGTTCACTAACTCTCTGATAAAGTGAAATCTTGTATCAATGTACTTGCTCCTCTTGTGAAAAACATGATTTTTTGATAATGCAATTGCTGATTTGTTATCACAGAAGATTGGTGTTGACTCCTTCTGTGCTTGTAATAAATCTTTCAATATTCTTCTCATCCAAGTTGCTTGACATGCTACTGATGTGGCTACTACATACTCTGCTTCAGCTGATGAAAGTGTCACTATAGGTTGCTTTTTGGATGCCCATGTGACCACACATGTGCCTAAAAGAAAGGCATGTCCATAAGTACTCTTCCTGTCATCAACGCTACTTGCAAAATCACTATCAGTAAAACCAATCAAACTAAAATCATTAGTTTTGGAATATAAAATTCCATATTCTATAGTTTCTACCACATATCTCAATATCCTTTTTCCAACTTGTCAATGTGAGTCTTTTGGTGACTCCATGAATCTTGAGATTAAACTGACCCCATACATGATATCTGGTCTTGTAGCTGTAAGATACATCAAACTGCCAACTAGTCTTTTGAATGTTGTAGTATCAACATTAGATCCTTTGTCTTCTTTGCTAAGTTTGGTCCCTGTAGCAACTGGTGTAGGTGTTGGTTTACAATTCAGCATTTTAAATCTCCTTAACACATCCTTTGCATATTTAGTTTGACAGATAAAAATTCCTTTATCTGATTGTACAACTTTTATGCCCAAAAAATACTTCATTAATCCCAAATCTATCATTTCAAATTCTTTCTTCATTGCTGATTTAAATGTGTCTACAGACAAATTTCTAGTAAAAAATCAAATCATCAACATACAAACACACAATCAAAATCTGACCTTCTTTATTGATTTTTGTGTACAAAGTAGGCTCACTATTGCTTCTAATGAATCCATTGTTTATCATATATGAATCAATCCTGCTATACCATGCTCTTGGTGCTTGCTTGAGACCATAGAGGGCCTTCTTCAATCTGTAGAGTTTTTCTTCATGTCCTTGCACTTCATAACCTATGGGCCATTTCACATACACTTCTTCATCTAGGAAACCATTCAAGAAAGCTGATTTGACATCCATTTGATATACATACCAATTATTTTGAGCAGCTCTTGATAAAACCATTCTAACAGTATCAAGTCTAGCAACTGGAGCAAATGTTTCATTATAATCAACTCCATGTTCTTGTGCAAAACCTTTTGATACTAACCTTGCCTTGTGCTTTTCAACATTTCCATCTGCATCAAATTTAGTCTTATAAACCCATTTGACTCCTATACAATCCTTACCTTCAGGTAGATTAGTTAGATCCCATGTTTGATTTCTTTCAATGGCATTCATCTCTTCATCCATTGCTTTTATCCAATGTTCCTCATTAACTTCTTCTTCATAATACATAGGATCATGAGTGAAAAGAGCAAAATTTGAAACCAAATATAATTTATCTTCTTCTTGATTATAAATCTCATTCAAATTTCTCATTTTTTTACCTTTAATTCTCAATCTTAAAGTAGCAATAGTTGGATCTGATTCATCACTTGTGAATTTGGATTAGGGTGACATGCATGACTAGATGATTCACCTTGTTCAAACCTCCTAGGTGTTCTTATTGGAGTGCTTGTTCCTACTTGTGGATAGGATTGTCCACCTTGCAAATTTTGTTCTTCAGATTCTTCTTCAATTTGTGGAATTGGTGTTCCAATTGTGATGGTGCTACCATCCCATGCTTCTTCTTCCTTAAATTCAACATCTCTGCTAATAATCACTTGCTTTGAAATAGGGTTATACAACTTATAAGCCTTTGATTCTTCACTATAGCCAATAAAAATTCATTTCTCACCTCTATCATCAAGTTTTCTTCTCAATTTAGATGGTATAAGAGAATATGCTATACAACCAAAAATTCTGAAATGATGTACACTATGTTTCTTACCACTCCATGCTTCTTGTGGAATTCAATCTCTGACACTCTTTGTTGGGATTCTATTTAGAATATACACTGCACATGCTACTACTTCTACCCAATATTCATTTGACAAGTGTTTGGCCTTCAACATGCTTCTAGCCATCTCCATGACTGTTCTATTCTTTCTTTCTGCTACACCATTATCTTGTGGTGTGTACCTTATAGTCAACTGCCTTTTGATGCCATGATATCTGCAAAAATCTTGAAATTGATTAGACATATATTCACCTCCTCTATCTGATCTAAGTACCTTGATATAACAGCCACTCTGCTTTTCAACCATAACCTTGAATTCTTTAAACTTTCCAAAAGCTTTAGACTTATTTTTGAGAAAATATATCCACATCTTTCTGCTAAAGTCATCAATGAAGGTTAGAAAATAAGTACTACCTCCTAATGATGGAGTTTACATTGGTCCACATAAATCACTATGGACTAGCTCCAATATTACCTTAGCTCTATATGAGGCTCCTACTGGAAAGCTCTCTCTATGTTGTTTTTCTAGAATACAACTGTCACATGAACTTCTTGGCTTTTCTATTGGTGGTAAACCCTTGACCATATTTTTCTTCTGTAACAAATTCAAACCTCCAAAATGTAAATGTCCATACCTTAAGTGCCATAGCCATGATTGGTCTAGATGCATGTATTTGAAGTGGGCTTCCTCTTCTCCTTGGATGCATTGAATTCAAAGAGGGAACATCCGATTCTTGGTCATCTCCACTTTTCCTATCAACCTGTCACTTGGAAACTTGTCCAGTATTGTGCAAACATTATCCATAAAAGATACTCTGTAACCTTTTTGTACTGGCCAATACTCATAAGATTATGCTTTAGTCCAGGTACAAAATAAACATCAGGTATAAACCTTCTTTCACCATTTTTTGCCAAAACATTTATTACACCTTTACCCATTACATCCACTTTGATATCATTTCCTAATTTCACTTTAGATCTTACAGAATCATCAAGACTAGCAAAAAATTCTTTATTCCCTATCATATGATTACTGCATCCACTATCTAAGAACCAAATATCTCTATATATTTTTGAGTAACATTACAAGTAAGAAATAAGCTTCCAGAATTAGAACTAGATTCACCTGGATTAGAACTAGACTCACCTGTGTAATTAGCATTCTGCTTGTCCACATATCCTTGTTTCCTTCTGCAGTCACTTGCATAATGTCCATATTTTTTGCAATATTAACATTGAATATTAGATTTATCAAACCTCTGTGAACTTTTCTGGAAGTGATTATTGCCATGTCCTCTATTGCTGTAGTTTTGATTACTGTTTTCACCTTGACCTGGATTGTTCCTTCCAGTTCTGCCTCTGCCTCTTCCTCTGAAGTTTGACCTTACTCTTCCTCTTCCTCTATCGAATGATACCTTGTGACTTGAAAGCATTCTCAAGAGAAGTGTTGTTATTCCTATTCATTCTAGATTCATGTGTTAACAAAGAACCTATTAATTCATCTACAGATAACTATTCCAAATCCTTGGTTTCCTCAATAGCTACAACTATTACATCAAATTTACTAGGTAAACTCCTAAGTATTTTTTCTATAATCTTCTGATCTGTGATTTTTTCTCCATTAGATTTAATTTGATTCACTATATTCAACACTTGACCCATAAACTGGTCTATAGATTCTAATTCATTCATTTGCAAATTTTCAAAACTTCGCCTAAGAGATTGCAATTTAGCAATTTTTACCTTTGTATTACCTTTATAGGTAGTCTCCAAGATTTTCCATGCCTCTTTGGATCTCGTTGATGCTGCTACTCTGGAAAAAATTGATTCATTCATCCAATCCCTGTTAGATTATAAATAAAGATTTTGCATCTTTTTTCTTGTTCTCTTTAAGCTTGTCCTTTTGTGCTCGAGTTAATGCCAGATGGGCTGCCTCGTCCTGCGGTTCTACAAAACCACTTTCTACCAAATCCCAAACTTCTTGTGAGCAAAACAATGTTCTCATCTTAATTTGCCAAAAATCATAATTCTTACCATTGAAAATAGGAATTTGAGGTTGAGAGATAATGTTGTTCACTGCCATGTCAATTGTTGAAGTGACTAAATTCTCCTTCTAATCTAGATAGGCTGTTTGGATGGCTTTCTGGTTTGCTGTTTCAGAACTCAGTCACTGACGTCGGTGGGTCTACCGAGGTCGATAAGGTAAATGGTGCCAATGTCAGTTGAGTTGCTGAGGTCAGTCAGGTAAATAGTGCCGACATCGATTGAGTTGTCGATGTCGGTCGCGGGCTCTTCCTTCACGTGTTATACTACGACTGCTACGCTTCACTCCTTTCTAACCTGTGCTTTTTCTAAATTTTGTTGTGATCTTTCCTTACCTGCTATGCTCTTCCTTATCAGGCTTTGATACCAATTTGAATAAATTAATAGAACAAAAAAATAAGAACTTAAACAAGAAAATAAGAAAACACCCAGATTGCTATTGCAATTTCTTGAAAATAAGATTTTATTGATCTTCTTTTTTCCTTGCATTACATTGCTGTGCCAAAGGCATCTTTAAATAGAATTTGAATCCAAAAATAACTAAAACTAAACTGATTGCTTAATTGATCCTTAACTAATCTTCTAACTGCTTAACTAACTGATTGTTAACTACTTAAACTAATTGATCTCTAACTGTCAGTTAACTAACTGAATGTTAACTCCTGCATGCATGAGAACTAGTAGTTAAGTTGTGGATGGAGAAATTATCTCTAGTTCATCTTGATTTTCTAACATAGACTACCAAATGCCAATAGAATGCTGTTGGATATTCAATAGTTCTATGTACTGCGGCACTAAAACCAACAATGCATAAAGCAAATCAAACCCTCAGACCAAATCTGATGCAAATGAAACTAAGTCTAGTTTGAATCAATGTAATTTGTCTGAGTTAGGGTTTTTAATGACATTAGGATGTATTCAGGCCAAAATAAATGATAGATCTCAAAGATGTAATCATGGCCAAGCTAGATTCAAGGCAGAGGTAAACAAATATATTGTTCAAAAATATAAATTCTCAGATCAAATGCATCAATAATCAAAAGGCCCTGCAATGTCAAACAAAAATGTGAAGCTATAAGATAAACCATACGGCCAAGTTTAAGATCTGAGACCAATGCAATAAAAGATTCCAAACAACCCTTCTGTAATGATCTTCTTACAACACCAAAAAATTTGGTGTATAGATCTATATAAAACATGCAATTTGAAAAAATTCAAAAAGGACCAGATCTGCTCCAAAAATGTTACAGGAGATAGTTGTCATGAATAGGTGCTCATACAAAAAAAATCTAAACACCTAAACAATGTACATATCTGTTTAAAAAAACACCATACTAAGTTAAACAACAAAACTTAATATGAACAAGCTTCTTTTTTTTTAATTGGGTATGAAAATTGTGAACAAAATGGAATGGAAATTGTTGATAAAATGAATAGGATGAAAAGAGGAAGACAATACACATGAATGATGAATATCAGTGGTTTACATGCGCTCTGGATTGGTAGACCATTGACATAATGGAATAATAGTGAATGAACAAAACAATGGCATTTTTACATGGTCTTCACCGAATATTCATTTTTCCATGTTGATAAAAAAATGAGTGGAAGATAAACAATGATCAAAGAGGTCCCTAGGAACTTGATTAAAAATTTCATATTGAAGAAGATCTCCATTGTAGGAGAAGCGAAGCTTGATAGTGAAAATGCATAAATTATATTGTGTATGCCTTTTTCCTACAAGGTTTGGCTACATAGTTGCATATTGCTTGCTTAGGGGCTTTAGTGTCATGTTGGTTATTTGGAAAGTTTAATACCACATTCACTGGAATGATTTATATCTTTCCTCCTCTAGCCTATTTATGTACCTATTCCCTTTCATATTCTTAATGCAATATTGTGTGGATCATTGGTGTCTCATTCCTCTTATTCATTTCTTGCAGTTGCATGTATATGTGTGCTCAGTATTGTCTTGTACAATACACATCTCACATAGCATATTGAATTAGTGCATTCAGTTAGATCAGTATTTCTGGAGCTCATTCTGATATGGTATTAATGCTAATCTAGATCTAAAGATTGTCAGTTTTGTTTGCAATTTTTTTCCATTTTATTTGAGAAAATGAGAGTGAGGTTAGGCATTGAATTTGTTTCCTTTTTTGCTTTAGATCTAGGTTTAGTATTTTTTTAAGATCTATTCTTATTATAGAAGCTTGGCATCATAATATTTCTTAGCATTTAGATTTAATCAGATGCATTATTTAATTAGCCATTAGCACTTGTGGAATTATAGAAATTAGAGATCTGGTTTGTGATCAATTTCTCTTTCTTCAAAATGTGCTTTAAAAAAAGGAGTGATTTTTGGCATATGAGATAGCTAGCTTCATTTTGAGTCATTAAGAACCTTTCCATTGAGTTTAGAAAGCTCGAAAAAGTCAATATCAACTTTTGTTTCATCAGATTTGGAGTTTTGAAGCATTTTTTATAAAGGTTTGAAGTTTGAAAAAGTTTCCAGATCTGAGAGGTACCAAAATTTTTAAACTAATTTCAGCCAAATCTGACCCCACTATCATGTTCAGAAGGGCCAAATCTATATATATCAACTTTTGTTTCATCAAATTTTGATATATAAGGCACATTTGGCAAGGGTTTAAAGTTGGAGGAAGTCAAATTGCAGCAATGACGACTATTTGACCATCAAATTTAACCCAGTGAATTTTTATGGAATATTCTCTATAGATTCCACCAAATTTTCCACTAGATTTGACAGAAAATTTTAGAAGACATCATGCCAAATTTAGCATAGGTTTATTTTTTCAAATCTGTCCCCCTCACGCATGAGCAATCTACCATGCATCAGTCAACTTTAGAGGATCATAACTTACTCATACAAGCTTATTTTTTGGAGCAAATTTTTTTATTCGAGGTATAATTTCACGCTTTACAAATTAGTGCAATTTTTTTTATTTTTTGGTGTCTAGTGCTTCCAAAAAAATTAGATTTTTACAAATGTTGATGATTAATCCTCCTTTTTTACCCTTTTAGGGCTTCATTCAAGCACATATATCAACATTTTTTGTGTATTTTTTTTGAAAGTGCATGATTTTTCTTTTAATGTTTAATGGTGTGATCTATTTCTATCAAAAAATTGTACTTTGTTTTTTGTGGCCTTTTTTGTCATCTGTATTCACTGAGATCAAATCCACTTCATTGACAAGTGGTAGTTGTAAAATGCACTAAATTATAAAGTGACAAAATTTAGGGGGGGATATCTGACTAGTTCACACATTGACTTCTCCTCATACAGATGTATTATCGACAAAGTCCGACGTCCTCCTGCTTGACCTATTTACATTTCATGTGTACTAATTTTGTCAATTGCACTAATTGTTCATTCTCATGGGTTCATTGTTAGTTTAGTCTAGTGTCCATTTTTGGAGATGTGTATTGTCATTTGTGCATTGTTTGCTCCTACATGTCTGGACATATTATCAGTTAAGTCTGATGTTCTCACATTGAGCATTTTTTGTTATTGCAAACACATAAGGGGGTCACTATTGATTGTCTTAAAGAGACTTTTTATGGGCCCTACATTCTTTATTGCACACATTCAATTTTTTGTAACTTTTTTCTAGTGCCCATTTAGTGACTACTTGCACATATTGCTCTTGTATTCCTGGATGCATTATCAACAAACCCTGACATCTATTTAAGCGTGTATTGTCACTTATGCATGGATTGCTCTTATTTTATTGGACTCATTTTTAGTGTTGTCTAAAATCCATCTCAAGAGCATGTACTATTACTCTCAGTTGTAGTCATGTTGACTCCAATTGAGAGATTCTTGTTGAGGAGAGTTGTTTTATCTCCAGTGATTCTTCTTAGAAAGGATACCTATGGTTTATGGTGTGCTTATATGGAATGTTCACTCATAGATCAAGAATTTATTCCATTCTTATATAGATAGATTCATGAGCCTATTGACCTAGCTCAATACAATGATTGGGCCAACTTTTATGACTGTGTCTATGGTCACTTGTTGTTGCATGTTGTATGGGATCTACACCACCATGTGGAACATATAGAGTGTCCATGCATTGTTTAGAGCATCCTAAAATATCTTTTTAGTGATCCATCTGATATTTATGTCACACCTCCTCCTCCACTTCCTATTGTCTCTTTTGAGATAGTTGTACTCTTACCTCCTGATTTTATTTATTGTGATGACACATCTATGGTGGATAGTGATCTTCCTTCTATCAAGCCTCCACTAGAAGATGAGATTTTCCCAGACCTCAGTTATCCTATTATAGATTCTACATTCGTTCCTATGTAGATTGTTTCTCTTTCAGATCCTTCACAGACTTACACTTCGGAGGAATCCATTGTTTATAGTATGAGTACACACATTGATAGTATCAATGAATCATACATTCTTGAGGATGTTCATCTTGCAAATTTGAGTGCTTCATTTGTAGACCAGTCTTCAATTTTGATAGTTGTTGAGGGTTGCTTCACTCTTCACATGGGCATTCCTTCTGTGAATGTTCCATTTCTATCTTCATTTCTGGTTGTTCTCTCTCCTTCATTACATGCTTCTTCATTGCCATATTCTACAATTAGTCCTGTGATATCTTATCAGACTTTGGCACATTCAATCACTAGCAAAGAGACATTTCAGCATTTTTCAGAGATCTACATCTTGATTCTTACATGCATTCCACTTGAGTGGGAATTTAGTAGTTTGACTACTCGTGGTTTCTTTCTTCCAAAAGGAAGAGACAACATTTTTTTTAGATGGACCTACTATAGCATTCACCATGCGATATTCTACATTCACATTCTCTCTCTTCTATGTGGAGGCACACTTCCTTCATGTTTTTTAGGATATTGGGGATCATTGCTATGTACTTGGAGTGTTGATTATTTCAGCATCTTCTTCTAGGGAGTCTTTTAGTCCCTTCTTATTTTCTCTCTTTTGGGTCGGGGAGCGAGAAGGGGCCGGGGGGGTTGGGGGGGGCGGGGGGGGAGGTGCGGGGGGGGGGCGCGAGCAGTGGTTTCTCCTTTTCTCTACTCTATGAGATATTAAATTGTGCATGGGTAACTCATAAATCCTTGTTGTTGGGACCTATTTTATTTTTATTTTTTTGTGTATCGTCACCTACGTAAGCTGTGTTTATGAAGGGGGGGTGTTGGTGAATGCCTTTTTCCTACAGGTTTTAGCTACACAGTTGCATATTGCTTGCTTAGGGGCTTTAGTGTCATGTTAGTTATTTGGAAAGTTTAATACCACATTCACTAGAATGGGTTATATCTTTCCTCCTCCAACCTATTTATGTACCTATTCTCTTTCATATTCTTAATGCAATATTGTGTAGGTTATTGGTGTCTCATTTCTCTTATTCATTTCTTTCAGTTTCCTGTATGTGTGTGATCAGTATTGTCTTGTACAATACATGTCTCACATAGCATATTGAATCAATGCATTCACTCAAATCAACATTCCTGGAGCTTATTTTGATAAATTTTAGTCAATCATTAGTAATCAATTGATTCAATGTACACACACACACACACCCACTCACACACACACATAAGAGAGGCAAAGCTCGATAGTGAAAATGCATAAAGTCTAGTCAATTATCAATAATCAACTAATTCAACATACAATGTGTGTCCTCAATATAAGTTAGTTGTTTTAACAACTCATTAATTCACATAATTTTGTAATATCTCATTCTATCTAAACAATCTCCTACATGAGTTGTATTAACAAACTCATTTACAATATTATAATTCTCACTTAGTGTTTCTACCCTAAACACATTACCACCTACATGTGATTACTAACTCACTCATTTTCTAAATAAGGCATGTAATCATTGTGAGGTGAGCAAAGTTTGAATTAGTATCTTTATGTGAATGTAGGGAACATATTTTGTTTAACTCATTTTTTTTAAGATAATGATGTCATTTTTTTATTTTTTTTATCAATATGTTTATTTGTTTAATAAAATTCAATACAAGTCTATAGGGTCATGAATTTTTTCTTGTCAAATTCATGTTTTGTGACTAAAATGTGTTCGAGGTTAGCATGAGATCAATATAAGATTTGTCCTCTAAATAACATAAAGAATTGGATTCTTATAAATAGAGCTCTATGAATTGCTTATGGCTCTTATTATGATTTATGTAGAAATCGGTTGTGGGTTTGAAATATTTTATTGTTTTGATAATTCAGCTTGCATAGATCAAAGACTAGGAATGCATCCATTTTGAGTTGAGTTAAGCTTGAATTAGTTTTTATGCATGAATGTGACAAATATTTTTTGTTTGTCATATTTTTGTTACTGATAGTGATGTCAATTTTTATTTTTATTTTTAATCAATACATTTATTCATGTCATAAAATTATATACATGTCGCAAGGTCATAATTTCATTCTTTTCGAATCCTTATTTTATCATTAGTAGGTAATATATGTGCTCTGAATATCAAAAAGAATTGGGCATACCTTGAATTTTTTTTATAATACATATTTTTCATATAGATTTATGTTTTTTTATGACATGAAATCATTATCATCTTGTAAATAGAGCTCTATGAATGGAATATGGTTCTTAAGATTTATAAAAAAAATAGATTGTTGATTTAAAAGATTAAATTATTTTGAAAGCTATATGTGTATAGACCAGATATTGGGCATGTAGTCATTATGAGAGAAGTTAAACTTGAATCAGTGTCTCTACATGAATACAATGAGCATATATTTTTCTCTCATATTTTTTATTTTTAATCTTTAATATTTTATCTTTTGATCAATACATTTATTCATATCATAAATGTTTGCATATGTCTATAGGTTCACAATGTCATTTTTTCTAAAGTCATGTTTGATCAGTAGTAGGTAAGATTATGTTTCCTTGTTTTGATTTGTTCATAGTACTATGTTTTTTGAGGGCATGGAATCATTGGCTTCTTGTAAATAGGGCTCCATGAATATTTTACAACTTATTATAAGATTTATGTAAAAATAGGTTGTGGATTTAAAATTTTGTTCTTTTGATAGCTTGATACTCAGACTATTTTTTGATTAATATATTTTTTTCCAATAAACATTTGTATAGCTCTACAAAGTCATGATTTCATTATTTCTAAATCCCTCTTTTGTTATTAAAATGTAAGATATATCCTATATATAATGGATGTATCTTTTTTTTAAATATTCATATGTTATTTGATTGCATAAAATCATTGGATTTTTTTTTAAACATGGTGTGAATGGTTTAAGACTCATCTTAGGGTTTATAAAAAATAAGTTTTGAGTTTTAAATATTATTTTATTTTGATATTTAGATGAACATAGATGAGAGGTTAGGAATGCAACCATTGTCAAATGAGTTAAGATGGAATCAATATCTCTATGTGAATGTTGAGAGAATATTTTATTTGTGTTAGTTTTATTATGCACCTATGCGCTCACACCCACACACACTATACATACATACATATACTTTTTTCTCATAAATTTGTTTACATTTTTGCAAGATTGTAATTTCATTCTTGTTAAAAGCTCCATTTTTTCATTAGAAGGTATTTATGTAAATATCTGGATGATTTGCACTATCGTTAGTGTTAGATCAAGGTAAGATCTATCATTTGAATAACACAAAAAATTGGATTTTTTTGTTTTTAATATTATGTTGTTTTACAACATGGAATCATAGGCTTCTAATTTATTAATCCTATTGTGTGTTATCTTGATTAAAAAATGAATTGTCCAACATTATAAGATATAATATGATATAATTGGATTATATTATATTGCATATATTATTTTATAATATTAAATAAAACTAGATAAATATTATATTAATATAAGTATATAGTTATATAATATTAATATTAAATAATGTTAATATTATTAGTATATAATATAGTACTATGTAAATCTATATAATTTTATTATTTATATGGTTTTATATTAATAATCATAATATAGATATGTACCATGTTGGTTGCATGGACATTTTATTTGAAATATATACCAATGACATGGAAATTTGCTTGATGTGTTATTAACCCATGAACAATCTTTCTATATAGTTCATACAAAATGTGTCAAACAAATGTAATATTATCTGATACTATGTTATTATTTTGATTTCTACTTGCATATAATTGGAAAAAAAAACTTTTTTTGTTTCCTTTATTCTTTTAAATTCTAAGAATATATTTAACATTGGTTTGAATGCATGTTTGTGCCTAGAGTAGGGTTGTGCATTGGTGTGTGTGTGTGTGTGTGTGTGTGTGTGTGTGTGTGTGTGTGTGTTGTGTGTGTGTGCAACTAATCTAGTTTGGTAAGATGATTTATTTCTTCAAAATTGTTTGTTTTTTATTTCTTATTTTATTTTGTTAACAAAAATTTATTGATTATTTAATTGATAAATTTGTCAATTAAAATATATATTTTTTCATTTAAATTTAATTTTTGGTTTTACATTGGGTGTCTTCCTCTTGCGACCAACAAATGAGGACCTTACAAATAGTGAGTAAATTCTTCATGGGTTTTTAGTAAAATTAGGTATGTTAATGTTTGAAAAATGCATGGCCTCATTTATTTACCTAGTAATCTAGGCATGTGCACCTTTTTTGATACCATTAATAAATGTGCATTGTTAGAATTAGTTTCAAAATAAAAATTCATCAATGTGTTGGGTGAATATTTTGTCACCAACTAACTGATGGGAAAAATAGGTTGTTTCAACCACAACATAAGGAGATTGATCATCTAAATGTGTAGGTTTACCACATCAAAAGGGGACAAATCTCTCCTCTCATCAAGGGGAGGTTCCCTATAATTGTAAGGTACTATATACTATATGTATACTATAAATAAGATGAAAATAATACTCAGAGGTAGGATAACACCATCCATCTCTCTTTTTTTAGAGATGATGTTCATAGACAAAGGAGAAATCCTAGTGAAATGACTGAAGGCACTTCTCTTCTTTCAAAAGTGGTCTATAGCAAACAACTAGAATTCATTTTGGTAGTGATAAGTAAATGTAACAGGGCGCAATAACCAGCAGAATGAGGTGTAGCACAAAGTCTCCACCTCAACTGCCAAAGAGTGAAATATGAAGGACAATGGGGGCACAAAGTTGTCCCAAGATCCTTTACACAAAAACAAACTAAAAACACACACACTAAAGACAATTGTGGCAGCTCAAAGTCTTCCCATAGTTGGCTTCAGGACACCTTCCAGGTTACTTCCACTAGTTTTGATTATTTAATTAAATGGACAAGAACGTATTTAGGAAACAGACATAAGAACAATTTCCTCAATGACACAAGCTATTCCAGCACAAAGTCTGAAAGGTCACTTATTTTCTCATTCAAATAAAGAAATATGATTAACAATCTGAGCTCAAAGTTTTAGGAAAGTGCCTTTCAATTTGGGTAGAGTTTTGCTTCTATAACAGAGAGATCCCTTTTGCATAAAATAAGAGATTACAATATATAGTGCTCCCTAAAAGACTTGGGCACTTTTTTTTATGGAATGGCCCATGCTGCATTCAATGCCTTGAATGAATTTTTAGTTCTGTCAAGGGGCCATGCTAGAATAGGGCATCGACCTTAACTATGGCGTGTCAATTCATCTCAAATGTCTCCTTTTGAAGTATGGGCCACCTGGTCCTCTTCCTGATATGTGCACAACTATCCACTTTACCTTTACTCGATCTAGAAAAATAGGCCATGCTATTGAGTGCTCGCGCTCTCTGATGTCCACTTGGTGGACTATTTCACCTACTTGAAATAACTCTCCTACAGATATTTCTAGATTTCCTGTAGCTTTCCCTCTTTCCTATTGCAATTTGAGCTCTTAGGCCATCTTCTTACCTTCAGCAAGCTCTTTCAGGTTCTTTCTTCAGCTGTTCACTGAGTTTTGTCTTCAGATTCCATACCATATTTGAAAATAAATGGGCATTTTCTTACCTTGAATTTAACGTCCATGAAAACATCATTGGTCACTTGGTCTTTGGAACCATGTTGAACCTTGAACTTTTGAACCTTTGAGGTGCATCAGTTCAATGGTTCAATGGTTCAGGCAGTCCTATCGGCTCCTTGGTTTAATCGCTTCTTTGGTTCAATCGCTTTCTTTCCTCTTCGGTTGAGCCATCTCTTTGAACTTGTCTCTAAAATCTTCTGCTTACTTCCTTCACTCGAATCTTCTTTGAACCTTTGAAATTCCTTGAACCATTTTGGTTCAAATTTCAACGGTTCATTCTCTTTCTTAGAATCCTTTGGTCCTTCAAATTTTTTGGATCCTTTTCTTTTTTGTTGAACTCGTTGAACCTTTAAATTTTGAACTATTTTGGTTTAAGGTTCAATTAGTTTAACCTTTCTTTCTTAGCTCTTCGAATCCTTTGTTCTTATAAGTCTCTTAAACTTTATTGAACTCTTTGAACCTTTGAACTTTGAACTCTTTTGGTTCAAGGTTCAACGGTTCAATCTTTTGTTCTTTGAAGTCTTCTTTTCTTTAAGTCCTTTGAAGCCGTTGAACTTGGAACTTGTTGAAGTGCTTAACTATTTAAGTCTGTCAATGTTATTGAACCTTTGAACACGTTGAACCTTTGAACCTTTGGAGGCAAGGTTCAATGGTTCAATGGTTTAATGGTTCAATCTTTGGTTTGAAGCCTGTCGATAAGTCTTTTGATTGAACTTTGGCATTGAACCAGCCTTGAAATGCCTAAGTTTTGGGAACTTGTTTCTTTTTGAGATCTCACCTATTAAAGTTGTTGAACCTGTTGAACTCGCGAGTCCCTTAGCTGAAAAAGCTTGAATAATTGAAGAATTGGAGTGCTCAAAACATTTTTTGAGAAGTGAAGAGAGAATTTTGGTCCCGCAGGACCAAAATAGTTGATATGTTGTCGCCAAAAATGAGTGACAGATTTTGAGAACAACAGCTAGTTCCAGTTGGGGAAGTTCCATTGATTGTAAAAACAATCAAAGGGAGTAGAATCTAGAATCTCTAGTGCCTTTAAGTATGCCATTGGGCTATGGAGTCATGCTACCCAAAAATAAAAGTGCCAAAAAGAAATGAAAATGAACAACACAAAACAGAACTAAAGACTACAAATATACAAATGTACAATCGAACTTATCTAATACTTCACGAATTGAAGTGCTTCAGATGCTGCCTAGTATGAGGCAATAAAAATGGCATGTCATCTTGATACTTTAGTAGGAAACTATTTTCTCTATTGAGCTAATTAATAGCAAATGGGCTTCTCCATAGGGAATCAAATTTCCCATGCATTCCCTTCAATTCTCTTCTCTTGTCCCATAACAGAACTTGATCTCTAATCTAGAAATCACAGGTTTTTGCTTTCTGGTCAAAGATATTTTTTACTAGACTTTGATGCGTAGTGATTTGGTCTACCATCATAGTTTTCTACTCATCCAGCTTAGTCAAACACATGATCCTTTTGTTGATGGAGCTTTCATACGTCTGATCTTTGACTGCCTTTGCCAATTTTAGTGCTGGCAATTCTAGGGTGATTGGTATCTCTACATTGAGACCATACAAAAGTTGGAATGGTGACATACCTATCACCCTCTTGGGTGTAATTCTATCTACCCATAAAGTATCAACCAATGCTTTATGCCATGTTCATTGGTTGTCATCCACCAACTTCCTGATGATGGTCACCAGGTTCTTGTTGCTCGATTTTGCTTGGTCATTCCCTTGTGGAAAATAATCAGAGGAGTGGGAGAGAGTAATCCCATAATAAAAATAGAACTAATTAATCTCATGGGAAGAGAAATAGGCTGCATTGTCTGTCACAATCTTGGTTGGGACCCCAAACCTAGAAATGATGTTTTCTTTAAGGAAATTGCATACTACTTCTAAAGTAGCATGCTTGGATAGAATAGATTCCACCCATTTAGTGAAGTAATATGTGGCTATGAGGAGATAATCATGTCTAGCACTTGAAGACGAGTTCACATCACCAATGAAATCAATTTCCCATTGCTAAAATAGTTCTTTTATTACCACTAGCTTAAGAGGCAAAGCAGCTAACTTGGGTCTTCCAATGAACTATTGGCATAGTTCACATCTTCGTACCCATTTGTATGCATCTTGAAATAGAGTAGGCTAGTAATACCTAGCTCATAGAATCTTATGGGCAGTTACAAGCACAAAAAAATGTCCTCCATAGGCTAGATTATGGAAGGACTCTAAAAGTTGGTTTTGTTGCTCTTTATCCATGCATTGAAGGAACACTCCATCAAGGTTCCTCTTATACAGACCATTGTCCCATAGGACAAAATTGGAAACTTTTAACTTGATAGTCCTCTTTTATTTACGAGATAGGTGAGCAAGATACTCACCATAAGTAATGAAATGAGCAATGTTTGAATACCACTCATTCATGGTGGAGACAAAGAGGACTATTGGCATGTTTTCAATTTTTGCTTCTTCATGCCCTATTTTTTTTGGTCTATTATCAGCAATCAATTGGCAGAGACCCCTTCCCTATATAAGATTCATTAGTTTGATAACAAGATCAAACTCCTAGATTTTAGCAACCCAATTGCCCCTTTTGGTTCCAAACTCCTGCTGAGTTAATATGGATTTGATTGTGGTATCAAGAATCAGGGCAATAATGTGTGAATTCAGGATGTAAAAATGGAAGTGCTTTACTGCCTTTACCACTATATAAGCATGCTTCTCTAGATTTGAATATTTTATTTCATGAGCTTTGAGAGAATAGCTCATAAAAGATATGGGAGATTCCACACCTTCTTCATTCTACTGAACCAGAATTGCTGAAAGTGTGTGCTCGGAAGCATAACTGTACATTGTGAAATCTTTGGTGTAATCTGGACAAATCAGAATTGGGGCATGGGAAATAGTTGTCTTGATGTCTCAAAATTATAATTTTCCTTCTTCAATCTAGCTAAAAGTGGCCTTTCCCTTCATCATGTTCACAATGTGGCGAGTCTTCTCGACGAACTTAGGAATGAACCTTCATAAAAAATTCACCTTTCTGAAGAAATATTGAATTGCAGTCTTACTTGTGGGCAAAGTAAGATCTTGGATGGATTTGAATCTTTCTAAGTCAATCTTTATGCCTTCTCAAGATAAAATGTGTTTGAGAAGTTTCCCTTATATTACCCCAAAAATAGACTTCTTGGGATTTAGATAAATGCCATTCTAGCGACATCATTCCAGCACTTATTGCAAATGGTGCACATGATCAGGATGATGCTTAGAAAAGACTATTAAATCATCAAGATACACCACAATGAACTTACCCATCTCATCTCTGAAATCAAGGTCCATTACTCTCTAGAAGGTGGTGCCAACATTTATGAGACCAAATGGCATTCTTCGATACGCAAAGGTGCCTGAAGGCGTGGTGAAGGAAGTCTTATGCTGGTTTGATTCACTAACTTCTACTTGATTGTACCCTGAGAAGCCATCTAACATTGATAACATATTTGAACTAGTCACCATTTGAAGGACTTGATCCATGATGGGTAGAGGGTAATTATCCTTTAGGGAAGATTGATTCAAATTCTTGAAGTCCACGCAGAGGCAAATTTTTCCATTCTTTTTTCTCATGAGAACTATGTTTGTAATCCATGTGGAATGATGGATTGGAAAAATTATTTTAGCATTCAACATTTTCTATATTTCAGACAGAGTAGTACCTGATATCTTTGGATTATACTACCAATATTTCTACTTGAAAGGCACCAAATCACTCTTGAAAGGAATTTCATGGTGAATTTATTCAGGCCTGAGCGACTTTAGATCATCATAGAAGTATGCCAAAACATCCATGTAATGGCAAAGTAGGGAAATAAATTTGAGCTTCTCCTCAGGAGTGCAACACTTCCCATTGTTCACTATCTTGGGATTTTCCTTAGTACCTAAATTTATTTGAACAAACTCCTGGGAAGAGCTTGAATCTATTTGTTGTTGTTTGATGAACCTGTCGTGCTTGTCAAATGGTTTCTTAAGGGAAATCAGTCTTTTAGAAATTTTATTCCCTTTTAGCTGTAGGAATTCTTCACCTACGTCTAAACTTGTTTCAGGGGCTGATTCAAGTTTTTGAGGCTCACTGCCTTTAAAGTGAAGTTGTTCAAAGTTGTCTTTTTATTCTAGAAAGGTGATGATTTAGTTGTCACCATTGAACACTTGCCAATGATTGGCATTCTTAGGCACACTTGGTCAAAAGACCAATTTGATAATGTACATGTCTCCCTTAAAATTTGGGTGAGGAACCAAAAGAGTTGTAGAAATAGCTAATGCATCAGCTCAGTCATTGAATTCCCTAGGTACGGCAGAGATACTGAAAGCATCAAAGCTTTCAATTTGATCCCAAATTATATTGTGGTAATGGTGCAATCTCTCATTTTTGGTTTGGTATAGTTTTTTGACCTAGCAAACCATCAGCTTAGCATCTCCTTTGGCGTGAAGGAGTTTGATGCCCCTGTCTTAAGTGGCCTTTAATTTGAGCAACAATGATTCATACTCAGTAGTGTTGTTGGTGTTACTAAACTACAACTTGTATGAAGAAGGAAAAATATCTCCTTAAGGATATATCAACACAGTCCTAGCTCTCAAACTGATAGAAGAATAGCTGCCATCGAATTCAAGAATCCACACATTGTCAGAAACTAATCTTTCCTTAGATTTTTCTTCATTTGGAGGGGAAGATTCCTCTAGGCTTGTACTGCATTCTACAAATCCTTCTGTTGTTCCATCTGAACCAATTTTTAGATTGTCATTTTTAGAAATTTTATCAACTAGGATAGGAACATCCTTTGTAGTTAGGAAGTAATTACCCATGCTTGAAGACTCAAATAGAATTTGAGCTTCAGGCGCTGATGTTTGAGTGACAACATATTTTGCCTCCTTCTCAAAAAGTAGCCTCTACATGATGCCTTTGATTGGGATCCTCACTTCAGATAGGTCCATACTTAACTCACCACCAACATCTTTATAGAAATTTTGCCCAAGAAGAATGTCGTATGAGGCAGGGACGTCAACCACCAGGATTGTCATCTTAATTCTCTTATCTGAGAATGTTGTAAATGCAAATTAGGCATCCTTGATTTATCTCAGCAGTGGCACTTGTTTGTTCTCCATGGAGAAGCATCTCCCAAAGGTCTTGGTTAGTGTGAGTCCAAAAAATTATGCCACTTTGGCAAGCATGACATTGTCAGATGCACCTGAGTCTATGATGCAATTATTCAACTGGTGTCTATTTATCATCAGGGAGACATAAAATGTTTTTGTCCTTTCAGGAGCAGTAGAAGGAGCAATGACAAGGTTATTTCAAGTGGATGTGGGAGTCACCTTTGGAACAACTAGTCCTATAGGGATGGTTTTATTCTTTACACATTGAACCAACTTATCCAACTGCTTAGGGTTGAATTGCAGGAATTCAAATTCAGACATTTGAACTTTAGTTTTCTTGACATGGTTGATTATATCAAATGTTTGAAATGAATTAGGAATAGGGGAAGGTAGTTCATCCTTCTAGTTTTTAGGAGGGGGGGGTACTGATCTGCGAAATTAAAGTTGAAGGTGAAGGCATACTTGAGGTACTTACTTTTTTACTACTCACTGGGTCCTTTGATTGAAAAGGTAGAGTGGTTCCCCACTTAGCAATTGAAATTGCTGGTTGAGGTCACTCTATTTTTTCCTTATCAGCTTGCTGGGCTGACTGGTTCTAGGATCAGGTGAATACAGCATATGATCCATCAAACGCTTCACCTTTACTTCTAGGTTCATCTTGGTAATATAGGAAACCAATGTTGGAGTTGCTAGCTAATTCTTCTTCTCACTTTGTGAAGAGATTAGCATCATCTTCTTGGTTCAATTCAGGCTAGAAAGAGAAATCAAATTATATTTCAAGGTATCCAACTATTGAATTGGTTAGAGGTGCTTCAATGGCAATTTTTTCTTATGGGGGAGGGAGACGATTTGGCTGCCCTTGATTCTTGGCAGCATTGCCTTGGTAAGACTGATTTGGAAAAGTCCTCCTTGGTATATCTCAGTATGAAGGAGGAGTAGACATTCCTTGCGCCATTTACTTTCTAAGAGCTAGCAACTCATTTTCCATGTTTTTCACTATAGGATCAGTGGTGCCTGTAGATGGATATTCAGAGCATGAAGAAGATTTACCTCTATTAGGATCTCTCCTTATCTTCCCCACCAAGATGAGATCATCTTCCACCTCAGTAGCCAACTCTTACACTACAGCAAGGTCTATGTGACTAGCATGTCTCAACAAGAAACTCACTTCAAGAAGTTGAGAATTGGTAAAGAAGCATTTGAGATTCTCAATTGTTGGCTGAGTAATGGTAGAAAATCCTATTCCTTAGCTTGTCAAACTTAGCTATGAAATCTCTCATTGGTTCATGAGGTTCTTTCTTCATTTGTGTGAACTAGGACAGTAGGGCATACACATCTTCTATAGGCTTGAACCTAGATTCAAATTTGGCTTTGAGGGTGTTCCATTCAGTCACGGTATGGGCCTGCATATGACAAAACTAGTCTGCAGTAGCACCTTACAATGTTTCCATAAATAGTCTGACTGTGACATCCTCATACTCCACACCTATCACACCACAGGCTATGCTGAAGGCTGAAATATGTTTATCAAGATGAACTCTCCTATTGCTATAGAATTTAGGGAAATTCTTCCTTGAATTGTGAGGTTGCTCATGTAGAGGTGAAGTTAGATTGAGTGGACTAAAAGAGTTACCCCAAGGGCCTTGAACTACCATGATTTAACTATTGAGGGGAGGGATAACAAATGTTTGAGGGGTATGTATTGACAAAGCTCTACTAATAGCAAAAATAGATGCTTTGCCTGGTAATAAAGACCTGACTTTGGTAGGAGGAAAACTCTTGGTTCACTGAAGGCGAGATGGTGAAGCAAATAGATCAAAATTGCTCTATTATGCCAACTCAAATACAGGGTCAATAATACCTTTAGATCTTTGGCTTCTTTTATACCATGGATTTGCCAGATTGTAAAGTAAAAATGGAAAAAAACTAGCACTACTTCAATTTAAAGCTTGAGTCTTCAAACTGTGTGTTCTTCTCTAGCAGAGTTGCCAAAAATTGTTGGGTGAATATTTTGTCACCAGCTAATTGATGGGAAAAATAGATTCTTTCAACCATAGCATAAGGAGATTGATCAGCCAAATGTGCAAGTTTACCACATTAAAAGGGGACAAATCTCTCCTCTCATCAAGGAGAGGTTCCCTATAATTATAAGGTACTATATACTATATGTATACTATAAATAAACTGAAAATAACACTCAGGGGTAGGATAACACCATCCATTTCTCTTTTTTTAGAGATGATGTTCATAGACAAAGGAGAAATCTTGGTGAAATGACTTAAGGCACTTCTCTTCTTTTAGAAGTGGTCTGCATCAAATAGCAGGAATTCTTTCTGGTAGTGATAAATAAATGTAACAGAGCACAATAACTAGTAGAATGAGGTGTAGCACAAAGTCTCCACCTCAACTGACAAAGAGTGAAATATGAAGGACAATGGGGGCACAAATTCATCCAAATATCCTTTACATAGAAACAAATTGAAAACACACACACTAAAGACAATTGTGACAGCTCAAAGTCTTCCCACAGTTGGCTTCATGACACCTTCCAAGTTACTTCCACTAGTTCTACTTATTTAATTAAATGGACAAGAACGCATTTAGGAAATAGACATAAGAACAATTTCCTCAACAATATAAGTTATTCCATCATAAAGTCTAAAAGGTCACTTATTTTCTCATTCAAATAAAGAAATATGATTAACAATCTAAGCTTAAAGTTTCAAGAAATTGTCTTTCAATTTGGGCAGAGTTTTGCTTCTATAACAAAGAGATCTCTTTTGCATAAAATAAGAGATTACAATATATAACACTCCCTAAAATACTTGGGCACTTTTTTTTTATGGAATGGCCCATGCTGCATTCAAAGCCTTGAATGCATTTTTAGTTCTATCAAGGGGCCATGCTGGAATAGGGCATTGACCTTAACTATGGCATGTCAATTCATCTCAAATGTCTCCTTTTGAAGTATGGGCTATCTGATCCTCTTCCTTATATGTGTGCATCTATCCACTTCACCTTTAATTGATCTAGAAAAATAGGCCATGCTATTGAGTGCTCACGCTCTCTGATGTCCACTTGGTGGACTGTTTCACCTACTATAAATTACTCTCCTGTAGATATTTCTAGATTTCCTATAGCTTTCCCTCTTTCCTATTGCAATTTGAGCTCTTGGGCCATCTTCTTACCTTCATTAGGATCTTTCAGCTTCTTTCTTCAGCTATTCATTGAGTTTTGTCTTCAAATTTTGTGCCATATTTGAAAATAAACAAGCATTTTCTTACCTTGAATTTGGCATCTGTAGGAACGTCATTGGTCACTTGGTCACTTGAACCATGTTGAACCTTGAACCTTTGAACCTTTGAGGTGCATCAGTTCAATGGTTCAGGTGATCCTATCAGCTCCTTGGTTCAATCACTTCTTTGGTTCAATTGCTTCTTTGGTTCAATCACTTTTTTAGTTCAATCGCTTTCTTTTTTCTTTGGTTGAACCATCTCTTTGAACTTGTCTCTGGAATCTTCTGCTTCCTTCCTTCACTCGAAGCTTCCTTAAACCTTTGAAATTCCTTAAACCTTTGAAGATTTGAACTTTGATCCATTTTGGTTCAAATTTCAACGGTTCATTCTCTTTCTCAGAATCCTTTGGTCCTTCAAAGTTTCTGGATCCTTTTCTTTTCTGTTGAACTCGTTGAACCTTTGAACTTTGAACCATTTTAGTTCAACATTCAATCGGTTCAACCTTTCTTTCTTAACTCTTCGAATCCTTTTTTCTTATAAATCTCTCAAACTTTGTTGAACTCATTGAACCTTTGAACTTTGAACTCTTTTGGTTCAAGGTTCAACGGTTCAATAGTTCAATCTTTTGTTCTTCGAAGTCTTCTTTTCTTTAAGTCCTTTGAAGCTGTTGAACTTGGAACTTGCCGAAGTGCTTAACTCTTTAAGTCTGTCAAAGTCATTGAACCTTTGAACACATTGAACCTTTGAACCTTTGGAGGTAGGGTTCAATGGTTCAATGGTTCAATCTTTTGTTTGAAGCCCGCTTATAAGTCTTTTGATTGAACTTCGGTGTTGAACCAACCTTGAAATGCCTAAGTGTTGGGAACTTGTTTCTTTTTGAGAGCTCTCCTATTGAAGTTGTTGAACCTATTGAACCCACGAGTCCCTTAGCTAAAAAATATTGAATAATTGAAGAATTGGAGTGCTCAAAACATTTTTTGAGAAGGGAAGAGAGAATTTTGGCCCTGCAGGACCAAAATAGTTGATATGTTGTCCCCAAAAATGAGTGATGGATTTTGGGAACAACACAATGAATCTCATGTTGGATGGTAGACTATGTTGAAACAAGTCTTTTAAAATTGCTTAACAAGAAGATCATGCTCATAAAATTAAATTTTTAAATGTGTTGATGCCAAAAAAAATTGATCCAATTTGTTACAAGAGATTAGATTTTAAAATAAAATTTTGTTACATATTTTATTTCTTTTTAATTTCAAATAATCATTTTACATTGTTATTACATTTTTTAAATTTAAATTTAATATTATATTAGACTATTTTTTCCATCAACTAATTGAATATTTTGTTTAAAACATAATATGTATGTTTATAGGATTTTGATGTAGTGAAATAATAGTTAATTTTTTAAATTTGATTAATCATTTAATTTTCAAATTTATCTCTTGTTAAAAATGTTTACTTGTTGGATTTGTCCCTTATTTTGTAGATAAAAATAATAATTATCATAATTAGTTTAAGCATTAGTTTTATTAGTTATGTATTTTTTTGAGATATGGTTAAGCATGGGAAGATGGTAAACCAAAAAGTGGATGTTTTTCATGAATTAATCACAAATGTGTTTTTGCTATTTAATCTAGGCTTGGTAAATACCAATCCTATAAAATATACATGGTATAACATGTCTGTGTTATTAATACTAAGTAAAAAGCATACATGCGCATGTTACTAAGAGTATGCAATGTTGAAGGGTTAGAAAATAAAGAAGTAGAATGACTGAAAGGAGGGCTGTTTACTAAAATACATGTTAAGTTTTATATAACTTATACTTTATATTTATTTTAGTAGATTTAATAAATTAGGGTCACTCTAAATCTTCTAGAATTGGTCTCACAACTACACAAGAATAAATTTGGAAGATAATTTTTCAAAATATAATTTGGTTAGTACTTAATCATTTTCAAGATTTTAGTATTGAACAAGGATTTTAGGGTGTAGCATTTACAACTAATGTCCATTTTTTAGGTCTTGAGGCCTTCTGGTTTACTTCCTAACATTTCAATGAGTTATAGGTTTGTCAAAATTAAATTTTACAAACCAATGTACACCCACTCACCCTTTTATGCCAATTTTAGTTATGATTAGGTCCTTTATAGGCCAAAAGTGACACACCAACACCATAATAATTTGGAACTAGTGTAAATATGGAAATTTTAGATCATATTTTTTAGAGATCACCCAATTATATTTGAATTCATACCAAAGGGGTGTGTATGTATAAACTTAGGTCACATTGGTAACCCACGCACACCTAACCACTCCTTTATGTTGATTTTACTTACGATTAGGTCCCTTATAGTCCAAAAGTGGCACAAAAACATCATATCCACTCATGACCAAGGTAAATGCAAACAATTTTAGGTACATTTGTTGATGATCACCCCATTCACTTCAAATTTAGGAAAAAAAGGTCTGATTGTGGTAACATAAATTATATTATGACCCTTGCACATCCAACCACTAATTTACATTGATTTTAATTATGGTTAATTCCTTTATAGATCAAAAGTGACACAACAACACTATAGCCACTTACGACCAAGGAAATGCAAAAAAATTAGGCACATTTGTGCATGATCACTCTAATTCACTTAAAATTAAAGCCAAAATGGTGTGATTGGGGAGCCAAAAGTCATATTGGTGACCCGCACACACCCAACCATCATTTTATGTTTATTTCACTTGAGATTATATCCCTCATGTACTAAAATCCACATGACAACACTATATCCACTTGTGATCAAGATAAATTCAAATTATTTGGGGAAGATATATGTGCAATCATCTAAATTCACCTTGAATTCAAGCCAAAGTGATATGATTAACAAAATGTGAGTTCCATTGGTGACCTAGATATATACAACCACCCATTTATGTCATTTTTACTTGATATTATGGGGATTATAGGCCAAGATCAACACAACAACACTATATCAATTTGTGACCAAGGAGAATGTGGATAATTTGGGGCTTATTCATTCATGATCACACCTAGTTCACTTGTAATTTATGCCAAAGTGGTGTGACTAGGGAAAATTAATTCACATTTATGACTAGGGCACACCCAACCACCTCGTTTTCCTTATTTTACTTGTGATTATGTCCCTTATAGGCCAAAAACAAGAAAAACACTATATCCACTTACAACTAAGGCAAATATGCATAATTTTGAGCACATTTATGTATGATTACCTCAATTCACTTTGAATTAAGGTAAAGTGGTGTGATTGGGGCAATATAAGTTGCATTGGTAACCTACACATGCTCAACCACCCATTTATGTTGATTTCACTTGTAATTAAGCCCTTCATATGCCAAAATCCACACAAAAACACCATATCTACTTATGACTAGGATAAATGCAGATGATTTAGGGCACACATATGTGTGATCACCCAAATTCACTTTGAAATTTCAAGATTAAAAAGTATGATTGGGGAAACTTGGTTCTCATTAGTGACCCATGCATATCCAACAACCAATTTATGTTGTTTTTCCTGGAGATTATGCAAATTATAGGCCAATATCAACATAGCTACACTATACCCATTTGTGACTAAGGATAATATGGATAATTTTGGTCATATCCATGCATGATCACCCCAATTAACTTAGAATTCATGCCAAACTAGTTTGATTTGGATAAATTAATTCACACTGGTGACCAAGGCACCCCCAACCACCCATTTTCCTTATTTTACTTAAAATTATGTCCTTAAAGGCTAAAAACAATAGAAAAACACCATATCCACTTAACACTAGGGTAAGTGTGGGTACTTTTGGGCAAATTGGTGTATGGTTACCTCAATTCACTTTTAATTAGGATAAAGTGGTGTGATTGAGCAATGTAAGTTTCATTGATGATCTTAACGCACCCAATAGCCCCTTTATGCCAATTTCACTAGTGATTTTATCCCTTTTACTCAAAAATTATGTCAATAATACCATATCCACATGTCATAAAGAAAAATGAGAATAATTACGATGAATTTTTTTAAAATTTCCCTAATTCACTTCAAATTTAGTATAAAGTGGTGTAATGTTGGCAATGTAGGTTACACTGGTGAACGGTGCACACAAAATTAAAACCCATGTTACCCCATTCAAACCACTTTAGCCTAAATATAAAGTGAATTAGTGTGATCATGCATAAATTTGTCATAAATTTTCCCACTTTCCCTATTCATAAGTGGATATGTTGTTTATTTATAACTTTTGGCCTATAAGGGACCTAATCAAAAGTAAAATCAACATAAACGCATGGTTGGATATGTGTATCTCACCATTAAAGCCTATGTTGCCCCAATTACACCACTTTGCCCTAGATTCAAAGTGAGTTGATATGATCATGTAAAAAAATTCTCAAAATTATCTACATTTACCCTGACCACATAGATATGGTGTTTTTATGTCACTCTTAGCTTATACCATATCTAATCTAACTAAAATCAACATAAATGAATAGCTAGGTGTGTGATAATTACCAATGAGACCTAAATTATGTTAATCACACCAATCTAGCCTCAATACAAATTGAATTAGGTTGTTAATGCATGAATGTGTCCCAAATTGTTTGTATTATCCCTCATCATAAGTGTATATGGTGTTGTGTGTTGTTTTTGGCCTATAAACCATCAAATTACAAGTGAAAATTACATAAAGTCATGCTTTTTTGTGTGTGTATCATCAATGTGACCTATGTTTCCCTAATCTAACTACTCTATCTTAAATTTGAAGTGAATTAAGGTGATCATAAATTGATGATGGGATGTGCAAGGGTCACAATGTGACTTACATTGACATAATCAAACATTATTCACTGAATTTGAAGAGAAATGGGATGATCATGCACAAATGTGTAGAAAATTATTTGCATTTACCTTGGTCTTAAGTGGATATGGTGTTATTGTGTCAATTTTAGCTTATAAGGGACCTAATCACAATTAAAATCAACATAAATGTGTGTTTGGATGTGCATGGGTCACTTATTCAACTTATGTTCCCCCATTCACACCAATTTAGCATGAGCTCAAATTGAATTTGGGTGACCACACACAAAAGTGGCCAATTTTTTCCATTTACCCTAGTCACAAATAGTTATGTTGTTATTGTATTGGTTTGGCACATAATGGATTTAATCATAAGTAAAATTGGCATAAAGGAGTGGTTGTGCGTGAATTGGCTAAAAAACTTTAAATTTTAACAAACTTTTAACTCATAGAAATCTCAGCATTGAATTTGAAGTGCCCCTAAACCTAGAAGTTGACTATATGTTTATCCAAAATAGACATCAGATTCAAAATTTACTTATTTAAATTCTTAAGTTTATGTAGATGATATTTTACCATTATATAAAACCTCAATCTTATACACTTGGTAAACTCAGAGCTTGGTTATTCCTCTTAGCTATTTACCTTTCCCACTTCTACAAGTCTCACATCTACTCTATCTTTGTGTCTCTTGGCCTATATATCTTAGTCTAACTAGTCCTATGTTGATGACCTAGGTCTTTTATCTTTCTTAAAATGTTTAAAATGTACT
Source organism: Torreya grandis (assembly GCA_037957365.1). Lineage (NCBI taxonomy): Eukaryota > Viridiplantae > Streptophyta > Pinopsida > Cupressales > Taxaceae > Torreya > Torreya grandis. The sequence goes on from JARHVA010001715.1 coordinate 1,971,551, forward strand.
TATATTCCATATATACAAGTTATTAACCTTTACCTACTTTCTTACTCCCTAGACACTAATGTCTAGGATAGATAGTAGCACCGATACTAATGTCCTCTCCCAACACAAGTGTCTAATGCCCTAAAGTCATCCAATTTTCAAATGAAATGTATTCTAATGTTCAGTCAAGTGATTTATTAATCCAACAGGATTGATATAAATATAATATCAACCCTCATTTATTCCTTACCTATGAGAACTAACATTTAGACCAAAGAGAATTCAATTGAGCAAAGATTCCTTATTTATTCCTATTTGTATACTAGTCGTAAGGATTACACATCTACAAGTCTGAAGTACCAAAGGAGTATCCTAAGAGCATGATTTTCCAAGTTACAAGATAGGTCACTATTATACTTAATTTGCACATATCTTATGATTCACACACAAACCAACACATAGGGTAAAACTACACAAGTTTGAGGCCCTCTTCTGGAGTATTGGCTATGTAAAAAATCACCTCTAACAATGGGGTACCATGTGCCTACTAACCCATTTTTTCCCAAGGTCACTAATAATATGGAGGACTAGGTTTTTTCCATTTCACAAAGAATAACAGTCCATGACCTAGATATGAATACACTAGAGTAAAGGAAAATAAAAACTTGTGTTCATCCAAGTGGTCACATCCTTTTTTGGTAGGATTCTATATAGTACACTAGCAAAGATCCTAGACATTAGCTTTGACACAACCATCCCAAGTTGATGTTACTATATGGAGAGTCAAAAGTATCAAAACCAGAATCTGATGACTATTTTATAATATCCTTCCCACCTATTTTTTACCTATTATAGATCCATAACTTAATTAACATTAAAACAAGATGAGTACATCAGTTCTTTGTCATTTATATATCTATCATAGTTATACTTTCTATATTTAGACTATCTCAACATAATAAATTCAATGTATGCTTATATATAGGTTTAATATTTAATTGGCTTGCTATAGATATGATTATTACCCTTGTGTTATTTCATTTATATATACCCCTTTAATGTAAAAATATAGGTTTAATGATAATATCACCTTAGATCAAACATTTTAGGGTTAAACATTTGGTGATCCCAACCTTATAATGTCATTCTACTTGAGCATACCCTTTATGATGCTTATTATCTACTTTGTCCTATTATTTATTTATTTCATATCTCTTAACATGAATGATCTTGATTGCTTTGATGACTATGATTATGAAATTATCCAACTCTCCCTCAAGGAAGGTATCATAATTGACAACTATTGCATTCTTCCAAGTGCCAAATCATGAAATATATAAGCCTTAAATGGTGGTAGCTATTATACCTCTAATTATATCCATGCTCCTACCACTTCAAGAGATGAGTTCATCCATCTTAAGGAATACAAAAATGTGTTATCTGCACTTCTTATACCACCAACGTATGACTTTGACATTTGATACTTGTAAAAGTATGACTACCATGGCCAAAGATTGGACAAACATGAGTAAGGTATAACCCACCCTATATCTCTTAAGTATAATAATACAAATAGGAAAGGGTTGGGATTTTCAAAAATATCCTTGAGCTACCAACCATTAAATCCAACTAAACATGTACATTTAACCAAAAAAGTGAGTATATATGACCAAGAGGTCCCATCATTTGATCATCAAATTTTTTGAGAATGACATAAAGAGATTATGGCTGATTTGCAAACAACTAATAAGGGGGGCATATCTTCAATAAATTTTATTAAACCACACAATATTCTTACATTCCCAAACAATAACCCTCTATTCAAGGGTGAATATTTTTTCCTACCTTTATTTAAAATATATTCTATATCAAAAAAGGTGTCCTTATAAGAATTTTCCAAAGTTAAAATTGGTATACCCTTACAATAGGAAAATGAAAAAAAAAATGGTACAATTTATTCATATGATATAGCAAACATACCAAAGTTCAAATGTTCCATACTATTACCAAAATGTCATAAATTTAGAGATCATGAACTTTCACTTATTATACGTAAGGATGTTGATACTAATTTGCCTAAATTCAAAAGATGTGGTGGGTTGCAACTAATGATAACACCTATGACAAATGCCTTAATACCTATATAATATCTAATGTCTATGATGACCACTATTAGGGATCTTCAAAAGTGATTTTATATATTCTAAATGCAAAAATATTTCCATAATTGCAATGCACATGTGACCTCATTCAATAATCAACCTCTTGTGCAATGTATACTTGAATATTATTATTGAGAAGTGTTTTCACTAATGTCAAGGTTGGTGTCATTGATGTCAAGGTTGGTGTCATTGATGTCAAGGTTGATGTCATTGATGTCAAAGTGCATTTGGTGAAGATGCATGGTGAGTGTTATTTGAGGTATGATCTTGTGATCTTGATGTGACAATGTTATTTTAAAGGTATGATGATAAGTAGGTCTACAAGAGTGTTTTTGAGAGCAAGTTAGCAAACATACCAAAGTTCAAATGTTCCATATTGTTACCAAAATGTCATAAATTTAGAGATCATGAACTTTCACTTATTATGCATAATGATGTTGATACTAATTTGCCTAAATTCAAAAGATGTGGTGGGTTGCAACTAATGATAACACCTATGACAAATGCCTTAATACCTATATAATATCTAATGTCTATGATGACCACTATTAGGGATATTCAAAAGTGATTTATATATTCTAAATGAAAAAGTATTTCCATAATTGCAATGCACATGTGACCTCATTCAATAATCAACCTCTTGTGCAATGTATACTTGAATATTATTATTGAGAAGTTTTTTCACTGATGTCAAGGTTGGTGTCATTGATGTCAAGGTTGATGTCATTGATGTCAAAGTCCATTTGGTGAAGATGCATGGTGAGTGTTATTTGAGGTATGATCTTGTGATCTTGATGTGACAATGTTATTTTAAAGGTATGATGATAAGTAGGTCTACAAGAGTGTTGTTGAGAGCAAGTTAGTTGGCAGTGAGTTGTGTCAAGAAGCTTAGAAGAGTGTTTTTTTATGAGAGTAGTGATATTAGTGTGTTATAAATTTTATTATATTAGCTTGAGTGATATAATTTAGGTCATTATGTTTGATCATAGTCAAGGTGTCATATAAAGCCTAGTCTAAACCTTGTGAAGGTATGTGCAAGTAGCATGGTGAAGTGAGTGAGCTTAGGCAAGTGAGAAGTTGTTTGGAATTATTTGGACTTGTGAATTAGGTATATAAGCCTTCAAAAGTGTTGTATGATGGGTCTTTGAGGGTAAGTCATTCTATCTTGGTCTATACTTGGACCTTGCTTGGCCTAATGAGGTATCATAATCTATTGTCAAGGCATATGAAGGATGTATGGTAGTGTTTAAGAATGAGACAGGTTGTATGTCATGTGAGTGAGATGTTGAGAGTATGAAAAGAGGTATGAAGGTTAGTTAAAGTCCTAGTAAGGTATGAAGACTATGTAGTATGAAAGAGAGTATTGTGGTGTTTATGAGTGTTGTTGTCTTGTTACCATTATTAACAAATGCATAGGTATCAATTCTTTGAGTTCAAGTGTTTAAGGATCCTAAGCCAAGTCATGTTATGAAGAGACCTTTCGAGAAGGTATGAACATGGTGGTTTGGTGAGGTGAGTGCACATAGGCATGAGTGGTTGTATGAGGTTGATTGAGTAGGAGAGAATTAACAAAGGTAAGTCAAGTTGTTTTAGGCATGTACATAAATTTTGAGGTTTTAGTTTGAAGGACAAGACATGAAAATTTATTTGGAGGTCTCTCAAGTACTCAAAATGAAGGGTTCTCAACCTGAGAAGGATTTTATCGTGCTCATTATCTCATCAAACCTTTGCATGGGAACCTAACCAGTTCATGATAGATGGGGAAGGGTCCTAGCTCAAAATTCTAGGTATTAGTTTTTGAATTTAGGGCCTATGCTTTATGAATGATCTTTAAGAGTGGAAACATGTTTAAACCCTTTTAGAACCCTAATAAGGACATGATGTTGAAGATGTAGATCAAAAGTGCCAAGAATGGATTGGTATGCTTAAGTAAGCTATTGGATCTTATAGTGGACTCTCCCAGTTACCTTTAGGTGGTATTGGTTAGAAAGAGGAGAGAGAAAATTTTGAGCTACAAGATTGTTTAAAAATAAGTTACTGTAGAATTCAAAATTTATGATGTACATAGTAATAAAATTGATGGAGGAAGAAGACAAAGACTCATGTTTCATGTCCATGAAGGTTTATGGATAGGTTTTAGCCCTTAAGCATGCTAAATTGGTTGGCCAAGTTAGCAAATTGATAACAATCCTAATGGTGTAAATTGTACATGGAGATGTTTTTTGAGACTATTATGTCTTATTCATGCTTGGTAGAGATCTTGTAAGTCAATAATAGTGGTGAAAATGATGAAGCCAAAATGGCTTGTCTAACTCAATGAGGTCTATGTGTAGTAAGGTCAACAAATTGGTCTGTAAGACAAATATTTTCTACTAGAATATATGATGTCTATATTTTAAGATGGTCTAGAGATGTCATGGGATCATTTTCATGCATTTAAACTATTTTAAAGTCCCTATATAGGTGTTAAAAGGTCAATATTTCATGACTATGTTTTTGAAAGTCTTGGCAGTTTTAAGTAAGCAAGTGGTAGTGATGAAAAGTTAGATTTTAGTGTAATTTAATGAAAGAGTGATTAAATTTAGTTCATTGTGTTTTTTTTTGTGATTTTAAGATCCTTTTCATGTTTTGGAAAAGCTTGGAAGTCAGTTTAAGATGTTGAAAATTTAAATCCAAAATGACTTGTTTGGTTCAAGTAAGACTGTGTGAGGTAAGGTTAGGAGATTGGTCTACAAGAAAAATGTTTGATATTATATCTTATTGTTTTTATGATTTAATATTTTATTAAGATGTTATAGAATATTTTTAATGTATTTATAATTATTTAAAGTGTCTTTTTAGGTGTTGGATGTCAAGTAGTTTCATGACTCATTTTTTACAGTTCTAAGTGAGCATACTAAAGAGATGAGTTTAAGATTTTTTTTCCTTAAGTTGAAGTATTTAAATAATATGGTGATATTTTTTAGGTCTTTTAGGTTATTTATAAGTGATTTATTATCATTTTCATGTGGCTAAATGTTTGGTTGTCTTCAATTTTTCAATAGAGTCATGTCTGTGTGTTCAAAGGCCTAATGTGAATAGTGCTAATGGAGTGTTTCAAGTGGTGGTTGGGCCTAAAAGGTGCCATGGTGATATAAATATGATTTATAAGGGATATTTTATTTTTATATGAAATTTTTTGTTCATTTATATACGTGTAGAGTGTTCCAAGGGGTCATAAGCTAGTGTGTCCTAAAGTAGGCTTAATGGAATTAGGTCTCCATGAGACCTAAAGAAGGATTTGGTCTATTTGAGTTATGGCCGACCTAATGTAATGATTTATTATTGATTTTAAAATTTAATAAGGTCTATTTTGTGTCCAATATAAATTGGAAAGTGTGTGTGGATGACCAATAGGTGTATGAGTAAGAGGTTGGTAGAAGAACAAGGCTTTTTAGGCCTATTTAGTCAAGTTAGAGGATTAGATTGAGGAACGAATGAGATATAAATTCTTAGATTGGAAGGAGGTATTATATATCATCAAAATATATTATAGGTATAGTCATGAATATATAATAGGAGTTTTGAGTATGAATATCAAGGTCATATGACCTAATTAGTCTTGAAGAGACCTAGTTGAGCAAAGAGGCATAGAAGGAAGTTTGAGAGGGATAAGAGTGTGAAGAGCTGAAGATTTGGTCATCATATATTGTGTGAGAAAAAAAGGTTAGTTCCTACTTTCAATTGGATGCTTGTTAAAGCCTAATCAAGTAGGTAATTATCTAGTTAGGGTTGGTTCTCCATGTGGAGTTGGTGCTTCACTAAATTTAGTTTTTGTCTTATATGACTATAGTCCATTTTTAGATATCAGTGGGTTTTATTCCCCTTGAAGGTTTCCCACATATGTGATGTGTTCTTTTGTTTCATTTTTATGTGGATAGTTGCTTATTCTTACTAGATATATATATATATATATATATATATATATATATATATATATATATATATATATATATATATTTGAATGGTTTAAGATTAATTAAGAGTAATTGAAATAAAATGTTTTGATTACTAATTCACCCCCCTTATTATTAATTATTATTTCATAAATTGGTATCATATCGGGTCATTTGAAGTAGGCCTAATAGCCTAAAGGATATCATAAAAGTGCAAGCATGGATTGTGATGATGATAGTGTTTATCATGATAGAAATGAAGATCAATTCATTTCACAAGCTAAGTATGTAAGAGAGATGTTGAAGAATTCATATAAGGTAAGTGATAATAATGTTAATGATGATGATGATGATGATGATGATGATGATGATGAATACGTTGATCAAGTTGGTATGGATTTCTATTCTTTGATAAAGAATTAGGTTATTTTAAGGAAGAAGACAACATGCATGATGAATAAGTCTACTATGACAGTGAAGAAGGAAAATTTGAAGTAGATCTTGAAGATGAGATCATAAGTGTCATAGATGATTTGAAGAAGAAAAATAATAGGAATCATGGGTTTACATCCATGGTCAAAGGTATTAAGGAACAAATATGTATTTGGAAGAGTGACTAGGTCAAAGAATCTAAAAGGGATGAGAAGATCATCGAGGATCTCAGTAATCAGTTAGAAGGTGTCAATACAAAGTTCAAATCAAAAGAAGTTGAGTATGATCATTTAAATAAAGAGATATATTATTTGAAGGTTTAGCATGAGTATCTCATATACAAGATGAGCAAGTTTAAAAAGAATATTGAGGCTCTAGATGACATTTTGAGTAGTCAAAAGTCTGCCAATGATAAGACATGTCTTGGTTTCAAAGTAGATCAAAAGGAGAACAAGGAAAATTCTAATGTGAACAAGAAGGCCAACCTCAAGGACATTATGAATACCATTTATTTTAGATATCATAATTCCATAAGGTATGAAAATTCATTTAATGGTTACTATTTCTCATGTAATCAATTTTGTCGTAGAGCAAGAGAGTGTAGAAGAAGATCCAAGAATGAGTAATCATGTGACTATGGAAGGAGTCATAATCCACATCAGTCGAGATGTATGAGTGATGTTTCTTTCTATAATTGTCATAACATTGGTCATATTGCAATATTATTTCATCATGCATCACCAAGATAGAACAAGAAGATTCAAGTTCCTAGAGTTCAAGAAAGAAGATAAACCAAGGTGTGGAAGCCAAAGACAATCAAGCTTAGTCTCAATCAGTCTACAATATAAAGTGGACTATTTGCTAAGGTAGATCATAGACTAGATATTGAAGATTATTCAGAGTGTTCATTATCAACTCAATTGTTGACCACAAAGATGATGAAGAGGAAGCTAATCAAGCCTAAAAGAATCCTAAAGGATAATCAATCTTGTGAGAGATTGGAGATATGAGAATCTCCTAATTTCATGGTGTTATAGTGCTTTATGGTAAGGGGTAATATCATTAGGATTCATGGAGATACTCATTATTTAGTGGAAGCTTGGTAGCTATCATGAAGATATGTTGAAGAATGTTGATAGAGATGGAAGTGTTATTGGTATATGATAGGTAAGAAAAGAGTTGTTCCTTGTTTCTATCAATTGGTAGTTGAGCTTGATCTATATTGAGAATTGGTATTGGTATAAATATGGTTGAAGGAAGATGAGGATGCTCTAATATTCCCAATAACTCATGTGGTGAGCTCAAGCTATGAAGACAAAGTGGGAGTCCCTAATTATTCAATTGATGTCAAGAATATGGTGGCCTATTGTATGATCAAAGGTTTGATTCATATTAGTCATGGCAAGGACAAGATGAGTGGTTTTTTGATATGAGTTAAGTTGAAGGAGGTATTCATAGAGTAAGGGGGAGTATGTTCCTTTAATTTTTCATAGTATGTGTATTGATCTTTTATTACAAGAAGGTGTGATTTCAGATGTTGTATGTGTGATCATGTTTATTTGAGAAAATAACTAGTTTTAGGAGAATTAATACCAGAGGAAGATGTATATTTTTGAGAGAATGATTATTTTTTGAGATTGCTTTTCATCTAGTGTTTTTAAGGAGAAGCATCAGCTTAGGGGGAGCTTTGTAGATCTATGTTGTGAAGTGTCAAGATAGTGAGGTATAAGCCATAATAATCATGGTTTCTTGAGGTCCAAGGCTCATATGGTAGTTTTTGGAAGACCCTTTGTCATTAAATTCAAAGGGAAGAAAGACCAGAATGGAGGAGATGATAATGATAAGGTTGTAGTGTGTTTACCATAAATGACAAAGGGGGAGTTTTTGGAGAAGTTTTATCATTGATGTCAAGGTGCATCTGGTGAAGATGCATGGTGAGTGGTCATTGAGGTATGAGCATGTGATCTTGATGTGACAAGGTTCTTGTGAAGGTATGATGATAAGTAGGTCTTCAAGAGTGTTGTTAAGAGCAAGGTTAGTTGGAAATGGCTAGGTCAGTTGGTAGTGAATTCTATCAAGAAGCTTGGAAGAGTGTTGTTGTATGAGAGTAGTGATATGAGTGTATTATGAATGTTCTTATGTCAAATTGAGTGATATCATTGAGGTCATTATGTTTGAGTATATTCAAGGTGTCTTATGAAGGCTAGTCTAGAATTTTTGAAGGTATGTATAGGTAGCATGGTGAAGTGAGTGAGCTTAGGCAAGTGAGAAGTTATTTGGCATTGTATGGGCTTGTGAGTTAGGTATAAAAGAAAATTATTGTAAGGTGGGTCTTTGAGGGTAAGAAACTTTGTCTTGGTCTGTACTTGGACCCTTTCTATCCTAATGAGGTATCATGTTCCACTTTCAAGGCATGAGAATGATGTATGGTAGTGTTTAAGAATTAGAGAGGTTGTATGGCATGTGAGTGAGATGTTGTGAGCATGGAAAGAGGCATGAAGGTCAATTTAAATCCTAATAAGGTATGAATATTATGGAGTGTGAAAGAGATAATTTTAGTGTTTATGAGTTTTTTTGTATTGTTTCCATTCTTGACAAATGCATAGGTATCAAGTCTTTGAGGTCAAGTGCTTAAGTCGCTTATGCCTAGTCATGGCATGAAGAGACATTGTGAAAAGGTATGCGCATGGTGGCTTGGTGAGATGAATGAAAATAGGCATGAGTGGGTTTATGAGGTTGAATAAGTAGGTGATCATTGAAAAAGGTAATTCAATTTGTTTTAGGCATGTACATGAAGTTTGAGGTTCTAATTTGAAGGTCTCTTGAGTGCTCATAATGAAGGGTTCTAAACCTAAGAAAGATTTTATTGTGCTAATTAGATTTTAAAACCTTTGCATGGGAACTTAATCATTTCATGATATATGGGGAATGGTCCTATCTCAAAATTCCAGCCATTAGTTCTTAGATTGAGGGTTATACTTTATGAATGATCATTAAGAGTGGAAACAACTTTAAACCCTCTTAGAACCCTAATAAGGGCCCAATGTTGAATAAGTTGATCAAAAGTGCCCAGAATGGATTGGTATGAGTAGGTAAGATATTTAATCTTGTATTGTATTCTCCCAGGTACCTCCAAGTGGTATTGATTAGAGAGGAGAGAGAAAATGTTGAGTTGTAAGCTTGTTTCTCAAGAAGTTGTTGTAGAAGTCAGAAGTTGCATTGGACATAGTAATAAAATGGATGGAGGAAGAAGGTGGAGACTCATTTTTCATGTTAATTAATGTTTATTTATAGGTTATATCCCTTAATATTTCTAAACTAGTGATCTAAGTTAGCCAATTGCTAACAGGCCTATTGGTGTAAATAGTGAAAAACTCGGACACCAATGAGAAGATGAATTGGAATAAGTATTTGTTATATAATTATGAAATAAAGTACATGGATATTTTTTTAAATACTTATATATCTTATTAATTATTTTTATAGATCTTGGAAGTTAGTACTAGTGGTGAAAATGATGATGCCAAAATGGCTTCTCTGACTTAGTGAAGTCAAAAACTTAGTCTATAAGACCAATAGTTTCCACTAGAACATATGATTTTTATATTTTAAGATGGTATAGAGATTGAAGAGGATAATTTTAATGAATTTTAAGTATTTTAAATTCCCTATATAGTTTTAATAAGGTCTATGTTGTTGACAATCTTGGTAGTTCTGAGTAAGTGGCAGTGATGAAAAGTTGGATCTGAGTGTAATTTCATGAAAGAGTGATGAAATGTAGTTCATGGTGTTGTTTTTTGTGAATTTAAATTCCAACTAAAGTTTTTTAAAATCTTGTAAGTTAGTTTAAGAGGTTGAAAAGTTGAAGCCAAAATGGCTTGTTTGGTTCAAGCAAGACTGTGTGAGATAAGGTCAAGAGATTGGTCTGCAAGACCAATGTTTTATATTAGATATTATGGTTTTTATGATTAATTTTTTTATTAAGATGTTATATAATATTTTTAATTTATTTATAATCATTTAAAATTTCCTTTCAGGTGTTGGATGTTAAAGTAGTTTTATGAGTGGTTTTTGATAGTTCTGAGTGATTATACTGAAGAGATGAGTTTAAGCCTTTTTGCCCTGAGTTGAAGTATTTAAAGCATATGGTGATATTTTTTAGGTATATTAGTTTATATATAAATTATTTATTATAATTTTTGTGGATATAAATTATGGGTTATCTTCAGTTGTTCAAGACAGACTTTTTTGTATGTTTAAAGGCCTAATGTGAACAGTGTTAATAAAGTGTTTCAAGTGGTGGTTGGACCTAAAAGGTGTCATGGTGCTTGGAGTATATTGGATAATTACTATTTTATTATTATATGAAATTATTTTTCCATGTATATATGTATATATTGTTCCAAAAAATCATAAGGTAACATGTTTTAAAGTAGGCCTAATGGAATTAGGTCTCCATGAGACCTAAAGAAGGATTTGGTCTATTTGAGTTATGGTAGACCTAATGTAATTATTTATTATTACTTGTAAAATTTCATAAGGTATATTTTTTGGAAAATATAAGTGAGAAAGTTTGTGTGCCTTACCAAAAGGTGTATGAGCAAGTGGCTTGTATAAAAATAAGGCTTTTTAGGCCTATTTAGGCAAGTTAGAGGATTGGATTGAGGAACGAATGAGATTGAAGTTATTGGAGTGGAAAGAGGTATTATATACCATCATAATATAGTATATATATAATAATTAATATCTAATATGAGTTATAAGTATGAATATCAAGGTCATATGACCTAATCAGTCTTGAAGAGACCTAGTTGAGCAAAGAGGCCTAGAAGGTAGTTTGAGAGGGATAAGAGTGTGAAGATATTAAGAGTTTTTGTGTAATAAAAAATGTGTTTTTAAGGTGATAAAATAAATTAGGTTTATTATTTGGTGTTAATTCATCTATGGGGTTGGTTCCTATTTGCAGTTAGGTGCTTGTTAAAGCCTATTCAAGTGGGTGCTTGGCTAGTTTGGGTCGGTACTCCATGTGGAGTTGGTGCTTCACTAAATTTGGTTTTTATATTATATGAATATATTAAATTTTAATATATTAGTTGGTTTTATTCCCCTTGAGGTTTTCCCACATATGTGATCTGTTCTTATGTTCCATGCTTATATGGATGGTTGATTATGCTTACTATATCTATATGCTTGTTTGAATGGTTCAAGATTGCTTAAGAGTAATTGAAAGAAAAGGTTTTTATGACTAGTTCACACCCTCCCCCCCCCCCCCCACATGACCTACACCCCCCCCCCCATCTCATTCATTATGCTTCCAACACTTATCCAAAAGATTTTTAATTGCTAGATTTACCTCTCTTTTTGAGACACAAGGGTCCATTCGACCACATGATTACCTATGGACATTCTTTTGGTTAATGGGCACAAGATGACAAAATATTTCTAAATTTTTTTTATATGAGTGTTTTAAATGAGGCTAAAATTTGGTTCTATATTTTACCAAAAGTTTCCTTAAATAATTTATTACAATTAGAAGATTCAATTTTCATGGATTTCAATATCCATAAGGTGTCAAAACTTTCATTATAACATTTTCATAATTTCAAACCACATGATGATAATTCACTTCAATATTACACTATTAAATTTAAAATTACATCCTATGAGCTAGCATTTAAACCCTTATATTTTTAATTGTAATTTATCTTTAGTAGAGACCTTCTTTCCCAATTAAAGGAAAGGACATGGTATAAATAATATGAATTATTTAACCATTTATATAATGATGTGCATGGACATGTTTCCTTCATAATTACTCATTAAAAGGAACTTAAAATATATACCTCAAAATGAAAACCTTCATCCCTCACACAAAGGGTGAAGATAGCTTACCCAATGAGCATTATGAACAAAAATGTGGTATTCCCAATCTTTAGATGACCAATTTATAAATTTTACTTTACATGGGGCCAATCCAATTTCCATGCCTTATGTAATAATATAAAAGTTAAAAATAAAAAAAATATTCCACACCAAAAATATTTAACAATTACCTTATACATGGGTGGTGCTTATTTTTGGCATAACCATATTTATCCTACACAAGCAAAAACTACATGAAATATAAATTATTACAACAAATTAGCTTCAATATAACAAACTCAAAAAACAAATAAGTTTGGAAAGAATCCTTGGGAAACATAATAATACCATTTTTTAATGGTCCTAAATTAATTCAAACATGAGTTTGGGTTGTGCCTACCAAATCTCCATATGCAGGTACATTAGGAACTCTTTGGCTATACTAAATGGAAGCAAAAATCGATCCAAATAAGAAAGGTATTTCTTTTCATCATGAAATAAAATTAATACATATTTTAAATGATATCATTACTTATTCTAATACACATACAAAATGAGAGGAGGAACATGTTATGTACCTTTTTAACTTATCCAATCATGATGCAAATAATGTAAAAGATCCAACTTAAAGTTGTCAAGCTCAAAGTGGGGAGATATCTATGACCATCCATTGGATGGAATCATAGTATGATATTTACTCTCCAAAAAATTTAAAAATACCAAAAAAATAAAAACAAAAACATTCAAAAATCTAAAAACACTTTCGGTACTTACATGTTCTATTGACTCCTTGGCATCTATGTGATAGTTCCATGTTGATAGATGGTATTTTCAATTACTCCTACATACATATATGTGTCACACTTATACTTGGATGTGATATATGCACACAAATACATGATCTAATACTATTTCATATGTTTGGCTTTCCCTCTACTAATGTCATATGGACATTGAGAGCATTTATTTCTTTAATCTTGATACATAAGTTTTATGGTTCAATGATAACTCTACCTTATCATGTTTGATCTTACATATATACTTACACATGCATATTATCCATGATTACATGTTACATAAGGTACTTGATATGCTATAAAATTGACTCTCTTTCCCTAACACATTGGATCCATGGGCTACTATGACATGTTTACATTGGCTATTTATGCTTTACTCTATGCACTTCCTTTAGTGTCTTACCTTGATATTATATTCCTTGTTCAAGAATTTGAATATGATCCTTTTATTCCATACCCCATTCTTAGGTATGATTTCATTGACATTTTTATATTTCATTTTTTATTGTATGTACATTTGAATATGTCATCCTTGCCTTTTATAGACATTTGATTTAGTCATGTCCCTTTGATTGTGTGGCATTTGAATATGCCCCTTGTTTGCATTCTCCTTGGACCATTACCTTTTAACTTTATTTTGAGTGCTCTTGTGTGTGTGCTTAATTTTATTGTTGATATTTTAATGTTACTATATATATATATATATACATCTTAGGCCTACATATGATCACATTGGTTCTTTGCGCTTTAATGTTATATCTACCTAGACATGTTCCTTTTATATGGTTATATTCATAGATTATACATTTGTCTTATCTTTTTGAGGTGAGATAAATACCAATTCTTATATATCTCTCACCTCAAAGGTGGGGGAATATTAGTGGGGATATGTCATATAGGCATGTTTTCCACACTTGGCATAGTTTCCAGATTTAGTGGGCGCATGCTTTGGAATCATATTTTCCACATTCATTTAGAATATGATACTTATAAAAAAATAGATTCAATGGAGACATATCATATGGGCATGGCTTCCACACATTAAAAATTATCAAATTTAGTAGGTCCATGCTTTAGAATAATTTTCTACACACCTATTCAATATTTAACATCTCCAGTTTACAGTGGAGGCATGTTTTGGAAGCATGTCATACACATAAGGTACTTATATCAGTTTTTAGATTTAGTGGGGGCATGTCATATGGGTATGATTCCACACATTCACAGTTCCTAGATTTAGTGGGGGCATGCTTTGAAATCATGTTCTCCATATTTATTCAGTATTTAGAATCTCTAGTTCACATTGGGGGCATGTTTTAGAAACATGTCCTCCACATTGGTACTTATCAATTTTTAGATTTTTCTATATATAGCAGGGGAATAATTTATAATCATGTCATACACACTTATATATTTATTTGAATTGGCCAAATCACATAGCTATATGATTTAGATTCATGATTGTGTCAAAATTTTATAGATTTGTATTATTATTATACATAGTTTCAACATGAGACATATCTAAGGTACATATACTATGTAATATGTGCCTAATATTTTAAAATATAAATCAATTTTAGATTCTAAAATTATTTTATATATTTTTACCATATAAAAAAGTTTTTCATACTAATACCCCCTAGACTTTTACGAACTTTTATTAAACCAATTTATTGTAGTAGTTGGTTCAATTTTTTTGTATGGTTGAGGTGATCAAATCACTCAATCTTGCTAAGTGTTTAGGTTGGAATTGATCATCCAACCTCACCAATTTATAAGTACCATTTATTTTCATGTTTGAGATAATTTTAACTACCAAGTAGCAACACACTTTTACTCTAAAGTTGGTGGCACATGCCTCTCTCTCTCTCTCTCTCTCTCTCTCTCTCTCTCTCTCTCTCTCTCTCTCTCTCTCTCTCTCTCTCTCTCTCTCTCTCTCTCTCTCTCTCCCCTTGGATATATGTACTATAAATATTTATCTATATTTTTAATAATCTCAATTTTGGAGCCTTATACTGATACCTATTTTTCAAAACAACATGCCAATAGGCAAGACAATTACAATGACATATATGTGTACTCCTAAACCTTACTCTTTCAATTTAAATATATTTTAAAGTAATTTTAACCCAAATTATATGCATTGATTTTATACTATAACATGATCTTAGTTACAAGTCACTCACTAAAAAAGCACTCAAGTTGGACACATGCAAATACAAGGTATGCATATGCATCGAGGTATGCACTCCTTTATTTTAAACTAGTAATTTCATTACTAGATTAAAAGGGGGTAAATGTATATGATATTTTATGATTACATAGCACCTCAGTCTTATACACTTGAAAAACTCAGTCCCTAGCTTTTCCTCTTACTTTTTTACCTTTATTGCTTCCTCAAGTCTCACATCTACTCTATCTTTGTAATTTTTGAACCTATGCATGATTTTCTACTCCCTAGACACTAAAGTCTAGGACAAATAGTAGCATTGATGATATTTTCATGTCATAACACAAATTTAAAGTGCTCTAAAGTCATCTAATTTACAAATCAAATGTATCTTAATTGTTTTATTAAGTCCTTTAATGCAAATCAGTAATCCAAATAGATTGATATAAATACAAGATCAACCCTCATTCATTCCTCACCTAAAAGACCTAACATTCAAAATAAAGAGTATTAAATTGAATGAGTTTTTCTTATTTATTTATATTTCTATACAAGTCATAGGGATTGCACATATACAGGTCTGTAGTACTAAAGGAATAGCCTAAGAGCCTAATTTTCCAAATGTCACTATTATACTTACTTTACACATATTGTATGATTCACACAAAATCCAACATGTAGGGGATAACTACATGATTCTAAGGCCCCCTTATATATTCTTAGCTATATAGTTAGTTCACTCTAATAATGAGGTCATTGGGGTCAGCTCGACATCATGTGCCAACTAAACCATTTTCTTCTAAGGTCACTATTGTTGACCAAATTTGACTTCAATGTCAAATTTGGACCCTTATAGGTGAAAAATTGGTTTTTTAGATGTTTTAAGGATATAATACTTTATCATGGGGTATTTTATATGTCTTTTGATGATATTTAAATGTTATATTAGCCTTGATCTTAGTCATTTTAGTCCTTATATGATTTTGAGATATTTTGGGGGTCAAAATAGAGTATTAATAGAGTTGTACAGCTTCCTTGGGAAATGTAAAGGTTAAAAAAAGTTATGTCACATCCAATGTGTCTTAACAAGTTTTTATTAATTTTTACTAAATTGAAAAGTGGTAGGTTATTCAGAAGAAAGGGTAGTTTTCTTGGAAAAGGGAAGAGTTTGACACTTGTATGACCCATAAGGGAGTGTGACACATGGGATAAGGTCATTAGATGACTCTTCATCTTCTTAATATCCATTTGCATGCTTGAAGTACTCTAGAAGTGTCAAAATTTAGCTAAAACTATTATGCTCCTTCTTCACCCTTCTAGACACACACAACCAGTCAACAGGTTTATGCTTGGTACAGACAGTTAGAGAGATTTCAATTCAAATGCCTTTGGGAGGTTAATTTTAGATTAATTTACATAATAATATTTTAAATAATGATTTCATGTGATTTATGAACCATGCTCATGAATTTGACTATGTTTTTCTGCTTGTTAATCTATGTACCCTATAGGTTTTTATCTTATTTGGATGATTCTATATAATCCAATTGCTAAGATTAGTTGCATATGATGTTGGATCTCCCATATAATTATCCCCATGCTTATTTTCATGTTTCAAGGTGTTGTGATTGGTAAATCACCTTAGGTTTGTAGACTGGTCTTATTTGAGAATGACAAGTATGTTTCCACCATTTTCAGATTTTCATGCTTTGATCATGGTTCAAGGGGTTGTAATGGTTTCATTATCATGTTTTAAATGTCTTATAAATCCCATAAAATTTAAATTTCAACCTCCAAGGCAACATTCCATGAGTTTACAACCATAACTATCATATAATCAGTCTGCTTTGTAACTATCATATCATGCAGCTAGGTGAGTTGTGAAAAATTATGAAATACATTCATGGAGGAGTCATTATGGTGTCAAGGTGTTGAATATGATCTTAGATAATTAAAAAATATGAAAAACCCAACTAATATCATATAAATCATGAGAATATAATCATCATAGTCATATAAAGTCTTCCATCATTAATGACTGTGTACATGTGCCATAAAGGAAGAAAATCATGATGGAATAGATGTTTTGAATTTGGTTCCAATACAATCATAATTATTAGAAACCATTTGTTAAATTGGTAAATATTCTTGGTCTATTCATAAGATCTAAACAATATAATTTCCCACACTTGCATATACTACATGCATATATGAAAATGCTCATCTACAGGTGTCCTCATGAGTACCAACATGTTGGAAGGAGGTTTTTGAGATGAAAAAGGTCTATGATGATAAGAGAGTGTATTTTAAATCTTTAAAGAAGCTCAAAACTCATTTAAATCTTCATAACCATGTCCACTACCTAAATTTACATTTGTTTCCTGCACATTAGAATATGTACCTATATGTGGTGCTAACAGAGCTTGAAAATATTTTCTTGGAGGTGTTGAAACAAGTGGTGGAGCCCTAATTGGATTCATAACATCTTTAATGGAGCATGTCAGACATTTTTAAGGGATAATATGGTATATTGAAGTGGATTTTACCTTTAAAACATGATGACTATAAGTTTAGGGATCAAAAACAAGAAAATAGAGGTCAAAGGCCATTTTGTCATGGTCTTGTAATATGGTTATAAATAGTTTGTGTCATCTTAATGATCAAACTTTATAGTATATATAATGGAGAGATATTTTAAAAAGAGGGAGTCAAGAGGATTATTGGAAGTCAATTTTTAGAAGGTCCAAATATGCCCCTTGAACCACTATTTCTAAGCAGTAAAATCTATAGGTTTAGAGATATAAAGTGACCTTGAAATTTAAATCATACTCTTATGTTGTTAATGCTTGCATGGAGTGAAAGGGATACCAAATGGTCATAGAGGCCATCACGAGAAGTTTATTAGTGATAAACAAGGTCTAGTGATCACCTACAAGTGTCCCATCATCCACATGTTCACCTACAACTAACTATGAACCTCTATACCATCCATAATAGATTTTTGCATGGAGATACCAATCTTGGTTGTTAAAAAATGACTCTAAATAACCAATCTATCAGTAGGTCTGTTAGGTAGGGTTTAGACCTAAAAGCCAAATGGAGGTTCACTTCCAATTATAACATAAGATGAGTATTCCAATGGTTTATGTCATGTTTTTGAGATCATTTAAGACATGTTATATCTTTTATCTTGTAGAGGAATAATAAATAAGGCCACTTTTGGCTCAAGACAAATTCAATCCAATAAGGAATGGAGAAGTAAGCTTGATAGGTTAGTTTTCAATGCTCGCATCTTCTTGGAGGTTATGCATGACAATATATGGAGTTAAAGGAGGTTAATAAGGTCCTTGAACATAATTTTTGTGATATTTTTTAGTAGTTCTAATGTAAGGGTTTTATATACAAAGCCTAAGAGCATAAGTGACTCAAAACCCTTGTAAACCTTGGATAGTGACCCGATTAAGAAAACAAGGCTAGAGATGTATCAAAATGGACTAGAATGTTAAGTAAAGTGGTTTTAGGTTGTAAAGGACCATTTAGGGTCTCCCCCATCAACTTTTGTGTTGACCTATCTATATGAACATGCTAACAAATGGGTTATTTTAACTATTTTATGCATTGTGTAGGTTCTAAAGACTTTAAATAGATGAAACAAACTCTCATATAAGGATTAAGAATTGGGATAACCCCCAATGTTAATTTAATTCATCATAAGAACTCCTAGATGTCCCTACCACCTAATTCATCTTAGCTAGTCAAAATTGGCATAGTGAGCATGATGGTGAGAAGTATGGAAACTTCAAGTGGATGGATTTTTAAGGTGTGCCTAAGTAGTATAAGGCCATGGAGAGTCTTTCCAAGTGTCATCCACTACATCCCATGTATTTTCATGTAAAATTGAAGCCAATTTTGAGGCCAAGTGTGAGGGGTGACTGAAAGAGGGGTTTCTTAAACTACAGATGGTGATATCTCTTCTTAAGAAGATTTCAGATGATCAAAAATGTAACCAATGCATGGAGAGGCATGTTTATAACACTTTCCTCTCATTCCAATAATTATACATATCCTTAATTAGTTTTAGGATGTTAAAATAGGGCTAAATCATGAAGGCAATTTTTGAGCCAAAATGAGAACTCCTATGCCATATTTCAAGAGTTTTATGACTTGGGGTGACACTTTTACTTCCTAACCTTGCATGGTTTGTTTCACATCTTACTCTCATGAATATTTAACTCCTTTTATCAACTTTAAAATTTTCCTTGTGACCTTTGGGTTTCTATTTTCTTTTCTCTCTCTCAAAATCTATAAGAACTAGCCATTTTGGCCTTTGTAAACTATGTTCCACCTGAGTATGGTGAAGCCCTGCTCATTTTCATACCATAGATCAATAAATAATACTAATTTTTACCTCTTCCATGACTATTAATAGTGTTTTTACTTGGATTATTGATCTTTCTTAGTGATAACTCTTATTTCCTTAGCATTTTGTCTCATTCTCTCACCTATTTGTAGTTAAATAGCTTCTTCTTGTACACCATGTGAAGTGTTCTAGGAAGTTTTAATGTTGATTGAGTTATCATATTCAATAGTTTCATTCTATACCTCTTGTCTAGTCCTCCTAATCTAAACATCCATCCATAACCTCATAATGAAACATTGATGTGAGAAGATGCAGATTGGAAAAGTGTATGTTTACTTATTCTCTTATTATCATGTATAACATACATCTAGCTAGAAGTCACCAAATATTTTGGTGTATCACCTCATTTATGATAGTTTTGTTTCAATTTTCTCTCTTTTCCCTCACAAGTTTAGGTGTAGTAGTGTTATACAAGTGATACATCAAGGGAGCTAGCCCTATCTAGAGATTTACCTCAGTCTTAGGCTTACCCATAGCCTAGAGGTGTTTCCATTATGCCACTTAGATGAAGAGAGATGAGAAATCTCTTCAAAGGGTGTAAATCTAAGTGACAACAATTTTTTGGCATGCCTAGTGAGACTCTAAGCCCAAGAAGTTTAAATATTTTTTGTGTTGTCTTTCAACACATCAACCTTTAGAAGAATCTATCTAAACATCAATGGCAACTCTAAGATTACATTAGCTAGTCAAGAAACCAAGTATTCATTTTGAATATTTATGATAATCATTCCTTGTTTTCTTGATTCTTATTGAAGTTTCATCATTGACTTTGGTGTTGATTATTATTTTACATAAGTTGGTGAGGTTTATCAATATTATGGAATTCCCTATCAACTTGGTCATGATCCTTACTAGTTCTAATACGATTCTTACCATCTCCAATATGACCATTATCAACCTTATCATAATTTGCATTAGTTTTATAACTAGCCTCCTCAATATCTTGCTCTTCATAGTTAACCTAGTCACTCCTCTAATCAATCCATTGTAACTTTTAAGTAAACACTCTTGGGATATGAAAAGTACATGTTAGATCTTGGCACACTAAGTGGATATAGTCAAGATGTTCCTAATAATTTCATTCATAAAGTGAGATATGCATTAGATTTGGTTAATAAAGAGTGGGTACCCATTAAGAGAGAAAATTGGCAAAGGCTCACAAGTGAGATGATAGATGTGTGTGGCTTGGTTATATCTCTAGAAGATAGGCTAAAAATTCATGAGTATTAGCCTCAACAAGTTTATCAAATCCACCTTTTCCCCAATCAGTTGGAATAGAGAGTTGGAAAGAGAAACCTTGCTTTTGAAGTAAATATTAATAGTAAAATTGAGTTGGTTAATAATAAAATGCAGCACTACATATCATAAACAATGTAAGTATAATTTAATACCTTATTTCCCTCTTCCATTACATCCCCACCTCAAGAAGAGACCTCTAGATATGAGGTTCCAAGTTGGAGACAAGGTGGAGAATCTAAGCCTAGGGAGATCCCAAGTTTCTTGAACACTTCATCCACTCCTCAAATTGTATCACCACCTCAATAATAAAATCATAATCCTAACATCCTAATATAGAATAAGATAGTGGAATCATGAGGAAATAAAGAGGATATAAGTCTTGGTAAGGAGTGTGAAGTTGAGAAAGAGCTTGATCCTATGCAAGTTCCTCCTACCCTTCATCAAGATACCTCTTGTCTTCCATGTTAGACCTCTTGTACTCTTAATACTCATGAATATTACTATGAACTTCAAGAAAGGATTTTCTAAGAGAATCTAGCCAAGAAAATTGAAGATCTAGAGTTGAGAATGAAATTGCTAAGTCAAGGTGTGATGGAAGGTTTAGACCTAGAATAAGATCCTATACCTGAACACACCCCATCTACCCTTCTTCAAGAGAGTCATAAAGCTAAACAAGATGTCAATGAAGTCATTGTAAAACAAAATTAATAAAACCAAGCTATTTTATCCCAAGGTCTGCCTCCCCTTAAGAACTTCCAAAAGGATCCCCTACAATTCATTCTCAATCTGATTTTGATTATTATGTTCTAACTCCACCAACTAGTTCATCTTGTCCTCACCCCATCACCCTTTGCCTTGATGGACATGTGGTGTCAGAACCCAAAGAGGATAATTTAGTTTAGGATAATTCATAACTCTTTCTTGAATAAAATATAACTCCTTGGTAGCCTCATTGGGCTAAGTCACCTGATTTCAATATGCCTAGTCTTGGCATCACCAAGAAGGAGAAGGAGATAATAGATATTGAAGCCCATGAGAATAAAAATTAGTTTATGAAAATTGAGATAAAACTTGAGACCCCTCAAGACATCCTAAATTCTAAGGAAGATGTGAGTCCTTGTGTTGATTTTTATTGTTTGGTTGATAATGAAGAATGCCTTCCTTGTGTCAAAGAAGAAGCCTTGGATGAAGTCTTTTTGGATTCTAAAGAATATTATGAAGGATCTTCTCTTATTATTACCCCTCATGATGATGATCAAAGAGAATATGAGGACTTGTGGTAGTATTTTTAAAATATTTTCAATGATTTTGAGTCTCTCAAGGGCTCTACAACTTTCTTAGAGTTGATTGCAAGTGATGGTAAGCAAGATGAAAATTTTCAAAATGTCATAGATGAGCAAGAGTAAAGTTCACCTCAAAATTTGGAGGTAAAAAAAGATTTTATCAGTCTCAATCTTCCAAGTAACAAGAAAAAATTCCTCTTTAAACCATGCCTATAAAGAAGATGCAAGTTGATCATGAGATGAAGAGTGGGAAAAAATATGAGGTATGTGTACAAGGCCAAGAGGAATACTTTTACATTGGATACCTATTTGTAGATGGTATATTTGAAATAATAATAATTTAAGTGCTAAGAAGTGGGTCTAATTTATCAAGTGTTCAATTCAAAGAGCAAAATACTTGGCACCATGATTCATCTCATGAAGAAGGACATGCAAGAAACTTTCCTTTTGATCTTGGAAAGGGAGGTA
The DNA here is from genome assembly GCA_037957365.1 of Torreya grandis. Taxonomy (NCBI): domain Eukaryota; kingdom Viridiplantae; phylum Streptophyta; class Pinopsida; order Cupressales; family Taxaceae; genus Torreya; species Torreya grandis. Next base: position 1,994,298 of record JARHVA010001715.1, read on the forward strand.
TTCTTAGTTGTTAGTTGTGTATAGTTGTTTTCTTCCCATTTTATGTAAGTGTTGTGAGCACATGTGTGTGAGTTTGTGTTTTGTTAGTTTATTTTCTTTTTTTTGTGTGTGTACTTTATTTTGTGTGGTTGAAGTAGTCAATTGGTATTGTCTTGATCCAAGCATAGTTTTCAAGTGATCAAAGTCTTCTTGTTATGTTTTAGACTTTAGATGACTCCCTAATCCCAATGGACTAATAAGGCTACTAGTATAGTTAGTATATTAGGCATACTACCCTTATGAGTCACCAATTTGTTGACCAAATTTGACTTCAATGTCAAAGTTGGACCCTTATAGGTAAAAAAATGGTTTTTTAGATGTTTTAGGGGTCAAATACTTTGTCATGGGGTATGTTATATGTATTTTGATGTCATTTAAATTATATATTAGCCTTGGTCTTAGTAATTTTAGTCCTTATATCATTTTAAGTCATTTTGGTGATAAAAATAGAGAATTAAGAGAATTGCATGACCTCTTTTGGAAATGTGAAGGTTAAAAAAGGTGATATCATGTCCCATGTGTCTTAATAAGTCTTTAGTAACTTTTACTAATTAAAAAGTGGCAGGTTCTTTAGAAGAAAGGGTAGTTTTCTTGGAAAAGGGAAGATTTTGGCACTTGTACAACCCATAAAGGAGTGTGACACATTAGTTAAATTCATTATATGACTCTTCAGCTTTTTTAGATCCATTTACATGCTTGAATTACTCTATAAGTGTCAAAATTGAGCTAAAATTGTTCTTCTCCTTCTTCACCCTTCTAGACATAGAACCAATCAGCAAGATTGTGCTTGGTACAGATAGTTGGAGAAATTTTAGGTAAAAAACCTATGGGAGGTGAAATTAAACTCATATATATTAATTTACATAAGAGTTTGAATAATGGTGGCCTGTGCTTTATGAACCATCCTCATGAAATTAACTATGCTTTTCTGCTTGTTTATTTGTGTAACCTATAGGTTTTACTCTTGTTTGGATGATTTTTTACAATCCAAATCCTCATATTAGTTAAAAATTATGTTTTATATTCATTATAATTATACCCATCCTTATTTTCATGTTTCAAGGTGTTGTGATAGGAAAATCACCTCAAGTTTGTAGACTGGTTTTATTTGAGAATGACATGCTTGTTTCCACCATTTTTAGATTTTAATGCTTTGATCATGGTTCCAAAGGGTTTTAATGGTTTAATTATAATGTTTTAAATGTATTATAAATCCCCTAACCTTTCAATCTCATCCTCAAAGTAAAAATTCCATGAGTTTACAACCATAACTATTATAGAGTCAGTTTACTCTATAACTGTCACATCAATCAGCTAAGTTAGTTATGCAAAGATATGAAATACATTCATGGAGGAGTAATTATGGTATAAAGGTGTTTATTAGGCTATTTTATCATTAAAAATAGGAGAATCCCAAGTGACACCATATAAATCATGAGAAGACAATCAACACAATCATACATAGTCTTCCACCATTAATGAACATGTATAGGTGCCCTGGAGGAAGAAAATCATAATGGAATAGATGTTCTGAATTTGGTTTCAGGACCATCATAATTATGATAAAACATTGGGGAATTTTTTAAGAGTATTTATATATTAATGAGGTCTAAACAATCCAATTTCCCACACTTGCATATACTGCCTGCATATATGAAAATGCTCATCTACAGGGATCCTCATGAGTACCAGCATGTTGGAAGGAGGTTTTTGATCTAAAAAATGTCTATGATGATTAATATATTGTATTTTAAATATTTAATTAATCTAAAAACTCATTTGAATCTTTATAACCATGTCCACTGCCTGAATTCATAGTTGTTGCCTGCACATTAGAGTATTGTTAGGTTGTGGAGCTAAAAGCTTCACTGATACAAACAAAGGAGGAGGTTTCAAGAAGGTTGCTAAGCGTTACAGATGCCGGCATTAGTCAGGCCAACCAATGTTAGTAGGTTATAGATAGAAGTCAATCGATGTCGGTCAGAAGTTGGTCGACGTCAGCACCCCCCAGGCAGATAGGGACTGACGTCGGTCACCTGTGTGGTTCGAGCTACGAATGTTACGGGTAGTTAGCTAATGAACCAAGTGTTTGCATGACAAGAGCCAATTTTAGACTAGAAGATGTGGATCTAATTATTGTAAGTAGGTGTATAATTATTGTTTGCATGAGATCTATTTAAGAGACTCATTAGTTGTATTGTAAAGTGTGCTAGAGAGTAAGAGAGCAAATATAAGCTCCTTCAGAGAGAAGAGAGCATGGGGTGTTCCTCCTAGTGCCACAATACCAAGTGTGGGTGTTGGATTGGAGAATCAACAGGGTTCTTCATGTATGTATGATCTTGGTCATTAGGTGAGCATGGCTACTTTAGGAGTCTGCATGGTAAGTAAGATCATTGATCTATAGGTGTATGTGTGTGCAAGGTCAAGGTTCACAGGTGTACAGAACCAGATTGATTTGTAGGTGTGCAAGATCAGATAGGATAGCAACACAACAGGGAGCAAAATCAGGTAGGATCTACTTGGAGTACAGTGTGTACTCAGAAAGAGAGAAAAGAGGAAGGCAAGGAAGATCTTTCCATAAGTAAGATCAGATTGAGTTGCAGGTTATTGCAGGTTTAGGGGAGATCTACTTGAAGTATGTTTATGTACTTGTGGAGTGCGTGGAGCACTTGTGGAGTGCGTGGAGCACTTGTGGAGTGCATGGAGCATAGGTGTACTGGCAGTAGTGGATACTGGTTGGTTGGAGGTGAACACCAACTTTGTGTTTAAGTTATGTGTTGGGACCTAAGAGAGAGAGCTTTGAGGGAAGATTTACTGTTTATGCCCTAGAGGTGTGGGAGCCCTAGAGGTGTGTAAGGAGAAGAACTGTGGCAGCCTTCTTTGTTGTATTTCCTTCTGAAAGAGTTTTAATACAATTTGTGTATTGTCTCTCATATTCTGTGTTATTTTTGATTCTAGTTACTTGTGTATTCTAGTTAATTTCTACATGTTAAGTTGCTTGGTAATCAATTGTGTGCTTTCGTTATTTTTCCCAACAAAGTGGTATCAGAGCTAAGGTTGCAGGGAGCAGGTTTTGTGTTTGGTTACATGTCACTCTCAGGGGTTTCTAATTGAGTGGGAGTAGAGCAATGGCAGATGAAATTAAGCTAAGAATGGAGGAGTTGAAAATCATAGATGGTCTATTACGGTCCTATGGAAAGAAAGAGCAGGGAAAAAAATATTGTTGGTTGGTAGCAGATCAACATGAAGGAACTGTAGATGCAGATGTTGTAGGTGTTGTTGCACATGATGCTCTGGGAGGTTTCTTGGATAAAGTTGAATCTTAGTTAATAGATTCTATTACCTCTTTCCATGCAACCCCAAGGAGAGGAGCTGGTGAGCCTTGCCAAAGAATTGGCAAAGGGAAAGTGAAGCTAAAATCGCAAGCAACCAACACATGGGTGTTAAAGGAGGTCATGCAGGTCCCAGGCTTAGAGATGTGGCTAATTTCTTCAGGAAGGTTGGGTGATGAGAGATGCACAAGAACTCTCATAGTGGATGCACTTGAATTAGCTGGTGGTAAGAAAGCAGGTAATCTTTATCTACTTGCTTATATTACTGATTCTTTTTCTGTTGTAGAGACGTGGCTTTGTAGGCTTGGTCACATGAGCAAGAATGAGATGCATGTTCTTAAGAGGAAGACTGATATATTTGATAGGCTTAAGAACTAGAAAGCCTTGGTGTTTATGGAGGAGATGGCAGACAGAGACCAGTGGATGGGGCTGGATACTTCTATGTAGGGCAGTTTGGACATGGGTTTTGATTCAAAGGAGCTCACGGGTAAAAAGTCATCACTCACAGGTGAACACAGGTACCAGCAGTAGTCAGGAAAACTGATGTCAGCAGTATGTAAGATCGACATCAGTCAGGAGGACTGACATCGACAACAAGAGGACACCGATGTTGGCAGGGTTGGTAGTCAGGACAGGCACATGGAAACTAACATCAGTCGGATGCAGACTGTGTGGTGACCGAGGTCAGTCACTATAACGAATTTTGGGTAGATAGCAAGCTGTCAAGGAGTCTCAAACACCCATATGGAGGACTGAAGGTGGTAAGTAAGCCTCAAATTTGTTGTTTCTCTTCTTTATACTAGTTGCTGACTGCAGAGCAGGAAGGATCCAGGAAACAGTGGGAGTGTGGCAGGAATATGATCCAGAACCAAGCAGGAGATTTGGTAGGGTTGCCAGCTAGTATGAAAGCATAGAGATGAATGGATACCTTAGTTAATGAATAAAAAGAATAGACACATGAGATGGAAGACCAGGGCATATGGTCTTGAGGAAGCTGCAGGACAGTGGTACAGGTTTTGATAGGTGGATGACAAAGCATGGCTTTAGTCAATGTCAGGGTAACTACTGTGGTTTGTCTTACCAGGTGGATGATGAGTCATGACATTATCTTGTTACTGTATGTGGATGGTATGTTTGCTAGCATGTTTGTACATACAGGGTTTTGTTGAGCTAAGGGTAAGATTAGTTCAGTAGTTTGCTATGAAGAATTTGGAGCAACAAAATTCTTTGGCATGGGAGACATGGGAGATCACAGGGTGATTTTTTCTTCAGTGGGAGCTGATGTGAATCAGGAGTTGGCAAGGTTTAGGATGTAGAATCAGAGCACACCAAGTGTTGGATAGTTCAGTGTCTGAAATCATATGAGGTCTGGTATAGACCTGAGTTTTCCCAAGCAATGGGAGCTGTCAGAGAGTTAGGAGCCAATTCAGGGAAGTGGGTTCTCAGGGATGTGAGAGGGACCAGCAGTAAGGATTCATGCTATTCAGGGTCATAACTTCACTACATGGGTTTGTAGGTTCAGATGTGGTAGGGTACTTGGATGACAGGAGGTGCACCACAGGTTGTGTGGTGGGTGGTCTTCAGGGTTGAGCTTGAAGAGGGATACAAGCCAGGAAATAGATTAGATGGGGTACAGATACAGGTATAGTGCAGCTGTTTATCTCCAAGTGGGAGATTGTTAGGTTGTGGAGCTAAAATCTTCACTGATGCAAATAGAGGAGGAGGTTTCAAGAAGGTTGCTGAGCATTACAGATGCCAGCATTGGTCAGGCCAACTGATGTCGGCAGGTTACAGACAGAAGGCAACCGACGTCGGTCAGAAGTCGGCCGACGTCGGCACCCCCCAGGCAGACAGGGACCGACGTTGGTCACTTGTGTGGTTCAAGCTATGAATTTTATGGGAAGTTAGCTAATGAACCAAGTGTTTGCATGACAAGAGCCAATTTTAGACTAGAAGCTGCGGATCTAATTATTGTAATTAAGTGTCTAATTATTGTTTGCATGAGATCTATTTAAGAGACTCATTGGTTGTATTGTAAAGTGTGCTAGAGAGTAAGAGAGAAAATATAAGCTCCTTCAGAGAGAAGAGAGCATGGTGTGTTCCACCTAGTGCCATAGTACCAAGTGTGGGTGCTGGATTGGATAATCAGCAGGGTTCTTCATGTATGTATGATCTTGGTCATCAGGTGAGCATGGCTACTTTAGGAGATTTGCATGGTAAGTAAGATCATTGATCTATAGGTGTATGTGTGTGCAAGGTCAAGGTTCATAGGTGTGCAGAACTAGATTGATTTTTAGGTGTGCAAGATCAGATAGGATAACAACACAATAGGGAGCAGAATCAGGCAGGATCTACTTGGAGTACAGTGTGTACTCAGAAAGAGAGCAAAGAGGAAGGCAAGGAAGATCCTTCCATAAGTAAGATTAGATTGAGTTGTAGTTTGTTTCAGGTTCAGGGGAGATCTACTTGAATTAAATTTGTGTACTTGTGGAGTGCATGGGGCACTTGTGGAGTGCGTGGAGCACAGGTGTACTGGCAATAGTGGATACTGGCTGGTTGGAGGTGAACACCAACTCTGTGTTTGAGTTGTGTGTTGGGACCTAAGAGAGAGAGCTTTGAGGGAAGATTCACTATTTATTCCCTAGAGGTGTGGGAGCCCTAGACGTGTGTAAGGAAGAAGAACTATGGCAGCCTTCTTTGTTGTATTTCCTTCTGGAAGAGTTTTAATACAAGTTGTGTATTGTCTCTCATATTCTGTGTTATTTTTGAATTCTAGTTACTTGTGTATTCTAGTTAATTTCCGCATGTTAAGTTGCTTGGTAATCAATTGTGTGATTAATATATTGTATTTTAAATATTAAATTAATCTCAAAACTCATTTGAATCTTTATAACCATGTCCACTGCCTGAATTCATAGTTGTTGCCTGCACATTAGAGTATGAACATACAGGTGGTGCTAACAGAGAATGAAAATACTTTTTTGGAGGTGTGAAACAAGTGTGGAACCTTAATTGGAGTCATAAAATGTTTTATGGATAATTTAAAATCTTTTTAAGGGATAATTTTTCAAATTTAAGTGGAGTTTACCTTCAAAATATGATAACTATAGGTTTAGGGATCAAATCCCTAAAATAGGAAAATATAGGCCTAAGGCCATTTTGTCATGGTATTTTAACATGTTTATCAATATTTTTTGGGCATATTAGTGATAAAAATTTGTATTATATATGAGGTATAATATTTTTTTTTAAAATGGAGTCAATAGGATTAGTGGAAGTCAATTATTAAAAGGTTCAAAGATGCCCCTTGAATCACTATTTCCAGGCAGTAAAATCTATAGGGTTTGGAGATATAAAGTAACCTTGACATTTTGAATTGATTTAATGCATAATATTATTTTTTTAATGTCCTCATGGAGTTAAATTTATAGAAAATTGGAATGGATTCCATCATGAGAAGTTGATTAGTGATGAATAAGGTCTAGTGATCACCTACAGGTGTCCCCTCATGCACATGTTCACCTACAATTGATTGTGAACCTCTATAACATCCATAATAGACTTGTGCATAGAGATTAAAAAAAAATGTTGAAAAAGGATTAAAAATAATTCCAAATTATCTCAATTTTTTTCTAATGAATATTTATCATAGGTTTTAGAGATAAAATCCACTTATAGGGTCCCCTATAGTCACCTGTAGGTGACTGTAGGTAGACAATTAACTAAGACAATGTGTCTAAGAGATGGTTAGATTATGAAAGGTTAAAATCAGTAAAAAAATATGATATATTACCATGGAAATATTAAATAAATGATTATTCAATGTTCCAAGGTCAAACTCAAGATAAGATTACCTACAAGTACTCTCCAAAATAAGAAATATAGTCTATAGTTCAGGAAAGTGAAATGGAAGATTATGTAATGAGAAGTATATAGGGAGTTGAAATGGTTAAAATAAATACAAAACATTCACATTTATAATTATGGTATATATATGCTCTTGACATGGAAGACAAGTAGAGATAATGGGGCTAGTAAAGCAACACATAGTCAACACCAAGAAATACTATACACAGTTTGTCTTGGATTTTGAATGAATTAGAACATCAAATCACAAGGAAAAAGGCCAAATTTTGGTCCAAATATTATTTACAACCTTATTAATCCAATAAAACATTCTAATTGTTTTATATAATAGGGTAAGTGCCCTTTGTTTTGTCTTAGACATAGGGCACTTCCCTCATGCATAAACCCTATAGCCTTAATAAAAGGAGATAGAAGGGTAAGCCAAAAGTTGTTTAAAAATTTAGGAGAGGTTTTTAAAGTTTTATAAAACCTATAAAATAATAGTATACCAATAAATAAATGGTTAATATCAATAGGTGGTCCCAGACCCTTAAGTTTGCAAGTAGGCCTGTTAGGTAGGGTTTAAACCTAAAAGCCAAATAGAGGGTCACTTCCAATTGTAACATGAGATGACTATTATAATAGTTTGTGTCACATTTTTTAGTTAATTTTAGACATTTTAAATATTTTACCTTGTAGATGAAGCATAAATAAGGCCATTTTTGGCTCAAGACAATTTCAAGCCTATAGGGAATGGAGAAGCAAGCTCAATAGGCTAGTTTTGAATGTTCACATATTATTTGGGGTTATGCATGAGAATATATGGAGATAAAGGATTTTAATAGGGTCATTGAACATAATTTTTTTTATATTTATTGGCAGTTCCAATGTCAGGGTTTTATGAACAAATCCTAAGAGCAGAAGTGACTCAAAACCCTTTCAAACCTTGGATAGTGACCTGATTAGGAAAACAAGGTTAGATATGAATCCAAATGAAATATAATGATAATTAAAGTGGTGTAATGTTGTATATGAATCTTAAATATCTCCTCTATTAAAATTTTTATTGACCTATCTATACGAACATGGTAAAAAATGAGTTTTTTTACTATTTTATGCATTGTGCAAGTTCTAGAGACTTTCAAGAGATGGAAAAAAATTTAATATAAATATTATGAATTTGTATAACCATTAATGTTAATTTTATTCATTATAAAAACTCCTAAGTTTCCCTACCTATTGATTTATCTTAGCTATTTAAAATTGGCATAATGACCATGATGGTGAAAAGTGTGGAAACTTCAAGTGGATGGATTTTTAAGGTGTACCTAAGAAGTATAAGGATATATAGAGTATTTAAAAGTGTCATAAACTCCATAAAATTAATTTTTATGTAAAAATTAAGCCAATTTTGAGGCCAAGTATGAGGGATGACTGAAAGAGGAGTTTCATAGACTCCAGATGGTGATAGCTCTTCTTGGGAAGATTCTAGATTATCAAAATTACAATCAATGCATAGAGAGGCATGTATATAACCCTTCCCCCTCATTAAAATAATTTTAAATTTACATAATCAGTTTTGGGATGTTAAAATATGGATAAATCATGAAGGCACTTTTTTGAGTTAGAATGAGAACTCATACACCACATTTCAAGAGTTTCATGACTTGGGGTGACACTTGTGTTTACTAACCTTGCATGGTTCATTGAAAATATTATTCTTGTGCATGTGTAACTCATTTTATAATCTTTATAATTGTCCTTGTGACCTTTATTATTCTCTCTTCTTCTTCTCTCTCTCAATTTCTATAAGAACTAGCCATTTTGGCCTTTGTAAACTATGCTCCACCTGAGTATGGCAAAGTTCTGCTCATTTACATACCATGGATAGATAAAGAATACTATTTTTTACCTATTACATGACTATTCATACTTTTTTCTAATTTTATTATATATCTTGCTTAGTGATAACTCTTGTTTCCTTAGCATGATGTCTCATTCTCTCACCTATTTGTAGTTGGAAAGCTTCTTCTTGTAGGTCATGTGAAGTGTTCTAGGAAGTGTCAAGGTTGAGTGAGTTAGCATATTAAATAATTTGATTATATACCTATTTTCTAGTCTTATTATCCTAAACATCCATCCATAACCTCATAATAAAGCATTAATGTGAGAAGATGCAAATTGGAGAAGTGTATGTTTGGTTATTCCCTTATTCTCATGTGTAACTTGTAACTGGTTGAAAGTCATCAACTATTTTGGTGTATCACCTCGTTTAGGATAGTTTTATTTTAGTTTTCTCTCTCTCTTTTCCCTCATAAGTTTAGGTTTATTAATTTTATACAAGTGGTACATCAAGAGAGCTATCCCTATCTAGAGATTCACATCATTCTTAGCCTCACCCATAGCTTAGAGGTGTTTCCATTGTGCCACTTGGATGAGGAGAGATGAGACATATCCTTAAAAGGTAAAAATCCAAGTGACAACAGCTATAAAGATGAAGAACTAAGGTTTTGTCATTTCACAAGGAGTGATAATCCATGACATAAATTTGAATTAACCAAAGCAAAGGCAAAGTAAAACCCATAATCATCCAGGTGGCCTCATCATATTTTAGTAGGTATTATATACATGACACTAGTGTCAAACCCAGATAGTAGTGTTTATGAAACCATCCCAGACTGATGTTACTATCTAGAAATCTAAAAGTATCATAGCTAGAATCTGATGATTGTTTCATAATCTCCTTAACTACTTTCTACCTGTTCTAGATTTAGAATTGCATTAACATCATAAAAAAATATGTACATCCCTTATTTATAATTTATAAATATGTAATAGTTGAAATTTTCATATTTAGACTCTATCAACATAATAAATTCACTACATGCTTATATCTGAGTTTAGAATTTAATTGGCCTGATGTAAATATAATTATCACCCTTGTGTCATTCATTTTTATATACCCCTTTAATTCTAAAATATAGGGTTAATGACAATATCACCTTAGATCAATAATTTTAGGCTTAAACAATTCAATACTATAATCTTAAAAATGACTTAAGTACTAACCAAATTAGATTTTGAAAAATTATCTTTCAAATTGTAACTAATGGGAATGTGAGACCAATTTTAGATGTAGAGTGACCCTAATTTATTATATTTATTTAAAAAATTAAAATAAAAGTAATGTAATTATTTAACATTTATTTTATTAAAACCCTACCTCCCAACTCCCCTCACCCCACCCTAATGGAAAAAAAAGAGGTCAAACTTTTAAAGTCTATAACATTTGATCTGTAGCTCTGTTTAAGCCCATGTTCATTCCAAAACGACCTTCTTGAAAATTTTAATGTTCTCATAACTTGCCCTTCTAGTTATGGGATGTTTTTGACATTTTTTAGAGGCTAAACATGACCATATAAGGGTCTAAAATTGTAGTTTAATTTTATTTTTGATATTTTTCTTAATTTATAAATTATCTATTTTTTATAATAGGGCTTGAATTTTAGTATAAATTCATCCAATAGGTTAATTTTAGAGTTAGTTTATCTTTGGATATTTTTAGAGATACATGTGCTTGAATGCAAAACTTACTAAAAATAATAGCTACTAAAAATATCAAGTCAAGATTTATTTATTTTTAGAGTTATAAATTTTACATGTCAACTCCAATTCTAAGTTGAGGCTTATTTATGCATGGTTTTTAATTATTTTAATGATTCAATACAAATCAATACTAGTTATTTTTCATAATCTTTGCATATAATTTTATTGTCTTGATAGTATTTTATTTCATTATTTATTATTATATCAAGTTAGAATCTTGGACATGTAAGAGATGGTGACAGAATGAGGAGGAATCACTCAGATGAATTGAAATATGAAAGAGCTTCAAAGGTAAGTAGAATAATTAACTAAGATCATTATGAATCAAAGACAAATAATAACAAAATATGACATACATCATGGAAAAAAAAAATCAAGAAGAGCAATAAGAATAGCTACCATCAATGGAAGAGAGGATGGTTAGAGTTTTAGAAGAAAGGAGTGAATGAATCAAAGTTTACGTCCATGATTATGGAGGAAGTTTAAAACCAAAGGAGTTGATAGATTAGATGAATAACATGGATAGGTTTTTTAAATGGAGAAATATGATATAAGAAAAAAAGGTAAATTTTGTATGCAAAAAATTAAAGGGTCATGCAATGATTTGGTGGGATCATTGGTAGAAAGAAAGATAGAGATAAGGTAAAGAGAAGATCAACTCATGGAAAAATATGGAGAAAAATATGAGGGAAAACTTTCTTCCGATGGATTATGCAAAACCTTATACAAAATATTTTTAAATTTGAGGTAGAAAGATCATAACATACAAGAGTATATAGATGAGTTTTACAATCTTTCCATACACATGGAGCATGATGAGATAGAAGAGAATATGGATGAAAGATATGTGTAGACACCGAAATCGTGTCTAACCCTTGTGTTAGGGACCCCTTATCCAATGGAAGCACAATTGATTACTTTCTTATAATCAATTTAAACACAAAATTATACCAGAATGAATAAATAACTAGAAACTTGAGACATCAAAGAACTTGAGAGACAATACACACTCTTGTATTAAATATTACTAGAAGAAAATAAAATAAGGAAGATGCCACTTCTTCCTCCACCTCAAAGGCTTGCCACACCTCAAGACCTTCTTCCCTCTCTCTCTTGATCAACATAACAACTCTACAACCTGAGTTATTATCCCCTCCTTGAATGCTTCAGCTGATCTCCTTGACCTTACACTTGTAGATCTCCTTGACCTTGCAACTTGCTTCAATGCTTTTACTTGTTTGCTTGATTTACAATACATGCCTCATGGATTTTTAAATAGAATCCCATGCATACAAAAATATAACTCTTATTACAATAATTAGACACGCAGCTCGTGACTATAATTAGTCATTTAACATGCAAACACTCACTTCACTTAACTGATTGTTCGTCAACAGCAGTTCTAGAACACACAGGCGACCGACGCTGGTCCCTACTTGTCTGGTGCTGCCAACGTCGACTGAATTCCTGTCGATGCCAGTTACCTTCTGTACTATAACTGATCGACATCGGTCATGCTGCCAATGCCAATACTTATGAAACTCAACAACCTCTTCATGTCTGCAACAGTTGAAGCTTTTAGCTCCACACCCTAACAATCTCCCACTTGGAGATAAATAGTTGCAACTGTACCTATACCTGTACACCATCTACTTTGTTCCCTTGGCTCTGTATCCCTCTTCAAAGTCACTCTTGAAGACCAACCACCATAAAACCTATGATGTTATACCTGTCACTTATGCCAAAAGAATTTTGCTGCTCCCAAATTCTTCATGACATACTTCTGAACCAACTCTACCCTTAGCTCAGAAAACTCCCTGTATATGAAACCTTGTAACAAGCAACACAATACAGTAACATGATAATGTAGCTAATATTATCCAACCTGGTAAAGATAAAATACAATGGTCAAACCTCCATTATTTTGCAGCCTAATCAAGACCATATACCATAGCCTTCTATCTCACGTGTCCATCCACTCTCTTCTCTAACATGGGAATCCATCCCTTTATCCAGTGCCTTCTTCCAGCTGACAACTCTACCAACAAATAACTGTTTGGTTCTTCTCCAAGGACTCACACTCCTCATCCATGCCAAGCTCCCACTATTTCTGGATTCTACCTGCATTGCTTCTTCCATCTTCCTAGTTCTTGACCATCAGTGAGCAATATAAAGAAGGTGAACAACAAATATGAGGTTCACTTACCCTTTCTGACCTCCATATGGGAATTTGAGACTCCTTAACAGCTTGCTATCCACCCAACATCCATTCTAGTGACTGATCTCGGCCATCTCCCAGTCTGCTCCCGACCGATGTCGGTTCCCTACACTGACCCTAACTACCAATGTCATTTCCCTGGCCGATGCCGGTGTCCCCCCTGCCGACATCGGTTCCTACCTAACTAGCGTCGATCTTCTCCTGCCGACTCTACCGACCCTGCTGGTCTACACATGACCGATGTCGGTTCCTATTTGGCTGACGTCGGTACTTGTGTTTTCTTGTAAGTGATGATTTATTTATTTGTGAGCTCATCTTGGATCATAGCCCTGTCCATACTACCCTGCTCAGATTTATTCAGCCCCTATGACTAATCTCTGTCCCTCATCTCCTCCATAAATACCAAGGCTTCTTTTTTCCTATCAAAAGCATCGAATTTCCTTTTCCTGCAATGAACTCTATCTATGCTTTCTAAATCTAAACACATACCTTTTGAATCAAGAACGTCCATTCTCTTCTTATTCATGTGACCAAGCCTATTAAGCCACATCTTCGAATCTATAGCTGAAGTAGATAAACTAGAAGTAGAATTAGTAATACAAGTAGATAGATAAAGAGTACCTACTTTCTTACCTCTTGCTAGAACAAGTGCACCCTTGGTAACCTTCCAAGAATCTACTGTGAGGGTTATTGTGCATCCCTCATCACCCAACCTTCCTACAGAAACCAAACTCTATTTCAAAATTGGGACATGCATGACCTCCTTCAACACCCATGTGTTGTCCATCTGCAATCTCAGCTGCACTTTCCCTTTGCCAACTATTTGACAAGGTGTACCATCCCCTAAATAAAGCACTCCAAAGTCTCCCTGTTCATACTCATGGGACAAATCTCTGTTTGGGGATGCATGAAAAGAAGAACCAGAATCTAAAATCCATGATCCTACCTGACTATCCAAAGAAAGTATGAGAGCATCTTGTACCATAATATTTGCATCCTTTGCTTCTTCTTTACCTTCGTGTTGATTTTCTTTATCTCTCAACCAACACTCCTTCTTTGTGTGTCCTTTCTTTCCACAAAACTAGTAGGTAATACCTTTGGATTCGAATCTCCTTCCCAACCTTGATTTCTCTTGCTCTACTTTCTCTCTTTGCCTTCCCCTGCTTTCTACACTTAGAGCATTCCATGATGATTCACCTGTGCTTCTCCTGCATATTTCTTCATTCAATATCACACTCACAACATCATCAACTTTTAAGATTTTAGAAGCAGATGCAGAATTACTTACTGCCATAACCAAATTGTCTCAACTTTCACGCAAAGAACATAAAATCAAGAGAGCCTTTACCTCATCATCAAAAACAATATTGACTGAGCTAATTGGTTTACCAAACCATGGAAATCACTAAGATGAGTATGTACCAATCCACCTTCCTGCATTTGCAAAGTAAATAGCTACTTCATAAGAAATACCTTATTAGAAGCTGAGGGCTTTTCATATAAATTTGCCAAGGATTTTATCAACTCTTCCATTGTCTTGCACTGTGACAAGTTGGAAATCATAGACGATGCAAGGCTCAACCTTATGGAATCGAGAGACTTCCAATTAAGAACACTCCATTCTTCATCCTTCATATATGTGGGCTTGCATGCAACCCCACCCAATAGTAAGTACAAATCCTTCTGATAAAGATAATCCTCTATCTGCATCCTCCAATGTTGATAATTCTTGCTGTTAAACTTATCCATTCGTAGCTTACTTTCTTCTGCCATTGCTGAACTCCCACTCAATCAGAAAACCCTGTGAATGACTTGTAATCAAAAACAATAACCTGCTCCCTGCAAACCGTAGCTCTGATACCAACTGTTAGGGACCCCTTATCCAATGGAAGCACAATTGATTACTTTCTTATAAGCAATTTAAACACGGAATTATACCAGAATGAATAAGTAACTAGAAACTTGAGACAACAAAGAACTTGAGAGACAATACACACTCTTGTATTAAATATTACTAGAAGAAAATACAATAAGAAAGATGCCACTTCTTCCTCTACCTCAAAGGCTTGCCACACCTCAAGACCTTCTTCCCTCTCTCTCTTGCTCAACACAACAACTCTACAGCCTGAGTTATTATCCCCTCCTTGAATGCTTCAGCTGATCTCCTTGACCTTACACCTGTAGATCTCCTTGACCTTGCAACTTGCTTTAATGCTTTTACTTGCTTGCTTGATTTACAATACATGCCTCATGGGTCTTTAAATAGATTCCCATGCATACAAAAATAGAACTCTAACTACAATAATTAGACATGCAGCTTATGACTATAATTAGTAATTTAACATGCAAACACTCGCTTCACTTAATTGACTGTTCGTCAACAGTAGTTCTGGAACACACAGGCGATCGATGCCAGTCCCTACTTGCCTAGTGCTGTCGACGTCGACTGACTCCTTGCCGATGCCAGTTGCCTTTTGCACTGTATCTGACCGACATCGGTCATGCTGCTGACGTCGGTACTTATGAAACTCAGCAACCTCTTCATGTCTACAACAGTTGAAGCTTTTAGCTCCACACCCTAACACCTTGGTCGACTCTCCCCCCTTGGTCCCTTTCCACTTCTAACCATGCCTAATCTATGTCTTATTAATTTAAAATAATTATCTTATTTTAAATTAATAATTATTTCTCTCCCCTTGCCATCTCACCCCCCCATGCCACCTCTCCTCTTCTTGGATTCTTTTCCCTTGGATACCCTCATTTATCACCCTATGACCTATTCCAACTTCCCCTCCACTACCCCTTGCCAAGTCTTAAATGATTTAAGACCTCATTTCCCTTATCCTACTCATTTCCCATGCCTATTAAGCCACCTTTGACCATTTCTTCTTGGGACCCGTTGACCCGGCAGTTGGAAAAATGGACGAAAGGCTATTTTTAGCCTTTTTCCTGCCTTTCAACCGCTGACGTCGGTCAACTGTCAACCGATGTCGGTAATTTTGCCAGTGTTGGTTTCCTTCATAACTGCATTCTTCCCCCGAATGCAGGATCTCATTTTCCAATCTTTGATTCATTTTCTCTGAATCTTTCAATCTGACCTTTCGACCTTCAGCAATCTAGTATTTCACTCCTCAATCTGTCAATCATTCCAATCATCAGACCTCTCACTCTCTCTCTCTCTCAGGTACACATAGCAAGCTACAACAACAATAGGGATTTTGCACTACCAAGCATCAACAATAGGTACATCATCAGCAACAGGGCTTCAACATTCTTTCTCCAGCAGGTATGAGGTAAGTATTTGCTACTATTTTCATTTCAGTATTCTCTTTTTAATCTATCTATTATTCAGCTAGACCAGAGTTGACTCCCTCCTAAAAAAGCTGAGAGGCCTTCCCATATCCTTATCACCTCTATCCTCCTTTTCAGAACATACACTCTATCCATTGTCCCTACAACTCTACCTAGACCCTGAGCATCCAACCAGACCCAGACTCTTAGATCATTCAACCAGACCCAGAGCCCTTCTCAGACCCGTCCACAAACCATAAACCCATCTAGAGCTGACTAGACCTCGCCCAAAGACTACTACCCCAACCGACACCGGCCACAAAGACCACTACCTTCACCGACGTCGATAGACTAACCGACATCAGCAGACTTGACCAACCGACGCCAACAGCCTAACCGACGTCGACGACTGTGACCAGACCAATAACAGCATTCAGGTAAGCATTTGCTTCTATTTCTATTTTAGTTTTTAATCATTTCAGTATTTTATCATTCTGCCTTTTATCAGACATTATTTTTATCAATCAGTGGGTTGACATCCCTCAAGGAAGTCTTTGTACTTCTGGGATCAAGCTTTTGCTTGGCAGCCCACCATCTCCTCATCTAACGCCTTCTTTGTTTTAGCCTCTTTCTTCTACAGGTGTCATCCTCCATAACCAAAGAGGAGTTCCTGCTATCGTCTGAATTTAGTGCACAAGACTTCATCCAGGTACGTACAAGCCCTAAACCATCTTATCTTAGTTTCTCATTTCCTTTTTGAATGTGAAAGCGAAAATCATATAGAAACATTTTGGCACGCCCGATGGGACCCTAGGGTCTTCCTTGGGTTCTTTTCTTTCTTTTCATATAGGTGCATTAGGTTTTTCCTTTTCACCTCTTTCTTCTCTCTCTTCCAAAAGACATCATAAGCAGGATTAAAAAGAACTCTTCTTTCTTTTCTTGCATCTTAGACTAGTCAAAAGTCATACTCTTCAACCCTTTCTTAACTTGTTTTCATTTGAACTCATATTTCATTTTGGGCTTAAAACACATTGCATTTCATTTCTTCCTGACTGCATACTTAGTCCACATCTAGTAATTAAAAACCACATCATGAATTAATCATAGACCACTTATGTTACACAACCAAATCACTTGCACAAATCAAACATCAAAACTTACCTGAGATAAGGCCCGACTGGGATTTCATCACCCAGCGGATACCTTACCTGTCCCAGCAATCCCACTTGGATTTCACCACCAAGGGGAAATCCCACTATGTCCTCTGGCAGAGGATAATCTCTAGGGAAAGTATATTTTGGCTAAGCAAGACCAGCTTATCACTGGGCTCGTGAAGTGAGGGGAGCTTGCTCCTTAGCACCAGGCCATGTACGAAACCTAACACAGACTCTTGAGTGCCTAAACAAACCTGAAACCATCCATAGACTACCTCTTCTAGGACCTGTCTCACAAGCCAACCTCCCAAACATCACTTTAAGGCATAAGCCAGCAAGATTTTAAAAGTTGATTCTTAAGATTTAACGCTTAGGGTCTGCCTATCTCCATCTATTTTTTTGTTCCCATCTGGTTTTTTGAGCTAGTGAGGATGTTTTCTTCCTTTTTTCCAAAAACTTTCAAATTCTTTGAGTTTTTAGAAACCACAGTCACTGGTATCAGTTTTACCACCAACGTCGGCAACCTTTCCTCACTGTCATCGATTATCTGACTGACGTCAGCCATTTGTTCTCATCGACATCGGTTTTTCAACCAACATTGGTCACTGTCACAGTCCTTTTTTTCAAAACAACAGCCTAAAACCTGCCCCTTTTTCTGCCAAAAACCACATTTTGAGTTTCTGAAACTAAAAAAACATAGTTTCTGGAACCTGACCTTTTCTTGCCTTGAATGGTTTTGACACGCAGTCAAACCAAGGCTCTTCTTGACCAAGCGAGGCATCAATCGCTTCCGCCTTCACCGTCCATAACCAGTCCCCTAATGGAGTTCCGTTTAGAGGCTGAACGAACTCCTACTCGACCGACCCCGACTCAAACCCCCATTGTCCCTGAAGGGGACCAAGACTTCGAACGATTCTTGGACCTCAATGTCAAAGCCCTCCAAAACTATCTCACAAGAAACCAAACGCGAGACCTTTCAGGTGAAGCGGCGATGACATCAATACCATCCGCTACCCAGCCTTTTATGACTCAAACTATTGCCTCAACCATTAACCTGACCATGGCCAATACGCAAAGTTTGGCCTCCCCATCTATTTTTAGACTGACTTCCATCGGGGTTTCATTACCCCCTCAACCACATGCAATTCAACCAAGTTCTACATCATATCAGAACTTGATTGTCTCGACTCCACACACTCTTACACCCATAAATGTAGGAGTGTCTACCTCCCCCTTTGCCAATGCCACTATGCAACCACTTTTAGCAATGTCCAATCAACTTATGCCTTCTACCTTCACAATGCAACCACCCTTGGCCTCCACTTCTATCCTAATGACTAGTTATCAATACGTGGCACCCCTACAAGCACAACTGACTACGTCGTATGCCCCTTCTAGCACCTTTCAAGCGGCCTACAACCTAGGGGGCACCCCATCTACCAATTTGTCAGCTGATATAATCAAAATGTTGATGGACAAAATGTCTAATCTTGAGGCTTCTATTTTTGGTTCACGCAATGCCCTCTCATATGAGCAAATTTGCAATGAACCCATCCATCCCTCCATCCCAATCTGACTGTATCCCAATCAGTGGGAACTTCCTAGATTTTCTTGTTTCTAGAGTAAGAAAGACCTGCAACAACACCTATGAGCATTCAGACATGCTTGTTATCTCATAGCCTATGATGATGCATTATTTCTACGCACGTTCCCCATGTCGCTTTCTAGCCCCACCCTTAACTAGTATAGCTCTCTTACTAGACATTCTATCTTTTCATTCACTCAACTCACCCAATTATTTCTTAACCACTTTTCTATCAATATCACCAAACAAGTCTCGATCACAGACCTCTACTCCATCAGGCAATTTGATGATGAATCTATAATCGATTTTGTCGCTCATTGGAGAGGCTCGATCAACTAGCTCTCTTTCTCCTTGCCTCAACTTGAGCTCATCGAGCTCTTTTCTCAAGCATGTGCCAGGCACATCTCTTCTACCTTATGGGTTCAAACATTTTGCACTTTCGACGAAGCTTTCACCATGGCCTGAAAGCTTGAACTCCATGCCATTGAAGAGGATAAGGTCAGATTGTGTAATACCAATGCAAGAGCCGATGACCCTTCTTTCAGACCTTCTTCTTCTACCAACTCCAAGTCCAAAGGAGTGGCCAACACTGTGGTTGTTAGATCACCATCTTCAACAACAACTGACCAATCTCAACCTTCAACATCTCAAAGCATAACCAAACAATTCCAACAATGGTACATCCAGCGTTCATACACTCCACTTGGAGAATCATACGCTTCCGTTTTGAAAAAACTTGTCAAGTAGGGGGTCCTCAATCTCCCTCCAATCCGACCACCTCAATTCGACCCTTCAAAATCCCTCCCTACATGGTATAGATAGGCTGACTTCTGTCACTATCATCGCATCCAAGGCCATGACATCAACAACTACCGAACCTTCAAAAACATCATTCAAGACATGATAGATAAGGGGGATCTTGTCTTGGATAACCCGAACGCACCGACTAATCAACACATCAATATTTTTAGACAGCCTTTTCCTAACCATCCTCCTAGCCAAAACCATGTGTAAACCGTGACCGATAGCTCTCAAGAGCATGACATACACACGGTCAACACTATCTCGCCTCTTGTCCCTGACCAACCTCCTCCACAGGATGAAGAACTTTCTTCTCCCATTAGTCCTCCATCCACCCCTCTTATATTGGGGGATGCCTTGACCATGCGAACGCCATTAGCCCCACCTCCAATGGAGGACCCTATCCTTCCTACTCCTTAACCACAAGTAGAAGGCATGATCATCCCTACCCTCTACCCTCTTGAGGAGCCGCACTCTCCTATTTCTTCTCCACCAAGAGAAGAACTAGTTCCTTCACCCATTCCAACCGAGGAAGACCCAGTCACGGTTTCCTTTTGCCTTTTACTTGAGATTGCTACATCTCACTCACCTTTGTCCACATCTGAATCCAAACTCATATTTAACCTTGCCTCACATTATGATGGCCCTCAACCCAAACCAAAGAAGGCCACTAAACCACATCGAAGGACTCCTCCCCCACCTTCATCATTACCTTCAATTTTGGGCCCGCATCCATCCACTTTAATAAGAGTGCTTCCTACTCTCATACTTCATAGAGTCAAGTCGCCTCCATTATCCTCTCAACCCATCAAACATATATTTCATCCAAAGCATCCAACACCTATCACCACCAAAGTGCCATCTACATGTGTGGCTACACCACCCACGAAAATGATGGTACGACCAATGCCTCTTACGCTTCTCAAACCAAAGTCATCAACCCCCACTGCAATAAGACATGTAGACCCATTATCAGGTTCTTATGCCTTGATGTTACGACAATTGTTGCAGTCTTCTCGCATCAGTCTTCCACCTCTTAAACCATATCAAACTCTCAGACCAAAACTGCCCTGGTTCGATGACACTCAGATTTGTGCGTATCATCACATGCCTGGGCACGACACTGAGCATTTTTGTGCCCTCAAGGTTGTCATTCACCAATGTTTGGATAAAGACACCCTTCTTCTTGACCATATTATCAACAAACCTTCAACACCACCCCACTCATCAACTCTCGGATCAAGACCATCTTGGTTCGACAACTCTAAATTTTGTCACTATCATCACAAATCGAGACATGACACTGAGCGTTGTTTCGCTCTTAAAGCTGTCACTCATCAACAACGGAAAAAGGATACCCTTCTCATCAAGGATCCTCTTGACCACCCCTTCGATAAATCATCAACACTGACCCATGCTTCTCAAACCTCATCACCAAAATCATGATTTCCACGCCAGACTATGGTCCCTTTGCCACCTTTAATCCCCTTATTCGACATCAACATAGTCAATCTGACCACCCATCCTCAACCAACCTTGACCAATCTATCAAACATTCTTCCCAGCCACTAGGGGAATTCAACCTTCATCCAAGCCTCAACCAACCTTCCAACCCAGTCTCGACCAGATATCAATCACTCGCCTCAACTAAGCCTCAATCAAACATCAACCAATCTCAACCAAACATCAACCCTGACCTCAACTAAACATTCAACCAGTCTCGACCAATCAGTAATCATATCAAGCATCCAACATCAATCAACATGTGACCCATCTCGAAGAGGCAAATGGGGAAAATTTGCTCATAATTGACTCAGACCTTTCATCATCACACACGAGCATGGACCAGAGACTTATCAGAACCTGTGCCCTTTAATGCCTTGCATCTGCGACTATTCTACTGTTAGTCGAGTACTCATTCACTTGACATTTAACTTGAGCTCATCCCTTAAGCAACCCCATCCTCTTAATCCTCATTCCTTTCAACCCTATTCCCCTTAACAAATCCTATATAACCCTTTTATAACGTATGGATGCTTTGTCCTAATAAAAGGGAGCCCTTGAACTTCTATAATCTTGTCCATGACTCAAAATTTTGTCAAAAAATAAATCAAGATGTTAAAATATCTAAGGTCACAAACTCTAAAAGATAGACTACTCCCTCGAAGGACAGCTATACTATCATTGCTGTAGCTAATAGACTGTTCCCTCAAAAGACAGCTATTCAAAGCCCTCATATATAAAGCAAAATATAGACTACTCCCTCAAAGGATGGCTATGACTAAATCTTGCTATAAAACACACTCTTTTAGAAGCTTCCCGCATCGATCAGCTTCGCAAATGACCAAAAAACAAAATGACATCTCTATGTAGACTTATCGCATTGATCAGTCTGCTCAAAAAAAAAAAAAAAGGTCATGGACTTGACTTGTAGTCGTCTTAGGGTCTCCTATAAAAAGGGGCAAAGTTCTCTCTTCTCTAAAATGGGTTACCCTCTCCTCCTATCACATCACCTACTCAAGGGACTTCGAGCTCACTTTAATGTCAAAATGATTCGATTACTTATCTAACACAACCCATGGTTAACGATGCAATGCATGAATGGGGCTGTTGGTTCTAACAACCCCTATCTATGCTATCCTTCTGGTCTGTGTCAATGAAAGAGCAATATGCCTTTCACTTCCTTCATACACCTTGGTCACATTCAACCACATCATTTGTCAAGCCAACTCAACCCAACATTTTTAGACCAACAACATGACATTATGACATCATACATGACATAGTCCATTTCACATAGTTTCTATGGACATCAATAGACATGGAAACTATCGACCAGACACAATTTATGTTAAGCATAAACCATTACTTGCTAAAGCATAAATAGACCTCAATTCATTTTTATCATACATCCATCACGAATATGGAAAATTGCTAGGGATGAAAGACCCCTCGACCAATGTTACAGAATACACCATTTGGAAAAGGCTATAACATCTTTTTCTCCTCATCATTTCAACACATGACTAAACCAACCTATCGACCACCTTTGACCTCCTGCCTGAACTACATTGGTCTGAGGCCCCTAAGACTGAGGCTATGTAGGTAGCACTTAGTTGACATGACGTCCTCTGGGGTTAGCTCAACCACCCTCATTTGTTCATCTACCTGATGGACAAACCATATCCTCCTTTTGACCATGACTCGACCTCGTCCATGAGCAATCCATAACTTTGACTCTCTTCCTCCCTTTTTAAGGAGAACTACATTGGCCTAAGGCCCTTCACACAAGGGCTATGTAGGCAGAACTCAGTCTTCTAAGGTTAGCTCAGCCACATTCTTTCATCCATCATTCATTTGACCAGCTATTTATCTTGACCTGCCTCGACCAATGACCATGGAGATCGCGACTATCTCCTCAGACTCCAACCACTTCCAAGACAAATATTGCCTTGGTTATTTTTGCATGTATGCTACCTCACAAATAGTTAGCAAAATTATGCGCAGACTATTTATGACCTTCACAAGTATAGGATCGCAAGCCGGTTGATCCCCACTACTTGTGACATTTTCATGTTTCCAGGAGCACTTCCTGAGCTTGAGATACCTGGAACACGATGACCATTGGAGCTACAGCTTAGATTGAATAAACTCGATCAGCTACGACCAAATGCTAGGGCCCGATTCTTTCAATTTTGGCACTCCTCGACCCTTGACCTGCAATAATTTGACATGACCATCTCGTGAAGTAGTATACGTGCAATCACGACTATTACAGTGTTCCCACTCACACTTTCACCCTTTTCATCCATCTCTTTATCAAATCAACACTCGACATCAGGTTCCCTTCCCTCGACTCCCACTTTGAGGGGGAATACCTGATCCCACATTTGGTGCAACCAACCCTCCTATTTTTGTCTTGCAGTTCACTTAAATAACCAACAGGTCAAAATCAACCTTATCCCATGCCTGGGGCAACCAACTCCTATTTTTGTCTTACAGTTCATCCAGAACAACCAACAAGACAAAAAGGGGCAAATGTAGACACCGAAATCATGTCTAACCCTTGGTCAACTCTCCCCCCTTGGTCCCCTTGGTCCCTTTCCACTTCTAACCATGCCTAACCTATGTCTTATTAATTTAAAATAATTATCTTATTTTAAATTAATAATTCTTTCTCTCCCCTTGCCATCTCACCCCCCATGCCACCTCTCCTCTTCTTGGATTTTTTTCCCTTGGATACCCTCATTTATCACCCTATGACCTATTCCAACTTCCCCTCCACTACCCCTTGCCAAGTCTTAAATGATTTAAGACCCCATTTCCCTTATCCTACTCATTTCCCATGCCTATTAAGCCACCTTCAACCATTTCTTCCTCGAACATTTCTTCCTCGGACCCGCTGACCCAGCAGTTGGGAAAATGGACGAAAGGCTATTTTTAGCCTTTTTCCTACCTTCCAGTTGCTGATGTCGATCAACTATCGACTGACGTCGGCAATTTTTTGGCATCAGTTTCTTTCATAACTGTGTTCTTCACCCGAATGCAGGATCCCATTTTCTAATCTTCGATCTTTTTTCTCTGAATCTTTCAATTTGACCTTTCGACCTTCAGCAATCCGGTCTTTCACTCCTCAATCCATCAATCATTCCAATCATCAGACCTCTCACTCTCTCTCTCTTAGGTACACATAGCAAGCTACAATAACAACATGGCTTCTGCACTACCAAGCATCAACAATAGGTACATCAACAGCAACAGGGCTTCAACATTCCTTCTCCAGCAGGTATGAGGTAAGTATTTGCTACTATTTTCATTTCAATATTCTCTTTTTAATCTATCTTTTATTCAGCCAGACCAGAGTTGACTCCCTCCTGAAAAGGCTGAGAGGCCTTCCCATATCCTTATCACCTCTATCCTCCTTTTCAAAACATACACTCTATCCATTGTCCTTGCAACTCTGCCCAGACCCTGAGCATCCAACTAGACCCAGACTCTCAGATCATTCAACCAGACCCAAATCCCTTATCAGACCCATCCACAGACCATAAACCCATCTAGAATTGACCAGACCTCGCCCAAAGACTACTACCCTGAGTGACGCCGGCCACAGAGACCACTGCCTTCATCGATGTCGGCAAACTAACTGACGTCGGCAGACTTGACCAACCGACGCTGGCAGCCTAACCGACATCGGTGACTGTGACCAGACTGACAGCAGCATTTAGGTAAGCATTTGCTTCTATTTTTGTTTCAATTTTTAGTCATTTCAGTCCTTTATCATTTTGCCTTTTATCAGACATTATTTTTATCAATCAGTGGGTTGACATCCCTCAAGAAAGTCTTTATACTTTTGGGATCAAGCTTTTGCTTGGCAGCTCACCATCTCCTCATCTAAGGCCTTCTTTGTTTTAGCCTCTTTCTTATACAAGTGTCATCCTCCACAACCAAAGAGGAGTTCCTGCTATCATCTGAATCTGGTGCGCAAGACTTCATCCAGGTACGTACAAGCCCTAAACCATCTTATCTTAGTTTATCATTTCCTTTTTGAATGTGAAAGCGAAAATTGTATAGAAATAATATGTAAATGGTTAAATTTTTTTATTCAAGATGAATTAATCATGCATATAATACTTTGTGTGAAAGAATCTTATGAGTGAGCTTTGAAGGCAAAAGAGAAATAATTTAGATAGAATTTTAGAAGAACATCTATTGGGCTAAGAAGATGACAATCTCATTCTATAAGGGGATGAGGTGGATTTAATATAAATAGAGTTGGGTTTAATACCACTAGAGGATAATCATCATATGTCCAGAAAGACAAAAAGATAATAGACATGAATTTCAAAACCAATAAAGAGGAAGAGGATTTTAGAGAGGATGAAGCTATGGTGGTGGTATAAGATGGTTTCCAAATCAGCATAGATATTTCTAATTGTTACAAATGTGGATAAGAAGGCCATAAAGTGTTTGAGTGTACACACTACCAAGATTAATAAAGGAGACAAGAAGATCACCCAAGAGTGAATTTAGTTGAAGCTAAAAAAAAAGAGCAAAAAACTAAATTTGTAACATCAGATATTGGATAAAATCTCATGATGAGAAGAATAATGATTACTCTAAGGAAAGAATATGTGCATAATAAAGAAGTTAGTGATGCATGTCTACGAATAAATATGTTTTGAACAAGGTGTACTTCAAGAGGTAAGATATTCAAGGTAATTATAGATGGTAGTAGTTGTGAAAATATGATTTCTAAAGATATGATTGAGAAACTAGGTTTACAGTGTGAAAATCATCATAATCCTTATCTAATTTCATGTTTTAATAAAGGAAATTAATTTAGAGTACATAAAAGGTGATTAATCAGTTTTTATATATGTATTACTTACAAGGATGAAACATGGTGTGATGTTATACCAATGGATGCATGTCATGTGTTATTGGGAAGGCTATGGCAATTTGATAGAAAAGCAGTTCATGAAGGAGCAAAGAACACTTATAGTTTTTAGGAAGGTGGTATAAATTTTTTTTGTTACCTCTTAAAGAAGAAGAGTAAGATGAAAGCATGAAGAATAAAAAATAATCTATCAAAGACATAAAGATGATATGTTATCATTATGCATTAGTATCAAATAAAGAAGACACAAAAGTGGTGCATGTATTAGCAAAAGCTACAATAATGTTGAAATAATATACAGATATTATACCTAATGAGTTACCAAATGGTTTATCACCAAAGAGAGATATCTAGCATCATATTAATTTGGCTCTAGGATCATCTCTACCTAATCAAGAAGCTTATAAGATGAGTCTATTAGAACATGTAGAATTGAATAAACAGGTTACTAAGTTGGTGAGGAAGGGTGTATTAAGGGAGAGTATGAGTCCATGTATAACACTAGCATTACTAACTTCAAAGGAATATGGAGGGTAGAGGATGTGTGTGGATATTAGGGTAATTAATAAAATTGATCTAAGGAGTGGTTACTATCAGATTCAAATTCATGAAGGATATGAATGGAAAATCACATTTAAGACTAGAGATGGTTTATATGAGTGGATGGTGATGACTTAAAAATTTGTAGTGGTTTATTTTGATGATATTTTAATATTTATTAAGACTAAATAAGAACACTTACAACATTTGAGAATGGTATTATAATTTTTAAGAAAAGAGAAGCTCTATGTGAATTTGAATAAGTGCAGTTTTATGTAAAATAGTTTGGTATTTTTGGGATTTATAGTTTCATCAAATGGTGTAAGAATAGATGAATAAAAAGTAAAGGTAATTATTGAGTGGTCTATCCCAAAGAGCATTACATAGGTAAGAAGTTTCCATGGTTTAGCAAACTCTTACATAAAGTTTATTAAGAATTTTAGTATTCTTGTTGCACTAATAAAAAAATTTATGAGAGGAAAATAATTTGAATGGACAAGGCCATCCATAGAAATCTTTGATTTCTTAAAGAATAAAATTATAGAAAAACATAGTTTAGCATTACCATATTTTAGCGAAGTGATTGAGGTTGATTGTGATTCTTCATTTGTGGGAATTGGTATCATGTTGAGTCAAGAAGGGAAGCCAATATCATATTTCAGTGAGAAAGTTAATGAGGTAAGAACAAAGTATTCTATTTATGTTATTGAATTTTATGCCATTATACAAGCATTATGATATTGGAGCCATTACATTGTGCCTAAGGAGTTTATCCTATTTACTGATAATGAGGTTTTGAAGTATGTGAACACTCAAAAGAAGTTAAATAGTGAGCATAAAAAGTGGGTGTGTTTATTGCAAGGTTATAATTTTGTGTTGAATCAAAAATAAATAAAAATAGAATCAAGTAGATGATGTTGAGCAGGGTAGTGAGGTTGTTAACTACTTGTTAGGTTGTGGAGCTAAAAGCTTCACTGATGCAGACATGGAGGAGGTTGTTGAGAGGTTTCTGAGTTACAGAGAAACTGATGTCGGTCTAATCAACTGACGTTGGTCATATTACAGTGCAGAAGCAACCGACGTCGATAATGAGTTGGCCGACATCGGTCAAGAAGAAGCTGACGTCGGCAACCTGTGTGTGCATGCGTTTGCATGCAGTTCGAGAATTGGTCTATTTTTGGACAGTCAATTTGCATGTAAAGACTTATTTTAGTCTTGGAGTTGTGTTTCTAATTATTATAATTAAGAATGTCTAATTATTGTATGCATGAGATCTATATAATAGACTCATGGGCTGTATTGTAAAGTGTGCTAGATAGCCATTGTGATTGTAGAGAGAGCAAGAGTAGATCCTCCTAGTTCCAAAGGGGTGCTGAGTGTGTATGATTAGGGAGAGTTGCAGGTTGTGCAAGTTTTGGTAGAAGATCCACCAGGGTACTGGTTGAAGAATTATAAGGACTTGGTGAGGCAAGGACAAGGGTTCTTCAGGGTGTAGAGATATCTACATTGTAAGTAAGGTCTGTTGATTTTTAGGTTGTTACAAAAAAAGGGAGATCTACTTGGAGTATGGTTGTGTACTTAGTGTATTGGCAGCATTGTTACTGAATGGTGGAGGTGAACAATAACTTTGTGTTTGAGTTGATTGTTGTGACCGTAATTGAGAGAGTGAACTATTGAAAGAGAATTACTGGTGAGCCCTAGAAGTGTGGGAGCTCTAGAGGTGTGGGAAGAAGTGTGGCATCTTCTTTATTATATTTTCTTCTGGATGAGTATTAATAGAATTGGGTATTGTCTCTCATATTTTGTGTTATTTCATATTTCTAGTTCCTTATTCATTCTGGTTAAATTCTGTGTTTAGTTGCTTATATAAAGGTAATCATGTGTGCCTTTAGTGGGCAGTAGGATCTTGACAAGTGGTATCAGAGCAGGTGGACCAGGTTGGTACCAGTCTTGACAAGTTGGTATCAGAGGGTGGTTAAGTACACTAATAGGTGGTCAGAGCGTGTTAAGTGTTTGTTGATTACAAGTCACTCTCAAGGGTTTCAGATTGAGTGGGAGTATAGCAATGGCATAATAAAGTAAGCTACGAATGGAGAAATTGAATAGCATGAATGGTTAATTACAGATTGATGGAAAGAAAGAGTAGATAAAGAAAGATTGCTGGTTGGTAGAAGATCAGCATGAAGAGAATGAAGAAGCAGATGTTGCAGGTGTTTTTGCACAAGATGCTCTGGATAAAGTAGAAACTTGGTTTATAGATTCTGTTGCCTCTTTCCATGCAGCTTGAAATAGAGCATCTTTTCATGGATATGTCTAGGGAGACTTTAGAGAGATTTATTTAGGGGCTGGTGAGCCTTGTCAAATTATTGATGAAGGGGAAGTGAAGCTGAAATTGCAGATGGGCAACACATGGGTGTTGAAGGAGGTCATGCAGGTACCAGTCTTGGAAATTAGTCTAATTTCTTCAAGAAAGTTGGGTGATGAGAGATGCACAGTAACTCTCATAGTGGATGCACTTGAATTAGACAGTGGTAAGAAAGTAGGTATCCTTTATCTATCTACTTATATTACTGATTCACCTTCTGTTGCAGAGATGTGGCTTTGTAGGCTTGGTCACATGTGTAAGAAGGGAATGCATGTTCTTAAGTAGAAGATAGATGTTTTTGACAAACTTAAGAACTGGAAAGCCTTAGTGTTCATGGAGGAGATGATGGATAGAGATTAGCTGAGGGGACTAGATTATTCTGAGCAAGGCTGTGTTAGTTTGGATAGGGTTTTTATCCAAGGTGACCTTGCGGGTAAAAAGTCATCACTCACAGGAGAACACAATTACCGACATCAGTCAGGAGAAATTGACATCAAACAGATAGGTACCGACATCGGTCATATGCAGATCAACAGAGTCAGTGGTGTCAGGTAGGTGGAGATCGATGTCAGTCAGGAGGAACTGACATCAGTAGTCTAGGGTAGTCCAAGGAATCGATGTCGATTGGGTGCAGACTGGGAGATGGCTGAGATCGGTCACTGGAATGGATGTTGGGCAGACATAAAGCTGTCAAAGAGTCTCAAATGCCCATGTGGAGGACTGAAAGGGTAAGTGAACCTCATATTCATTGTTCACCTTCTCTATACCACTTGTTTCTCACTGATGGTCAAGAACCAAGAAGATGTGAAGAGGCAATGCAGGTAGAATCCAAGAAATAGTGGGAACATGGCATGAATTCTTTGGAAGAGAACCAATTGGGAGTTTTGGTAGAGTTTTCAGTCAGGATGAAAGCACTAAAAGATGAATGGATTCTTAGGTTAGAGAAGAGAGTGGATGGACACATGAGACAGAAGGCCAGGGTATATGGTCTTGAGTAGGCTGCAGGACAGTGGTACAGGTTTGACAAGTGTATGACAAAGCATGGCTTTGGTCAAGGTCATTGTAACCATTGTGTTTTATTTACTAGGTTGGATAATGGTCGCAACATTATCCTATTACTATATGTGGTGTGGTTGCTTGTTACAGGGTCACACATGCAGGGAGTTTCTGAGCTAAAGGTAAAGTTAGTTCAGAGGTATGTCATGAAGAATTTGGGAGCAAAAATTTTTTTTGGCATAAGAGACATGGAAGATCACAGGTTGATTTCATCTCCAAAGGGAACTGATGTGAAGGAGGTTTTGGTGAGGGTTAATTTGCAGGATGTAGAACCAGTAAGCACACCAAGGGCTAGACAGTTTAAGCTGAGCTTAGAACAGTGTCAAAAATCACATGAGGTCTGGTATAGACATGAGT
This sequence comes from Torreya grandis, assembly GCA_037957365.1. NCBI lineage: Eukaryota > Viridiplantae > Streptophyta > Pinopsida > Cupressales > Taxaceae > Torreya > Torreya grandis. The sequence goes on from JARHVA010001715.1 coordinate 2,024,888, forward strand.
TTTCCCAAGCAGTGGGAGTTGTTAGAGAGTTCATATCCAATTCATGTAAGAAGCACTAGAAAGCATTTCAATGGGTTCTCAAGTATTTGAGAGGGACCAGCAGTAGGGATTCATGCTATGCAGGGTCAGGGACTTCACTACATGGGCTTGTAGGTTCAGATGTGGCAGTTTACTTAGATGACAGGAGGTGCACCATAGGTTGTGTGGTGGTTGGTCTTTAGGATTGAGTTTAAAGAGGGATACAAGACAAAAAATGAATTAGATGGTGTACAGGTACAGGTACAATGCAACTATTTATCTCCAAGTGGGAGATTGTTAGGTTGTGGAGCTAAAAGCTTCACTGATGCAAACATGGAGTAGGTTGCCGAGAGGTTTTTGAGTTACAGAGTAATCGACGTCAGTCTAATCAATCGACATCAGTCATATTATAGTGCAAAAGTAATCGACATTGGTAATGAGTCAGTCGACATCGATCAGGAAGAAGTCGACGTCGACAACCTGTGTGTGCATGTGTTTGCATGCGGTTCGAGAACTGGTCTATTTTTGGACAGTCAGTTTGCATGTAAAGACTTATTTTAGTTTTGGAGCTGAATTTCTAATTATTGTAATTAAGAATGTCTAATTATTGTATGCATGAGATCTATATAATAGACTCATGGGCTGTATTGTAAAGTGTGCTAGATAGCCATTGTGATTGTAGAGAGAGCAAGAGTAGCTCCTCCTAGTTCCAAAGGGGTGCTGAGTGTGTATAATCAGGGAGAGTTGTAGGTTGTGCAAGTTCTGGTAGAAGATCCACTAGGGTACTAGTTGAAGAATTATAAGTACTTGGTGAGGCAAGGACAAGGGTTCTTCAGGGTGTAGAGATATCTACATGGTAAGTAAGGTCTATTGATTTGCAGGTTATTGCAAGAGAAGGGAGATCTACTTGGAGTACGGTTGTGTACTTAGTGTACTAGTAGTGTTGTTACTGACTAGTGGAGGTGAACAATAACTCTGTGTTTGAGTTGATTTTTGTGACCATAATTGAGAGAGTGAACTGTTGAAGGAGAATTACTGGTGAGCCCTAGAAGTGTGGGAGCTCTAGAGGGGTGGGAAGAAGAAGTGTGGCATCTTCTTTATTGTATTTTCTTCTAGATGAGTATTAATACAATTGGGTATTGTCTCTCATATTCTGTGTTGTTTCATATTTCTAGTTACTTATTCATTCTAGTTAAATTCTGTGTTTAGTTGCTTATACAAAGGTAATCATGTGTGCCCTTAGTGGGCAATAGGATCCTAACACTACTATGGTGAGTGAAGTAGTTGGATTTGAATTTATTAAATAGGTATATGATACTAATTTAGATTTTGACAAGATAGTTAAGCAAGGCAAGAATCCTTTTAAAGGTGATAAAATTAATTTTTATGAAGAGTATATTATGCATGATAATTATCTCTTCAAATGGAAATAATTATGTATTCTAATTAGGTCTCTGAGAGATAATATAATAAGAAATTTACATAATGGTAGTTTGGCTAGACATTTTGATAAGATAAAGATAATAGATTTGGTGAAAGAGAAGTATTTTTGGATAAATATGAAGAGATATGTGATAAAATATGTTTCAAGATGTAGAATATATCAGGTGGAAAAAGAAATACTTAAAATACAGTGTTGTACATGCCATTACCGATTCCAAGAAGACCATAGATAAATTTGAGTATGTATTTTGTGTTAGGATTACCAAACACATAAAGAGGTAATGATTTAGTTATTTTTGTTGTAGAAATATTTTATAATATGGTTCATTTTATTTCATGTAAGAAAACCAATAATGCCAGTAGAATTACAAAACTATTTTTTAAAGATATTTTGAGATTGCATGGTGTTCCAAAAATCATTACATCAGATAGGGACACAAATTTTCTAAGTCATTTTTGGAGGATTTTATGGATCAATATGGGTAATAATATATAATTTAGTAGTGCATACCATCCCCAAATAGATGGACATACAAAATTTGTAAACATGAGCTTAGTAAATTTATTGAGATGCATAGTTGGAGAGAAGCCCAAATAATGGGACTTGGATTTACTACAAGATGAGTTTACATATAATAGTTTAGTGAATATATCAACATGTAAATAATAATTTTATATTTTAATGGGATAAATACTATGATTTTTCTATATTTGGTATAGGTACCAATTGCAAAATGAGTTAGTGATGATGTAGAAGTGTTTGCATGACATATACAACAATTCCAAAAAGAAGTAAGAAGAAAGTTGTAGGAAGGTAATGAGAACTATGAAGTAGTAGTAGATGTCAAAATAAGGTCAAAAATATTTGAATAAGGATATTTTTTTATGATTTACTTGAGGAAAGAGAGATTTATGAAATACACATATAACAAGTTAAGTACAATAAAATTGGACCATGTAAAATTGTGAATAAAATCAATAACAATGCTTATGACAAGAGTTTGCCATAGAATTTTGATATATCTCTAGTATTTAATGTTTCATATTTATATTATTTCCATAGATAATATGGTGAATGTGAATAACATGAATAATTAGATTGGAAGCAACAGGTGCAAAATAAGAAGAAAAAAAAGATAGTAGGTTCTGGATAAGAAGATAATAAACACAAGGCAAGGAAGTTATGAAAAGTATTTGGTACAGTGGAAAGGATTATAATAGGAAGATAACACTTGGATTATATAATAGGAGATGAATAAGATTGATAAGAATAAATTATATCAATACAATCAAAGCAACTTGTAGGAGATGAGTTGTTTTTAAACAAAGGAGAATGATGGAGAAAAAGAGACCAAACTTCTAGAGGCCATAACTTTTGATCTGTATCTATGCTTGAGCCCATATTCACACCAAAATAACTTTATCAAAAATTTAGATAATATAATAACCCACCCTTATAGTTATGGGATGTTTTAGATATTTTTTGAAGGCCAAACATGACCATTTAAGGGTCTGAAATTGTAATTTAATTTTATTTTTAGTATTTTTCTAAATTTGGAAATTATTTATTTTTTGTAACTGAAATTGAACTTAAGTTTAAATTTATCTAATAGGTTAATTTTATATTTTATTTTAGTTTTGGATATTTTTAGAGTTACATGTACATGTATGCAAAAATTACTAAAAATAACAACTACTAAAAATATTAGGTTGAGTTTTATTTATTTTTAGAGTTCTGAATTTTGCATGTCAACTCCAATTTTTGAGTTGAAGCTTATTTATGCATGGTTTTTAATTATTTAAATGATTCAATATGAATCAATACTAGTTATTGTTCACAATATTTGCCTATTGGTAATTTTATTATCTTGATAGTAATTTGGTTCATTACACCCCCACCTTTCAGTCATTATATTTCTTTGTTTTCTAACTATTCAACATTACATTCTCTTAGTAATGGGTATGTTTTATAACACATGCATTTTTTTACATAGTAGTAGTCATGTGTATGCATTATTTTATGTATGTGTCATGGCATGTATGCACTTTTACTTTTTATAATTTTAAACACATGCTTCTACATTCATAAATGGCTTGTATTCCCATACCTAAGGCCTAGACCTACATAGACAATAGAATATGTGGTTTTTACAAAAAAAAATAAAAAAAATCTAACTTTTATCCTCATAAATACTATTATTTTCATTGATACATCTCTTTAACATATTAATGTGACATCATCCATGCTCTATTGTTTTCAAATATATTATTTTTTTGACTATTTTAAGGTCTTAATCTATATTAAATTCTAAATATGCCATTTTATGCCATAATTATACATGTCTATTTTTTAATTTATATTTTTTTAGTTCATAAAAATTCAAAATAAATTATATAGTTGAAAACTAGGCTTAATTCTATACACATTAAATAAATAAATAAATAATCATTTTTTAGGTAGTTAGGGGGCACACGACTGGATATCTATTTTTTATCATCTGTAGGGTCTATTTACTTGTAAAATTGATAAAAATAAATAAAAATTAATTAAAAAATTTATACACACACACACACACACACACACACACACACACACACACACACACACACACGTAAATAATTAAATCATCTTAGGTAACTTTCCACCAAAGGGTTTCAAAAAATACTAAACGACGCTCAAAAAATGAAGGGGCACATGACTGGCTATCTACTATTTTTTTTTTAAAAAGTTCCTCTTCAAATTTCAAATGTTTGTCCTACTTATACATTACATTTTTTTTTTTTTAAAAGTAATTTAGAAACTAGACTTGAAATGTTATAATTCATGTTATTATATCATCTTCAAATTCTAAGTGTAGCCATCTCAAATAATCTATATAAATTGAGGTTTCTCATTTTTTAGTGTAAAATATCCACTTAAGACCCCTTTGGGCCCACCATTTCATATATATATATCATCTTAGGTAACTTTCCACCAAAGGGTTTCAAAAAATACTAAACGACACTCAAAAAATGAAGGGGCACATGACTAGCTATCTACTATTTAACAAAAAAAAAAAAGAGTTCCTCTTCAAATTTAAAATGTGTGTCCTACTTATACATTACATTTTTAGAAAAAAAAAGTAATTTAGAAACTAGACTTGAAATGTTATAATTCATGTTATTATATCATCTTCAAATTCTAAGTGTAGCCATCTCAAATAATCTATAGAAATTGAGGTTTCTTATTTTTTAGTGAAAAATATCCACTTAAGACCCCTTTGGGCCCACCATTTCCATACACTTGTCTTATAATTTAATGTGCACTAATTTGATTATATACAATTCAATGAAGTTTAGATGGATTGTTGTGTTAGATATTTTTATAGTTTTAATTAGTTATTTGGTCTGTTATGTTATTTAACATCTACAATTTCCATTAAAGATGATAATGTATAATATAGTTGTTTTTATCAATCAATGCAAATAATTAATGAGTAAAAAGTAATTATTTTGTTTAAAATTAAATCTACTATTATTTTTATTTATTCATTATAGATTGAAATATCCTATTTTAATAAATGAACAATTTATGTGAGACAATACATATTGTAAGTTATTGTATTTGATAAGTACATATTTATTGTTACATATCAAAATAGGAAAACATGAAAACATGTACACTCAACAATAAGAGCATATATGAGATAACATTTAAAACATCACATTTTATGAGAGAAAAAAAAGTAATAGGTCACAATTTTTCATAAACATTTTACATTGTATACAACCAAGGCCTCCATCATCAGAGATTAAAGTGGTGGTGAAAGATCAATTAAATTGTTTAGAAGTATGTGTTATTCTTTTGTCAAAATTACATATTTTTGGCACTCTATCTATAGGTTTTTATCTTGTCAATGAGAGATTTCATTATTCTATAAAATATGAACCTAGTAGTAAATTTGAAAACAAAATGATATCACAGTTTCAAATCCTATGAGAAAAAAGAGTCCAGATCAAGCATGTAAAATTCCAAGATCAAAGAAATAAAATATTGTTAAACACAAAAAATAGATATTTTTTTATTAGATAGGTTAAAATTAGGATAAAAGGGTCCCATATCCATACAAATGGGATCCATAAGATAAGCATAAACAACATCAAAACAAAAAGGAACAAAATAGGAACTTGACATGAAAAACCCCTTACCACCTAAAAGATGAAAAGATTCAACAAAAAACCCAAGACATACTAAAGAGAACAAAAAAGTGCCTAATAATTAGATTCAAAGCAGATTAACAATTTCTTGATCTTGGGACTTCCCTCTTTGTTTCTCATATTCCCTCTGGTATGTTTCCTAATAGATTGATCTTTTTCCTCTTCCTACTTCTTGCACTTTAGATTGGTAAGCTTAAGATCCTCCTCCTTTTTGGACTCCTTGTTTTTATCCTCCATGTCATTTATCTAGGAGGTGTTGTTTCCTTGGGGAGTGAGCACATCGAAGCCTTCATGTTCTTTTACAAACTTCATTTCTTCCATCGTGTGAGCTAGAAGTCCTTTAAGATTATTGATTTCATTTATAATTTCATTGCAAAGTAGTTTTTGGATTGAAATTTTGGTGAATAGATCATGAAGGGATTGCTTAATTTTTTCCTTTTTGTTGGAAAAAATAACCCTCTGGCCTCTACTAGCAATGGGAGACACATATATAGGAGTCCCCCTTTCCTCTCACTTTAGAATCCTCTTGTGACAACTTAGCTCTAGCCCCTTCACTCTGTTCTTTCCCATCTTTATCAAACTTGGACTCAATGAATAAATCCTCATCCCTATCAAATTATTCCTATTCATTGGGGATGTTAATCACCTTTGTGACAATTTTAAACCATAATCTTTCCCCCTTATTAACCAATAATAGTATCATTCATTGGTGGATAATATCCACCAAGGGATTGGACTTAAAATTCATAACCATTGCTTCTAAGGATTTTAAAAGGAAAAATAGAAGACTGATTGTATGCACCTTGAAGTTATTAAGCAAGAGAAAGTGATGAGAAAATATTAGCATGTGTTTACCCTCCAATATGATATAATTCATGATCTATAGGCAAACATCAGGCCACCTTCTCAACAGGTCAGTCCTCACAAACCCTTTTTGGGGTGCATCATTGGGTTTCTTCTTCTCCTTGCTGAAGAAAATATTGATGAGTTCCTCCTTACTCTTTTTTTCGTTAAAGGATTTGAATATAAAATATTCTATGCCTATTATCTCCCCAATGATTTCCTCGATTATCATAATTATTAACCCATGTATACGAACTTCCCTATCCTTACAACCTTGAGTAAAATCCTTTGATAGCCCAATATCATGACCTACCAATCACTCCATGAAAGATGCCAGACCTCCTTTAACCATCTTGTGTGAGACATATTTGTCCCCCTTGATGACTTCATAGGATATGGGTTCAAATAAATCTCAGTCACCACCCATACTATGTTTCTGCAAGCTTCTACTACAAACTTCCCTATTTGAAACCTTAGAAGTGAATATACAAAAAATAGATATTAGTTATAGGTCTATTTGAAATGTGTGTGTGTTTGTGTGTGTGTGTGTGTGTACTTTTAATATATATTTTATTAATATTCTAAAATATATTCAACATTTTAAAGCATATATACTTAATGTAGTATGCATAGTGGTAATTATGTATCAAAGTAAATGTACACTTGATTAAAACAATCCAATTTTTTATTATATGTTTTTTTCCTTATTAATGATAATGTTCTTGATATTTATTATTGGTGGGTATTATCTTAGTTTTTAAATTATAATAAAAATAATTCATTTATTTTGATGTTCTTTCATGTAGTTTTTATTTTCATTTTACATTTTTGGGGTTTAGAGCATTCATATTAAAATGATAAGCATTGATGTTGGCATGATGGTTATATGTTTAACTAAAATTTATATTTCTTTTTTACTCAAAGGAGATATTTAAAAGCATTGATGTTGGCATGATGGTTATATGTTTAACTAAAATTTATATTTCTTGTTTACTCAAAGTATATATTTAAATGAAACATTTTTTTTTCCAAATATTAGATATATGTCCTATCCACTCACTTTTAAGCATAGATATTCACCATCTTGTTTTTATTTATGATGTCTTGCATTTACAAACTAACCTTTTGGCAGTGAAATTATGTATTCACATCCAATGATATTTAAGTATGATTTTTTTTTTTAACTTATTAAATTTAAAATGTATTAAATTCAAACATTAAATGTATGTTTATCGTTGTCTTTCCAATTTTGTATGTAACATTTTTTCATTTTAGATTTTTTCCCAAAATAATTATGTATTTCATTTTCAAACAAGACTTTTATAATATTAGACTTATAAATTATTGCATCCAAATATAGTAAGATCAAGAACCCAATACATGTATCAAACACATGTAATAAAGTTTTAATTGTTACTATTTTTTATTATGACATTAATGCAAGGGAATTTTTCCATATTTTAGAAAAACTTTATCTTTTTATGTGTATACAATCATTTGTGTCATTAATGTTGGGGAAAAAAATGTGTACCTTGTGTTTCCCATGGTAAGTATGATTTGATTTCTAATTAATCCTTATTTGATGCATATAATAATCAACCTTATTTGTTAGATTCACTATCATTATAGAATTTATAACAAATTGGTCATATGAAAAAAAATGTTATGATGAAAAATGGAAAAAAAATGTGTGCAAAATATTGTTTGTGTCTTCCCCAAGTTCTTTAAAATTCCATAGAAATATTATGTTGATTATAAATTATTTTTTTGAATTGAAATTATTTTATATAAACCTTTTTAAAACATTATTACATACATTAGATATTCTATTGAAACTAGTTCATAACTATGAAAACATAAAAAAATCCTACCACCAATGGCATATTCAATGTAATTTTATAAAATTGAATTGATTTAAGATGGTGAAGTTTCAAATGATGACATACTTCACTACAACTTTAAATAACTTAATGAAGAATTTTTTGTCATAGTTACATCAAAAAAATTATATTCATTTTAAGGAGGTCAATATTCTTGGTCATCATGATGAAACAACCCCAAAAACAAAATTTTGGGTTTGCTTTATAGAGGGCAAATCAGAACTATGTATAGGGCTCATAACATAACTTCATGATGCAAGGTGCATCTATTTAGAGTTGTACATTAATATATAGATAACCAATATCTAGATTGAGTCACTCCAAACACTTATCTATGGGTGAACACCTCTAGAGGTCTCCATAGAGAAGTAGGTTACCATAAGGGTGATATAAATTTTGGGGGATATTAGTATGTAGGTCCACACTAATAACCTTTAAGCTTTGTGGAGGTACTCATCTTCCCTAATGATCCACTTAGGAATCCTTAGCCTTATTTAAGTATCTAATTAACTTATGTGGTTATGGATTGAAGCTTTAGGAGACTATAATGATCCATTCTTGATTGTGGTTCCAACAAGGTTATACCCATGGACCCAGGTTCATGCCAGTAATATAGAACATAACTATTGGTGTGCTAGATAGCACCATAGCTAAGGGGGTTGTTTATATCCTCCTACTCAAATATAGTCTAACATGGGAATGACCCTAGGTTGTGGGTCACCTAATATTGGGTCAAACCTCTGGATAAGGTTGACTTCCTTCTAGATCTATCACTTAAACTAAACTCTAAATGGAAAAAAGAGAGAAATGAATAAAAATGCATGAAAACATGTAAAGGAGGTGATGCACCAGTAATTTGATCACTCATCCACTCTTTTTGAACTTATAAAAATACTAACATGACAAAAGAAAAAGACTAGATCTACAACTCTAAAAAAAATTATTCATCAATATTTCATGCAGAGGTTCACCAAGTGATCAAAAATTTAGGGAAGTGATGGAAAGGCCTGATTAAAGGCACTTGACCAATCAATGTATCCACTTTATAGCTTTAATCAAGTGACATTAAACACTAAACATGACCTACACAACAAGATAAACTAGTAGCTAGGTGAAATCATGACTTGACAAGGGATAAGCTTCTACCACATATGCAAATCAATTTGACATAATCAAACTAGATTAATATGATGAAATATGAAAATAATCCTTTATTAATTTTAAGAGGTTACAAAGATCAATCTTAGTAGAGTCTTGTCACGCCCAAGAGAGAGATTCAAATGCATTCAAAGCTTAAGAGCCTATATTTATAGAAAAAAGGAGAGAGAGGGAGTTCTTTAATAAAAAAGCATTGAATGAGGTCCAACCACTCTTGATGGATTATCACCAACTCAAGGATGTTAAGTCATGATCTTATCAAGAAAGAACAAACTTTAAAGGCTCTATAACAAAATTAAATTCCCATTGTCCTTATCTATCTTCTAGGTCTCCTCCTCAAAACTTTATGCCACCTTCTACTTGATCTATTGATGAGGACAAAATTCTCATATCTTAAAACTAATAAAGCCATGCTACCTTGTTGATATGTTAATTTTTACTTTACTTTGGAACCTGAACCTGGGTCTAACTATAGATGGTGTTTAAATTATGATGGGATCATGGATGTCAATGACTACCTCATGGACGTCAAATGATGGGCATTCAAACATAAAATTTAATCCATAAAAAATAGTCATTGGGGCTGAAAAATCCTAAGATATGCATGTGGACGTCAAATATAGGCATGAAAATGTCAAAATTAGGCCTCACAAATTATCCATTTGAGTTTAAATAGTGGGCCCAAGAATATCTATGGTGCATGTTCATTCCTACATGTAGGTCCAATAGTGTGAGTTAAAGTCAAAGATTTAGAGGATCTATATCAAAGGCTCGCATTCATTTGTACATCTAGATCTAACGATGTGAGTTAAATTCAAGGATTCAACATATTTTGGGGACCAATAAGGAGAATATAGTTTGGCATAAATTGATAGGTCTGATTTGGAAATCAACAACCAATAAACAAAGGTCAAATCTAAAAGCTTTTGGTAGATGTTGACGAACTAGTTTTTGACCCAGGTGAACAAAGATTTTTGAGATCCATGTTGCCATTATAGATTAGTCAACAGAAAATGTAGTCATCCAAATAAGATGTTTAAGGATAAAGCTATGTTTCCATTAAAGTTTAGACAAGACCTCTGGTCGATAATTTAAAACCTATCGACCCTATTACATGATTACTCTATTGATGTGTTTATTGCTCTTTCAGATTGAATATCCTTGTGCATAATATCTTCTTGAATCTCATATGGTTTAGAAGAAAAATAGGTCATTTTTGGCCTAATACAAATATCAAACAATACTAAATGTCTATCAAATTTTTAGATATATTTAAACTATGGGAAAACTAATAAATAGGATTGGTTTTCAATCTATAGTTAGACCCAGGTTCAGGTTCTAAAGTAAAGGTAGAATATGTATTGCAACCACCTATGACAAATCAAACATGGTTGTGTCAAATTTAAGATATGAGGATTTTGTTCTCATCAACAAATTAAATAGAAGGTGGCATAGAGTTTTGAGGAGGAGACCTAGCAGATAGATAAGGATAATGGGTATTCAATTCTATTATAGAGCCTTTAAATTTTATTCTTTATTGATAAGATCATGACTTGACATCCTTGAGTTATTGCTAATCCATTGAGAGTGGTTAGACCTCATTCAATGATTTTTTCTTGTATAGTTCCCTCTTTCCTTCTTTTTTCTATAAATACAGGCTCCTAAGCCTTGAACACATTGAATCCCTCTCTTGGGCATGACTAGACTCTGCCAAGATTGATCTTTGTAACCTCTTGAAATGAATAAAGGATTGTTTTCAGATTTCATCATATTATTCTAGTGTGTTTATGTCAAAATGATTTGCATGTGGTAGAAGTTTCTCCCTTGTCAAGCCCTGATCTCACCTAGCTACTAGTTTATCTTTTTATGCATGTCATGTTTAGTGTTTAATGTCACTAGATTAAAGCTAGAAAGTGGATACATTAATTGGTTAAGTGCCTTTAATTAGGCCTTTCCATCACTTCCCTTAGGTTTTGATCACTTGGTGAACCTATGTATGTAATATTGATGCATAACAGACATTTGGAGTTGTAGATCTAGTCTTTTTCTTATCTCATTAGTGTTTTTAGAAGTTCAAAAAGAGTGGATGAATGATCAAATCACTAGTGCATCACCTCCTTTACATGTTTTCATGCATTGTTACCCATTTCTCTCTTTTCCCAATTAGAGTTTAGTTTAGGTGATAAATCCATAAGGAATTTGACCTTCTCTATAGGTTTGACCCAATCTTAGGTGACCCATAGCCTAGGGTCATTCCCGTGTTGGACTAGATTTGAGTAAGAGGATCTGAACAACCCTTTTGTTCAGCTAGGGTGTAATCTAGAACACCAATAATTTATGCCAGTATTCTCAAACAAAACCACATAGATAACAAAGTGAAGTATCCAATATTAACCTATTCATCATGGTCTTAAGCATAAAAATGTGAAGTAAGGAACGTACAACTAGTTAACATGAAGACTAAAATTAATAAACAAGAGGACCAACACACTAAGATTCAATTAGCAAATTTTATAATATCTCATGGGGGTAAGAATCAACACTCAACTAATTCCCATCACAAACCCATGAGCTATAAACCACCTTGATATTTTGACCACCACATAAGCCATTAATAATTCTAGTGCTTTCCCCCTTTTTTACCATTATACCATGATCCATAAATTAGAAGTCATTGTACCACCATTATTCACATGACAATGACATAATATGATATATGGCCATAATAATATAATAATTTATTATTACATTATTAAGTAATCAATATACAAACAATTGCTTCTATTATCATTATACACAATGATCATGATAGAGAGTAATTACCAATCAATAATAAATTTAATTAAATTGTAGAAATGAATAATCCATGCATTTTAACCATAGAGGGTGCTACCTATCATAATTGCATGGATGATCCATGACATGGGGTCCTTGCACCATAATGTCTCATTGATTAAATGATCAAGCATTATAATAAAATTAAATTTAGATAAGTCATAATCCATTTTTTTAGGGTGGATGGCATCATACAAGTGAGCATCTCATAGTGTTTCAAATTAATTTTTGGTCAATTCTTAATTTGAAAGCAAGTAATGAAACTAGTAATAAGGCATGTAAAGGGGTACTTGATAAAGTGTGTGCATGATCTAGATGATGGTGAGAACTCCTCTTTGGCTTGGAAGGAATAACTTGTATATAAGAAAGACACTAGAAAAAAGGGTTATTAGATGGATGGTTGAGTCGGCTGCCTAACGTGAGCTAGATATAAGAATCATACACTTGTTAGGAGGCTATCAATCCACTATTTATAATTATTAAGTTGATATAAATGAAAAGAAAGGAAACTTGCATTCAATAAGTGGAAAGTAAATGCATGTAAGATAAGATGAAAGTAAATCTCTTGTTAAATAAAATGACTAAATATAGCAAAATTAGGTCAATACTCATGCTAAAATAGTTGGGGTTAGGTTCAAAAAATTAAAAAAGTCTCTATGAACAAGCAAGAACATAGAAAATAAGGTTTGGTTGGGGTCAAGGGGTGAAAATAACTTGTTATTTTTTACCACAATGACCATCGATGGTTGGGTGAACCGTCAGTGGTTGGGCTAACCATAGGTGGCTGGGTAACCATCAAAAGTTGAGTTGATTGTCAGTGGTTTAGCTAACTAATGGCAGTTCCCTATGTGATTTTAGAAATAATCAAAAAAATATTGTAGATTGGGTGATTGGGAAAATAGGATTTTTTATGGATTAGGAGAATGGAAAATAAGATAATGATGGGTCTAATAGGGCAGGGAAGTTAGAAATGGAATATAAATCAAAGAAAACAAGCAAGAGATACTTATAACTTGGTGGTGGAATTCTGAAGCAATTTGGTAAGAGTGAAAATACTTTGGCCTTCAAAAGTGATTTTGATAGAGATTCAGGTCTTTATTGATGTTGATTTCATGCCAAAGAGATGTTGGATACCTAGATACAAGATAGCTTGGATGCAAATTACTAGATTTTTGGATCTCTTTCTTCTCCTACTTTTCTCATTTTATAGGATGAAGTTATTAAATGTGTAGGAGGAAGTTTCTAAATGGATAGATGAAAAATTTTCTAATTATGATGTTTAAATCTAGTTTGCATCACAAAATGAAAGCTGATAAATGTGTCATGCTTTATCTCATATAGTTGGTAATGTTTTAAAACTTTAAATCAAGCTTGGAGACTTGACCATCTATGGTTAGGCTAACCATCAGTGATCATGGTTTTAGAGGAAAATGGGTTAAAAAGGGGGTAAATTAAAAAGTTAGGTTAGTAAATTAATAAATGGGCTAAGTTAACTAGGTGGTCAAATAGCTTTAGAGTTGGGTAGGGTTTCATGGCACTTTGACATCTAAAACTATGTAGTTTTTTAGTGTTTACATTTTACCCCTTATTTTTATGCAAATTTGGATTAACAAGCTACAAAATAAAAACAAGTGAATTTTTGGTCATGGTCTGATTGCCCCAAGTATGAGAGGAAGTGTTCCCCCTTAAACTAAGAGTCAATGGAGGGAAAATGAAATCAGGTCAAGGTTTGATAAATGGTAGATGAGTAGTCACAAGGTGGGTGACACAAAATGGGTTGGGTATTTGAAATACAAATATGTGCATAAAAGGTGAATAAGTATGATAATCAAGATCACGTAGAGACAAAAGTATCTAATGTTGATAAAAATAAGGTCAAGTTCTAGGGATACCTATGACAGGGGAACTGATCTATAGTGTTGGTCATTATTGATCGGGTCATGCATATCAAGTCATCTAGATAGGGTTGTCATTGTTTTTAGGTATATGAGGTAAGCAGTGCTCTTATGAAACAACATAAAGGGTTGGGTCATGCATAAGGTGGTGTGAATTACAAAAGTTTAACATGATAAAGTTGGTCAGTTTAGTCAAAATGATGAAGGTAAGGTCATTACAAAATAAGCAAATGTTTGGGTCAAAAATGGCCAACATCGAGGTGGATGGGGTCAAATGGGTTGAGCATATAAGGGTAATATTTGGATAAGGATTGTGATTTGGGTGGAGATTAGGTGATCTCAAAAGGTTAACACCTAGGTGGAGTGATTTGAAAATTTTGAGAAAAGGGTGGGACCCCAACCATCGATGTTAGGGGTTCCCCAGGGTTGATCATCGATGGTCACCTTGACCATTGATGGTTAAGAAGAAACCCTAAAATAAGGAAGGTCAAAAGTAAAACATAACTTCATGGTTACTATTTTACTTTTGGCATGTTGTGCTCTAGGTGATTTGTGCATTTTATCCTTTTATGGGTCAGCTTGTTGAGGTAAAGTTGATTGATTGGTGGATTATGTGGGTGAGGTAGACCAAGTGTGGACCAATAAAGGGTGGATAAGGACATGGTTGGTTGATGATACAAGGGCTATAACCATGCCAGTGATCACAAAATGAGGTAGGAGGTGTATTGAAATTGATATCATAGTGTAATTGGTTGGTTTCAAGTTGCTCTATAGTTAGTGGTGAGTGATACGGATAGGGTTTTGGAACTATTTGTTAGGAGAAATGATGACCTAAGGTATGTTATTGTGTATTTGGGGTAAATTCATGGGTGAAAGTGATAGGTGAAGGGTGGGTTGAGTAGATAGTGTTAGGTTGTGGAGCTAAAAGCTTCAACCCTTTGCAAACTGTGGAACAGAAGGTTGCTGAGATCTAGGAGCACCGGCGTCGGCAACAGGACCAACGTCGGCAGAGACCAATGCAGAAGGCCACCGGCGACGGCAGGAAGTCAGCCGACGTCGGCAGAACCAGACAAGCAGGGACCAACGTCGGTCGCCTGTGTGTTCCAGAACTGCTTGTTTCACAGACAGTTAGTTAAGTGAACGAAGACTTTACATG
The DNA here is from genome assembly GCA_037957365.1 of Torreya grandis. Lineage (NCBI taxonomy): Eukaryota > Viridiplantae > Streptophyta > Pinopsida > Cupressales > Taxaceae > Torreya > Torreya grandis. Next base: position 2,040,313 of record JARHVA010001715.1, read on the forward strand.
TTGAGACCAGTTAGAGTCTTGGGCTGCGAGGATAATTGTCTAAATTAAGAGTCTAAGTTATTGTTTGAGTTAGGGATCTATTTATAGACCCATTGGCATGTATTATTTAAGGCATGAGATAGAAAGGAAGAGTTCCTTCTAGTTGTAAGATCTGTGAGTTGCAGGTTGTTGCAAGCTCATTGGGGATCTACATGTAAGTTTGGTCTTTGAATTGTAGGTTGCAGGTTCATGAGAGATCAGCTTGAAGTGCTATAGAGTGCTTGGTGTACCGGTAGGGTTATTACTGACTGGTTGGTGAGGTGAACACCAATTCTGTGTGTGAGTTGGTTGTTGGGACCATTTTTTGTGTAGGAGAGTGTGTGTGAGAAGAATTACTGTACACTTGAGGTGTGGCAAATCTCTGTAAGGTGAAAGAGTGTGGCGGCTCTTTGTTGTATTCTTTTCTGTATAGTGTTAATACAAGATAGTGTATTGTCTCTCATATTCTGTGCTATTGGTGAATTCTAGTTACTTGTGTTTCTCCTTATTTCTGCATATTCAATTGCTTATATTTGGTAATCATACTGTGCTCTTTCTGAGGAGCAAGATCCTAACAGGTGGAATTAGAACAGGTGTGTTTGTTCTTGGATTTACCTCCACCCCCCCAACAAGTGGTATCAAAGCTTTTGGTTGGGATACTAACAGATTGGTGTAGATCTGGGTAGTGTGTTTTGATTACAGATTACTCACAGGGTTTCTATTTGAGTGGGAGTTGAGCAATGGCAGAAAATAGTCAACTACGAATGGAAAAGTTTAATGGCAAGAACTACCAATTATGGAGGATGCAGATTGAGGACTATCTGTATCAGAAAGATTTGTACTTACCGTTGGGTGGGGTTGCTAGCAAACCCTTGGATATGAAAGATGAAGAATGGGAGGTTCTTGATCGGAAGGCTCTGGGATCTGTTAGATTGAGTCTTGAATCATCTGTGATTTCCAGCTTATCATAGTGTAAGACAACGGTAGAGTTGATGAAATCTTTGGCAAATTTGTATGAAAAACCCTCGGCTTTTAATAAGGTATTTCTTATGAAGCATTTATTTAATTTGCAAATGTTGGAAGGTGGATCTGTTCATAGCCATCTTAGTGATTTCCATGGTTTGGTAAACCAGTTAAGTTCCGTCAATATTGTATTTGATGATGAAATTAGAGCTCTCTTAATCTTGTGTTCATTACCTGAAAGTTGGGAAGGTTTGGTAATGGCAGTTTCTAATACTGTGTCTCCTTCAAAAGTCTTAAAAGTGGATGATGTTGTGAGTGTGATCTTGAATGAAGAGATACGCAGGAAAAGCACAGGTGAATCATCTAGAGATGCTTTGAGTGTTGAAGGAAGAGGAAGACCAAGAGAGAAGACAGAGCGTGGGAGATCAAGGTCGAAGATGGGCAAAAGATCCAAGTCCAAGTATGGCAGAATAACCTGCTAGAAATGTGGAAAGCAAGGGCACTTAAAGAGAGATTGCAGATCGGGTGAAGATCAGCATGAAGGACATGGAGAAGAAGCAGATGTTGCGGGTTACGTTGCACAGGATGCTCTGGTATGTTCTTTGGATAAAGTAGAATCTTGGGTATTAGATTTTGGTGCCTCTTTTCATGCATCCCCACATAGGGAATTTTTTCATGAGTATGTCCAGGGAGAATTTGGAGAAATTTGTGTAGGGGATGGTAAGCCTTGTTAGATTGTTGGCAAAGGCAAAGTGAAGCTGAAATTGCAGACAGGTGACACATGGGTGTTAAAGGAGGTCATGCATGTCCCAGTTCTGAAGCGGAATATGATTTCTGTTAGAAGTTTGGGTGAAGAGGGTTGCACAGTAACTCTCATAGTGGACTCTTGGAAGGTTACCAAGGGTACACTTGTAGCTAGAGGTAAGAAAGTAGGTACACTTTATCTATCTACTTTTTTTACTGATTCTCTTTTTGGGTTATCTACTTCAGCTGTAGATTCAGAGATGTGGCTTAATAGGCTTGGTCACATAGAAAAGAAGGAGATGCTTGTTCTTGAGTCAAAGAGTATGCTTTCAGATTTGGAAGGCATGGATCGTGGTTTCTGTATGCAGAAGAAGAAGGTGAGGTTTCTTGAGGAATCTGATGTTAGTGACAAGAACAGGAAAGCCTTGGTTTTCAAGGAGAAAGTGACAGACAGAGTTCAGCACAAGATGCAGAGGAATTCTGAGTAGAGCAAGGGTGATTTAGACAAGAGTTTGATCCAAAAAGAGCTCGCGGGAAAAAGTCAGGTCTCACAAGAAAAACACAGAGACCGACGTCAGCAAGAAAACCGACGTCGATGTCCAGACAGGGACCGACGTCGGCTATGTGAAGCCCGACGTCGATGACTCGGGGCAGACAGAGACCGGCGTCGGCCACGGAAAACCGACGTCAGTAGGGAGGCAGTCGCAGGGAACCGACATCGGTCGGCTGTAGACTGAGATGTGACCGGCATCGGTTACTGAGATGAATTTTGGGTGGACAGCTAGTTGTCATGGAGTCTCAAGCGCCCATATGGAGGACTGAAGGTGTAAGTAAGTTCTTAAATTCGTCATTTCCCTTCTTTACACTACTTGTTGCTCACTTATGGCATAGGACCAAGAAGTTGTTGAAGAAGCAGAACAAGTAGATTCAGGAAACAGTGGGAGCTTGGCATGGATGAGGATGTGATTCCTTAGAGGAGAACCAAACAGGTGTTTTGGGTAGTGTTGCCAGCTGGAAGTAAGCACTGAGAGACGAATGGATGTTAAGGATGAAGAAGAGCGGAAATGGATATGTGAGATGGAAGATCAGGGTATATGATCTTGTTTTAGCTGCAGGGCAATGGAGGTTTGATCATTGTGTTTCTCTTTACCAAGTTGGATAATATTAGCGACATTATCCTATTTTCTGTATGATGTGCTTGTTGCAGGGTTACATATACAGGTATTGCTGAACTAAAGGTAAAGCTAGTTCAGGTGTATGTCATGGAGAATCTGGGAGCAGCAAGATTCTTTGGCATGAGTGTGTTCTAGAGACATGGAGGTCTTGTTGACTTTGTTTTAGGATGATTGTGTGAAGCCGGTTAGCACGCCGATGGTTAGACAGTTCACAGAACAGGTGTCTTGATTCACATAATGAGGTTGAGTGCATGGTATGTACTAAACCTGAGTTTTCCCAAGCAGTGGGAGTTGTCACAAGTTTGGAGTCAATCCGGGAAAGTAATACTGAAGGGCAGTTCAGTGGGACCAGCAGCAGGTGCACATGCTATGCAGGGTCAAGTTCTTTTTCTACATGGTTGTAGATGTGGATGTGGCAGGTAATTTGGATGACAAGTTTTGCACCATGGATTTTGTGGTGGTTGGTCTTCAAGAGTGATCTTGAGGAGGGATACAAAGCCAAGGGAAAAAACTAGATGGTGTACAGGTATAGGTACAGGTTGCAGTTGTTTATCTCCAAGTGGGAGATTGTTAGGTTGTGGAGCTAAAAGCTTCAACCCTTTGCAAACTGTGGAACAGAAGGTTGCTGAGATCTAGGAGCACCGGCGTTGGTAGCAGGACCGACGTTGGCAGAGACCAGTGCAGAAGGCCACCAGTGACAGCAGGAAGTCGGTCGACGTCGGCAGAACCAGACAAGCAGGGACCAACGTCGGTCGCCTGTGTGTTCCAAAACTGCTCGTTTCATGGACAGTTAGTTAAGTGAACGAAGAGTTTGCATGTTGAGACCAGTTAGAGTCTTGGGCTGCGAGGATAATTGTCTAAATTAAGAGTCTAAGTTATTGTTTGAGTTAGGGATCTATTTATAGACCCATTGGCATGTATTGTTTAAGGCATGAGATAGAAAGGAAGAGTTCCTTCTAGTTGTAAGATCTGTGAGTTGCAGGTTGTTGCAAGCTCATTGGGGATCTACATGTAAGTTTGGTCTTTGAATTGTAGGTTGCAGGTTCATGAGAGATCAGCTTGAAGTTCTATAGAGTGCTTGGTGTACCGGCAGGGTTATTACTGACTGGTTGGTGAGGTGAACACCAATTCTGTGTGTGAGTTGGTTTTTGGGACCATTTTTTGTGTAGGAGAGTGTGTGTGAGAAGAATTACTGTACACTTGAGGTGTGGCGAATCTCTGTAAGGTGAAAGAGTGTGGCGGCTCTTTGTTGTATTCTTTTCTGTATAGTGTTAATACAAGATAGTGTATTGTCTCTCATATTCTGTGCTATTGGTGAATTCTAGTTACTTGTGTTTCTGGTTATTTCCGCATATTCAATTGCTTATATTTGGTAATCATACTATGCTCTTTCTGAGGAGCAAGATCCTAACGGGTGGAATTAGAACAGGTGTGTTTGTTCTTGGATTTACCTCCACCCCCCCAACAGATAGGTAGGTGGGAATAGGTTTAGGTAGAGAAATTTTAAGATGGTAGGTGATTTTGTAGAGGTTTTGGGAGGTCTAGGGTTCACATTGCACCACTAGTGGTCACAAAAAATAACCATTGATGTTTCAACTCAATCATCAGTGGTCAAGTCATAGGTTAAAAGGTCCTAAAGGGATCATCAATGGTTCAATGAATTGTTGGCATTCAACGTACTAGAGGGATGGAAGTATAAAAAATTGTAGAAGTTTGTAAAGTTGTATATTTTTGAAACTATGTTTCAAGTGTTGTTTATTTAGGGATCGGTAAAGTGCTTATGGTTGTAGAAGTGGTATGCAAAAAGGGTGAAGAGGTGGTGAAAGGTATGTGATTTAAAAGGTGTAGAGTATAATTTTTAGGTTTTTATGTGGTGTAAATGGAAATGAATTGTGTGATATAGTGTGGTGAAGTGTTAAAGAGCTGGTTATAAGGGGGGAAAGTGTATGTGAAAAGGTTTGGATAGGATGGGGGGTTGATTGAAAAAGTAATAATGGGTTTAAGTGTGGATATAAGTAAAATGTTTGTGTAAGTGTCAAAGAGGGGTATAGGTTAGTGTGAGAGTTTTGATAGATGTAAGCAAGGTAGATGTAATTGGGTTAGGTCAAGGTCAAACAAGGTAGGTTCAAGGTGGTACTTAGTTGGATATGGAAAATTAAGCATGAATTACTAATGTGATTATTATACAAGCATGTGATCAGATTTAGATGAGGTACCAAGTCCCCCAAATATTTTTCAAGGTGTGAGATTCAATGATCACAGAAGAGTGGAGACATATGGAGATAGTTAGATTAGGTGTGATGATTCATCACTGATAATTACTATGAGATGCAAGTATGATTATGGCCCTCATCAAGAGATGGGACCAAGCCATAATCAGATTTTTGTTGTCAATGAGGGAGATGATGATTATTATGGAGGACATTCACCATATCATATGGCTACCAATTCTTGGGGAGCCAATATACCATATAGAGAGTGAGGAGATTGATTATCATATGGACTTGATGTATGGGGCAAATTAAGTACATGATCAGTTTCACTCAGGTGGATTAAGATATAGACCACTATACTAGAAGGCTCTTGTAGATAGATGTATGATTATAATGATGATTATGGTCATGTCTTATTTCATGATGTCATATTTGATTAGTAACCATTTTTTATACTTGTTACTAGGGGTGCTAGTGGAGATGCTTCTAGGGAGGATTGTGTTTGGATGGGCCCTAATGCTATTAATGCATATCTATAGGGAGTTTTAGGCTTTCAGAGTATGTAGGTGATATGGGATCAACATTAGGTTCATGCTCTATTATTGGACATAGAAGTAAATTCAAGTACTGAGGCCCATGGGGGCACCCTGGGATGGATTTAGTTAGAAGCCATTTCTAGTTTATTTCATTAAATGGAGAGGTGATTACCATTGATAGGTGTTGGTGGTGGTGGTCGAGACATTGAATGGTTTAGGGATGCCTTGGAGGGTTTGGTAGTTGTCAACATAGTATGGAGGCCATATGTAGGTTGGCCTAGGTGGCCTGGGTATAGATATCACACATTATCCCTATATATTTAGTGCTAGATTTCTAAGAGATGGGATGGGGAGATAGAGCTTATCCCATTTGAGCAAGTGCAAAGGTAGTTTAGATTGATGTAGAGGATCTCACCATATTTCCCATAATACAAGAGGGAGGATGTTGAGTTCCCACTCCCATGGCCTTAGCCATAAGATGTTGTACTAGACTACGATGAGCTACCAGCTAGAGCTACCATTGATGATGTTGGTATTGTAGATGGGTATGCGACATGGTACTAGGCCAGATATGTTGTGGCCAATCTTGGATGGGGTGATCGGGGGTTATAACTAATGGATGTGGATCTTGTAGGGGCACTAACATAAGATGGATAGGTAATAGTAGCCCTAATAGTAACAAAGGCCTAGATTATTAACTTACAAGGATAAGTGGCCACTTTACAAGGTCAGGTGGCCACCTTGACTAGAGATCAAGATCAGGCAACGATCTTTATTGGGTTGGTGACATAGGAGAGAGATTCACTGAGATAGAGGTCAAAAGTGGTCACAACAACAATAGGGGGACCACCTGACATAGTTCCAAGAACACATTACTTAGACACCATTGAGGAGTTAAGATATTATGAGGTGATAGTGCTAGCATAGTTTCCATTAGAGATGAGATATGGAAAGTATAGGCCTAACTTGGCAAGGGGTCCATCTATATCTAATCCAGGATAGTGGGCCTTGACAATGGGCCAGGTAGGGATACTAGGGGGACCACCACAAGATGGTAGTTTAGGTGTAGTTGTAGATGGGGTTAGTGGTAGTGGTCTAGGTGGTAGTGGTTCTAGTACTCCAAGGACTTAACTTGTTTAGTTTGGTAGACATGGATGTACATTACTTTGATTCTGGCTTGCGTGCCAATGATGTGAGATGTATATAAGAGATAGAGACATGGATACATTATGACATGTATTTCCTTATTGATGTATATGATTATTACATGTCAATTATGTTCATTATATTATTGACATTTGATTATATTGATGACATGTTGACATATGACATGATGATTATGTTATGATGTTTATAGATGTTTATGATGTGTATTGATGTATCATGATGATGATGATTTGCAAACTTTTGCTTATGAGAGGATATGTTGATTAATTGTTGTTATTCACATTTGGTTCATTATGATGTTTTTATGACATTGTATAAGTGATGACATGCGCTTACGTATGTATGTTTTTAGATATGTGATGATTGATTTGATTGAATTGATTTGATGTTGCTTGTAGAGGTATATACTAGGTTCATTGGATGGATATGATATATATGTGATCAAAGTTGTGAGTTTATTCATAGAATGATATGGTTCATGTTGTGATTATGGATATGAGATAGATGATTTTATGTATATACGATCATGGTGACTTTATGTTTTAGATATACTATTTGAGGTATAGATGTTGATAGTAAAAATAATGATGACATTGTTTATAGATGTGACATGGTTTATGGATAATTTCTTAGGAATAATTACTTATTGATGTATATGAAATGGTTTATGTGGTTTGTTGACACAATGTGAGTTATAGATAGGATTATATATATGTGGTTAGCTCATGAGTTTTGATATTTATGAATGCTTATGATGTGTGTTTTAATGTTTATGAATGGCATGATGCCCATGCCCCATTCTTTATCAGATGAGATGTGTATACATGAGGATAGAAAATATGTGTTATCTTGTGTTTTGATAGGTATGATGTTTTGATAGGTATATATTATAGATGGTGAAACAAAGGAATTAAAATGTGTTTTGTGTTTAGACATTTGAATTTGATATATTGATAGTTTTAGGTAATGTTTTGTGTATATATGAGGGATGATGTGTTTGTTAATGAAGTTAGATAGGATGGTTTTGATTGTTGATTTGGATGATGTGGTTTATGAGATGTATGATTTTTTTGGTGCATAGATGGGATATGACTCATAATTTTGTGAGTCGTATGGATTAGTGTTGTGATGAAAATGATGTTTGAAATGTTTATGATATGGATATAATGAAAGAACATACATTAGGTGTAGATAACACACAAAATGTAGAAAAGAGAGGAGAATCATGAGACGTATGTCCACATAGACTAATGAATGGAGGGTAATAAAAAGGCATGATGTGTTCATTGACAAGGGCCTAACAAGACTAAATTTGGATTGGCTTAATGAAAATAAGCCTTTAGAATGCTTTGAATTAGCATGCTTTGAGTGAAAAGATGGTATATTGATCACATTATGTCAAGTAAGCTCAGAATCCCTTGATGTTTAGAGGGTATAAAAGGGAAAGAAAGTGATAGGTAATTATGAAGGAAAATGGGTGATATAGTAACTTGACATGGGTTAGTTTTCCCCTTCTATAGGTGACCTAAAAACCATAATAGAAAAGCCCATGTCTTAATACAAAGTGTAGACCGATCGATGTGATAAGTCTACTAAATATATATGAAAGAGATGATTAAGGCCCTTTTGGGATAACTTGCTTTAATTTTTGATATAACCCCCCCCCCCCCCCCCCCCCCCAATTTTCATTTTTTGTTATTTTTGATAAAAGTGGTGAAGCTGATCAATACAAGCTTCAAATGATTATTTTGACAAAATTGTCTTAGCCATCCTTCAAGGGAATGGTCTAAGTTTGGAGTTGTTTTGTATGTTGTAACTATCCTTCAAGGGAGTAGTCTACCTTTTAAGAAATAATTTAGTTGTTGGGTAGTCATCTTTTAAGGGAGTAGTTTGTAATGCTAGAGATATAGACCCAAGTGAGATTTTGGTATCCTAATTTAATTTTAAATGCTAGGTTGAGACATGGACAAGTCTATTTGGGTTTAGAGGTTTAACTTTATAGAGGTAATACTTTTAGCACAAAAGGTTGATGATAGATGAGGGAAAGTGGTTTGAGAGACAACTGACCATGGGATTCCATATGATTAGAGATGAAAAGTATCCATGAGAACCATGCCATGGGTAGAGCCATCATATCCATGCTTAGGATTAGGCTATAACTATGATGGATAATCACATGGTATTATGTTATAATCAAATATCCTCAAGAGGACTAGGGTTAAAGTATAATGGAAGTGAAAATCTTGTAAACCAAGGGATGAGCTTAAGTTAGACCTAAAGTTGAGTTTGATCCTTGTTTTAAAAATAAAAAGGATGTAAATGTGAAGCATTGAGAGTATTAGGTTCTAGATTACCTTCAAGAGAAGATAAATGATAATCTCCTAATCCATAATTATGGGTTATGATGTAGGGTCCTAGCCAATTGAAAGCAAACTTACCTTATTTTATTTTATCCATATTAGTTACATGTTGGTTTTCCTTAAGGATGAGGTCTCTGATATTGAATTCTTGCTCTTTCAGGTATTTGTTATATGTGTGATTGATTCATTCTTGATAAACATGAAGATGATTAAGGGAGGCAAGGAGATGTTAATCAAGAAGTTCAAGATGTGTGAGACATTCCTGATGATAGTCACTCTCAAAAATTATTTCATGCAAAGATATGTGAAGAGAGGGAATCTAGACTTCAAGAGGCAAGACTACCTTAGCTCCAAAGATGAGAGAGAAAGGGGTAGCACCTGTAGAGGTTCAAATGCTAGTGTGATATGCCCATAAAGTGAAGGGGATGTACAAGTGCCAATACCAACCTAAAGCACTTAATACTTTAGTTAGTATTTTGTTAAAGGCTTCCACATATCCATTCACTTGTAGATGATAGGGTGAGGAAAATATTAACTTGATGCCAAAAGCATGATAAAGATCTTGGACTTTCTTATTTTTAAATGATTTGCCATTATTAGTGATGATCTTATGGGGAACACTAAAGCAACAGATTATATGGTAATTAATGAAGTTGATAATCTTATTGGCTTTGGTTGAGATAAGAAGAATGACTTCCACCCACTTGGTGAAATCTTTGATAGTGGTAATGATGTATTGGTGTCATTATGAAGAATGAGGATTTATTTCCCTAATAAGATCTATACCCATTGCAAAAAGGGCCAATAGTCTTTAGATACTCAAAGGCCATGAGAAGGTGCATGACGCAAATTAGCATACTATTGGCATTTGACACATTTGTTTACATAATCACAATAATCCTAATTGAGGGTGGGCCAATAATAGCCAAGGCAAAGGATATATTTAGCAATATCTAGGCCATTAAAGTGTCCCCCACACATTTTATCATGTGTTTCCTTGATAACGTGGGAAGATTCATGACTATGTAGACAATGGAGAAAGAGGCCATCATAGCCATGTTTATAAAGTATTCCCCCTAGTATGGTGTGACGAGAGGTACTCTAAACAAGTTCTCTCTGAGCATTCCTCAAAACATTGGGAGGAATAATGTTGAGGCTAAGGTAGTTAAAAGTTTAGTCATACCATAGGTCAAAAGGAGATGCATCCATGATACAAATGGGAGGAAGTTCAAAACTGATATATGATGGTGTGATAAATCAATGTATGGTGATAAATATTTTAGATTCAGTAGGTTGAGATGGGATTTGGGAAGCAAGGGAAGCCATTGTGTCTATGAATTTGTTGGTAGATTGAGGAACTGGATAGATAAGGTAATGATTGAATGATGCTAAAAGTATGTCTATGAGTTATTTTTACTTCAATAGGAAATCATTTTTACATTGGTAGGATCCATTAACTTGGTTGATCACAAGTTGGGAATTTCTAAAGATACTAATTGTTTTGACTCCCAAAACTAGAGTAGTTTGGAGACCTATGACCAGGGCTTCATACTTAGCCATATTGTTGGTGCATTCAAAGTCAAGTTTAATGGAAAGTGGAAGAGATTCACTATTAAGGGAATGAGAATAAATTTTTCACCCTCACCATATTTTCACTTAGATCTATCAAAAAACATGGTCATTTGGTAAGTGGATTCCCCTTGAGAAAGGGTTACGATGGCCTCATCTAGAAATGTTAAAGGGAGTGGTTGGTTGTCTATTAGAGGAGATTTGGTTAATTGGTCGATGATTAATTTCCCCTTAATTGAATTTTGTTGAAATAACTCACAATCAAAATCATCTAGGAACATGAGCCACTTATCCATATGCTGGTTTTGGTATGGTTTATTGTGCATGTATTTGATTGGGTCAATATTAGTAATGACATAGGTTTTATGATTGAGAAGGAAGTGAAGGAGTTTGGAGGCCACAAAGACTAAGGTGAGTCAAAGCTTCTTAGGATGGGTATACTGAGTCTCATATTCTATAAGTGTGTAGCTAATGTATTATATGGTTTTCTCTTTATTCTGCTTATCATGATGAGCGATCATTGCCCTTAAGGAATGGTCAGTGGAAATTATGTAAAGGTAGAAGGGTTGGTCTTCTCTAGGAGGTATAAGGATAGGTGGAGATAAAAGTTAATCCTTGATTAAATCAAAGGCTTGTTGAAAATCCTTGGTCCACTTAAAAGAGTTGTCTTTCTTGAGGAGATGGTGAAAGGGTTGATATGTATCAGATAATTGGGAGATGAAGTGATAGATGGATTGGAACTTCCCCTGTAAGCTATGGAGTTGATTAAGACTAGTAGGATGAGGCATATCTAAGATTGCTCTAACTTTGATAGGGTATATTTTTATTCCTCTAAGGGAGATGATAAATCTAAGAAGTTTTCTAGATATGACCCCAAAAATGCATTTCTTAAGGTTGATCCTGACATGATAATGGATTAGTCAATCAAAGATGATTATGGGAATGGCTAGGTGATCCTTGTAATGTTTGAATTTCCCAAGGAGATAATCCACATAGTATTCTACAATTTTATGAATAAGATCATGAAAAATATAGGTCATGACATGTTGATAAGTTGATCTAGTGTTTTTTAGACCAAATGGCATGACCCTATAGAATAAGGTACCCCATGGAGTGATAGAGGAAGTTTTATGTTGATATTTGGGGGTAGTTAAGATTTGATTATATCTCAAGAAATTTTACATGATGGATAACATCTCATGGATAGCTATAAGATCAACAAATTGGTTGATGTTTGGCAAAGGAAAGTCATCCTTTGGGTAAGCAAGGTTGAAGTCACAAAATTTGATGTAGAGTTGAAGTCCCCTTATGGGTTTAGTGATGAGAATGATGTTATAAACCCATTATGGATAGTCAATGGGTTAACAATGGATAAGAGATGCTAAAGTTCTTCTTTGATTAGAAGGGTGATGTCAGGATGTATCCTATGAAGCTTTTACCATACTAGCTTAACCTTAAGATGGGTGATAATGTTGTAGAGGGAAATAAAAGGATCAATTATAGGCATATCCTAATAGGAACAAGAAAATTATATGCTATGGTCATGAAGTAAAGATGGGTAACCTTGTTGCTCTTTGGAATTTAATGATTGGCCAATTTTAATTCTATGGGGGTTATCCTGAGTACCCAAGTTAACATATGGTTAATTCATTTATCATGGTTTAGTTCTCAAGAGGAAGGGATTTGTGTATAGAATAATCCCCATCCCCTACATTGAGGTAGGTGAGTATGGAATCATCATCTTGATGTTGGATGGTGTTGATGGTAGGAGAATCCCTCTTTATCATTTTAGGATGGATGAAAGGAAGGGTTTTAGTTCAGCCACCCTTTTGATAGGTCAGGGGGACAAACTAATGGTATTGATAGAAAAAAGTTAGATGGGATGATATCAAAGTCTTTAGACTTTGAGGTAGATGGGGTTGGTGAATATGGGACCTTTTCATTGATGGTGGTGATGGATTTTGGTGAGGTGGGTTCTTCTGGTGGTACAAACCTAAGGCCAAATAACTCATGAGGTTTTTGAGTTTTAGTTATGGGTAGCTCATGAGGTTCTTGTTCATAAAGGCCCAAGTCAAACCCATTCCAAGAATACTTGTAAAGATAGGGTTTGGCAAAGGCTGGTTTGTTGAGATAAGAGAAGTCAGAGGTGAATGGTCAGATATGAGGAGTAGTAGTAAGAGCAAGAAGTGGATGGTTGAGTCCCCCATAGATGAATTTTTTTTTATTGTTAGGGAGCCTAAAAGGGATTATGGTGCCAATGTTAGGATCATAGGAAGGGTCATGTTTAAGGTTCCCATACTCTTTTAGATTAGGGAAAGCATCCATGGCTAAAATATGATACTCCCCAAATGAGAGACATTACAATGTGGATTCTAAGGGGTCCTCTACAGGAATCTAGGAAGAAGGGATTGATGAGCTAGTGAAAGCTTCATTACTGTTGCGGGTTGGAGTGTTATTTTTTTTGTCTAGTGGTAAGGTAGTGTTATTAGTATTTTATGGTGAGGTGGGTGAGGGAGGAATAATAAAATCATTAGGCCAATATGTCTATTGCAAGAGGTAAAAGGACTTAGGTCAGCTTTGATGGTAACAACTTGAACTTTGTGCTCAAATTTGACACATCGATACAAAATGGAAGGGACATAACTCATTGCATGGATCCAAGGGTGTCCAAGAAACACATTATATTAGAACTAGCCCTCTATAATGTAAAATAGTTTGGGAATGGTTCCAAGTGGCTATGAAAGATAACTATCCCCAAGGTTGTGGCCATGGTAACATTGAAGGAGCAAAGGACCATTGCGATTTTTGGCATGATGTTATTAGGTAGCTAAAGTTGGTAATAATAATGGGAGGAGATAATTTGATGCTAGATCCCCCATAAATCATCACACTTTTGATGTGGATTTGATTGATGTATGAGGTAATAAAGAGGGAAGGATCAGAATCCTCAAAATGAATAGGAGGTATTTCAAAATCCTGAAAGGCGACAAAGGTAGAAATTTGGAGGGCTCCAATAAAGGGTGTAATAGGTTTAGGATCATCTGGTTGAAATTATATAGATTACAAAGCCTCTATCAATGTCTGATGATGGTGGGGCAAGGTGTTGATCAGTTCATAAAGGCTCATTTTCATCGATGTCTGGTGAATTTATTTAAATATGATAAGCTAGATGGATTTAGATTGGTTAGAGGGAGAGGGTCCTAAAATGGATACTTTGGGATTTGGTGGTGGCATAGGTGAAGGTGTAGGTTTTTGGGTTTGGTTATACGGTTGAGGGGTTAAAGGGTAAGTCCAAGGAATGGATACTTTGACTTTTCTCTTATCTCCTATTGTGCCCAAGATCAGGTAACCATATGAATAGTGTGGATGAGGGGATTTATAAATTTTGATGGTTGCTTCAGTTCCCCCTCCTCACTCTTAGGTGAGAATGGGGGAGTAGGTAAATGTTAGATAGGTTGAGTTGATGGTAGGATTGGTAATGGGGGTAAAAGAGGTTCATCTGATAATAGATCATCCTCATCATATATGTCATGAATAAGTTCTTGGTGAGCTTTTCAGTTGTCTATGTCATGTCTTGATGCCCTATGATATGCACAGATCAAGTTATCATTGAACCAGGAGGGTTTGGTATTGGAAGGGTAGAATGTTTTGATAGGTGGTAAGATAATAGAATAAGTTTACAATAACCTTTGTAGGATGGTTGAATAAGATTCATTTAAAGGTGTTGGAAGTGATGAGTTTATGTTTTTAGGGGTGGGAGCCTTTTTAGAATTAGTTTTCACCTTATTGGTTGTAGGTGGTGGAATGGTTTTGGTTAGTGGTTGGGATTGCTTAATTATGGTTGATTTCAAAGTAAATGATTTGAAAGTGGGAGATTTAGATGATGAAGGGTTAGATATAGGTGGGAGAGTAGAGGTAGATAATTTAGTTAATAATGATGGGGAACTAGATGGTTTAGTGGGTGTAGGTTTAGGTAATGAGAAAGGGGATGGCTTACTAGAGGAAGAATAGGTAATTAGGATGGTAGAGGGATGGGGTCCTAAAATAGGAGATAAGTGAGAAGGAGGTGGTATGGGTCTAGTTTGAGGTAAAGGTTTGGGAAACTATACCTTATTAATTGGTTTGGTTAGGGGTTTATTTTTTGGGCTAAATGGAGTTAAGTCTAAATTTAAAGAGGGGTGAGTTTAACTAGGTGTGGGAAGAATTCCTAGATTCTTGATAGGTTTGGTAAGAGAGGCATAAGGTGATTTGGCAATATTATATGGAGGTACTTGGGATGGTTCACCTATGATTTTGGAATACGAGGTATTTTATAGATGGGTAATAATGGGTTTAATGGTGGATTCAAGTGAGGTTGAGGATTTAAATTTATTTTGGTAAGGGATCCCTAGATGATGCCAAAAGGTAACTCTATCAAAGTTGGGTTGAGAAGTTAAATCTAGACTTTAGACTAGTCTAGAAAAGGGCTTGTAGATGGGTTTGGTTCCTTGGTCATTGGTTTCAAAAATTAAGCCCCTAGGTGGAGAAGAGGGAATGGTTCCTCCATCTTTGTTCTTTATGGGAGGTTCTAAAATTGGTGGCTGGGTGGATGAGGTAACCTTCTCTAGTGGGATGGCTTCTAAAGAGGGAATGGATGGTTCTATGATGGGGGAGGTTTGTGTAGTGTCCTCAAGTGAAGGAATGGGCATGGTTGCTTCCTTTGTTTGGGTGCCCAAAGGAATGGAGAGTGGTTCTACCACTTCAATGGGTGGAGTGGAAGAAGAAGAAATAGTTAAAGCAAAGGTTGTCTCCTTTGGTGTTTCCATAAAATGAGAGGTATATGGATTTAATGTCTCATCAAGTGAAGAGAGAGGGGTATTTTATTCCTTTTTTGGGTATCCAAAGGAATAAGAGGTGAGTTTACTACTTTTGTAAAAAAAATGGAGAAATAAGTAGTTGTGATAGTGGTATCCTCAACAATGGGCTCACTAGTAATAACATTGATGGTATGTGCTTCATGAGAGTGAGATGATTCTAGTTGGTTATCATGGTGATGGGTATAAGGAGCATGACTAGGAAAATGTTTACAGAAGATGCCAAAGGACTGATTTAGTAGGTGCACTAGGATTATCAAATGCAAGTTCTCCACTATCAATTAAGGTTTGGATAAGACTTTTGAAGGTATTGCATCTATTGATGTCATGTCTAATAACTCAATGAAAGACATAATGGTCATTCTCATTATACCAATCAATCATGGGGTGAGAAGCATCAAATTATTGGGTTGGTTTGATAGGTGGAAGTTATATAAGGTTAGCTTTGAATAATTTGTCCAAAATTGATACATAAGATTCCCCTATGGGAGTCTATTGTTTTGGAGGAGCTCAGTCTTGGTTTTGATTTTGTTGGTAATTAAGGTTAGAAGAATTAGATTGATAGGGTTACTTGAAAGTTGGTAGTGGGGTAGTCTTTAGGACAATTGAGTATGTATATGCTTTTTATTTGGTACTGGGATGGTTGGATTAGTTAGTATTTTTAGTCGAGGGAGGATCATTGGATTTAAAGCTAGAATTATTGTTATGTATTTTTAATTTCCCTTTGTCAATGGTTTGGTTTTCAAGTTTACATGTCATGGTGAATGCCTCATCAAAATTTATAAAATTTTGATCTTGAAGAGTGGGGCCAATAAGTTTGGCACAACCTTGAGACAAGAGTTCAATTAAATCAAGTTGGGTTAAGGAGAATTAAAGTTGGTTGATGAGACCCCTCCATCTAGCTATGAAATCAATAATTTATTCATAATCAAATTGCCTAATAGAATAGAGGTTGGTAATAGAAACCTTTTTAGTTATATTTATTGAAAAGTGTTTTAGAAAGATTTGGGCAAGTTGAGAGAATGAAAATATGGAGTGCTTGTTAAAGGCACTATACCAATCAAGGGTTGGTCTTGATAAAGGCATGGGTAAGGTATAAAGGAGGAGAGCATCATCATACATGATCAAATAACAAGAATGATGAAATAATATCAAATTTTGTTGGGGGTCCTCCTTACCTTGGAACTTAGAAAAGTTAGGTAATTCCCATTGAGGAGGATAAGAATGGAAAGGAACAGATGGATGGATGGGTTCATTATAGATTTGATTATAGGATAAAAGGTTATGAGACCTAGAAATAGATGATTCTAAGTTGGTCATGTTATCCATTAACTGGATTTGAGGTTAGGAAGCTACATAATTATGTGGTAAATTTTGTTGAGGTTGGGTGGTAGCAATGTATGGATAAGTGGTAGAAGGTGCAGAAGAAGCCACATATTGGTATGTGGTCATAGGGGTTGGGATAATGCCCCATAAGGATTGATTAGCACAAGTGGTTGGGTGGAAGGTGCTATGTGTCCTTGTGGGTTAGAAAGATATGGGTAAGATGTCATGGGTACTTGTTGGGGGGCTGATATGTGTTGGGTTAGAGGTATGTTTAGGTTGGTGGATGGTGGAATGGACATAGATTTGGTTGGGGGTATGAGAGTGCTAGTTGGTTATTGGTGGGTGGTAACTCTAATGATAATAGGTGGGAGGGTTTGAGGTATAGAAAGTACCAAACTTTGAATTGGATTAGAAGTTGGTGGGTTGGTCAAACTAAGGGTAATGGTAGAAATAGGGGTAGAAGATACTCCCACAACAAAAGGAGTATAGGTAATGAGAGGCAAAGTTGATCCAATGTTGGAGGCATTTATTGGGGTGGTAGGTGTTTGGTTGTTGGTTGGGATGTTGGATAGAGTTTGGGGAGTGGTGGTAGATGAGATATTGGAGGAAGAAAAGGCTTGGGTAATCATGGGTTGGGTTGAGGTGGTACCCACTAGAAGATGGGGAGGCATACCATAAGGAGGATCTACAAAAGGAACTGAAGCAAAAGAGGTATGGCTAGATAAGGTGTTAATGTAATGCTAAAGAGCCACGGGGTTGTTATCAAGGAAGGCAATGAAATCTACATCACCCTCAACAATAATTTAAAACCTAGTAGGTGGGGGAAAAAAATGAGGGGAACCCTCAACATCATAAGTATACTCCATGGAGGAAGAAGAATAAGGTGGTTATTGGTTGTTTTGATTCCTCAATTTTTATCTAGTAAAGATAATGAGAGGAAATAGGAGATAAAATGATGAAACTAACACCTCAAACAAAGAGCAAGCAAAAGAAAAGAACTCACGGAAATCAAACATATACTAAAGTACATTCAAAAACCTTGGGTTATTTTTAAATCACTTTTGGTTGTGCCTTAGAGAGTGTGAAGAGGAAATTTGGTTTGTAGATTGGGTACTAAAATATAAATCTAAGATTGGTTTTAGGTTATGTTTAGGTACTCAAGAGACAAAATTTGTATTGATATTTAATATGTGGCTTGTTATTAGGGCCTATCCCCTCACTTCACATACCATATCAATAAGGGTGTCGAGTTCTTAGCCAAAATATACCAAATCTTAGAGTTTATACACAACCAAAGATCTGAGTTGGTTCTCCCCTTGGTAATGATCTCCAAGTACGATTTCCAGGAAAGGGTAAGGTTTACTACTATGTGATGAAATCCTAGTCAGGCCTTGTCTCAATTATGTTTTGATGTGTTGATTGATTATGTTGTTTGGATAAGTGTGTGATAACAATATTGAAAACTATGATTAATTACTTTGCCTTTAAGTTATTATATGAACTACAACAAGCAAGAAATCAATGTATGAAAAAGGTATATTTTAAGCCTAAAAGAAATTTTAGATGTCATTTGATGAGCATACAATAAGAGAATAAAAAGGGATGTTGGGTCCCATCGGGCATGCCAAAATGTTTCAAATTAATTTTCACTCATTTCTTAATTTGGAAGCAAGTAATGACACTAGTAATAGGGCATGTAAAGGGGTACCTAATAAAGTGCACGCATGATCCAGATGATGGTGAGAACTCCTCTTTGGCTTGGAAATAATAACATGTAGATAATAAAGACACTAGAAAAAGGGGTTGTCAGATGGATGGTTGAGTGGATTTCCTAGTGTGAGATAGATCCAATAAGCGTACACTTGCAAGGAGGTTGTCAATCCAGTATTTATAAATATTAAGTTGATATAAATGAAAAGAAACAAAACTTGCATTCAATAACTAAAAATTAAATGCATGTAAGATAAGATGAAATTAAATTGATTATTAAATAAAATGACTAAATATAGAAAATAGAGTAAATACCCATGCTAAAATAGTTAGGGTCAGGTTTAGAGAATCAAAAAAGTCTCTATGAATAGGTAGGAACATAGAAAATGGGGTTTGGTTGGGGTCAAGGGGGTGAAAATAACTTGTTTTTATTTTATACCATAGTGACCATCAATGGTTGGGTGAACCGTTAATGGTTAGGCTAACTATCAACAGTTGGGTAATCATTGACGGTTGAGGTGACCATCGATGGTTGAGCTAACCATCAATAGTTACCTATGGCAATCTATAAATGATCAAAAAAGGGATTGTAGATTGGATGACTAGGTAAAAATAGGTATTTTATGGATTAGAGGAATGTAAAATAAGATATTGATGGGTTTTTTATGGTAGGGATGTTAGAAATGGAATATAAATCAAAGAAAACAAGCAAGAGATACCTGTAACTTGGTGGTGGAAGGATGAAGCAATTTGGCTAGAGTGATAATAATTTGGCCTTCAAAAGTGATTTTGATAGAAATTTGGGTCTCCATTGATGTCACTTACATGATGAAGGGATGTTGGATACCTAGATGCAAGATAGCTTGGATGCAAATTGTTATATTTTTGGATCTCTTTCTTCTCCTACTTCTCTCTTTTTATAGGATGAATTTACTAAATGTGTAAGAGGAAGTTGATAAATGGATAGAGGAAAAAGTTTCTAATTACTATGTTTTAAAAAAAAATTGCATCTCAAAATATAAGTTTCTAAATGTGCCATGCTTTATCTTGTATAACTAGTAATGTTTCAAAGTAGGCTTGGAGACATGACCATTAATGGTCATGATCATCAATGGTTAGGATAACCTTCAATGATTAGGATGACCATCGACGGTTGAGGTTCTAGAGTAAAATGGGTTAAAAAAAGGTGAATTAAAAATTTAGGTTGTTAAATTAATAAATGGGCTAAGTTAACTAGGTGGTCAACTAGTTTCATAGTCAGGTAGGGGTTCACGATGCTTTGACATCTAAATTGTGCATTTTTTGAGTGTCTCCACATAGAGTAAACATACAATGGTGTAATAAATCAAATCCTTCACATGATATAGGTGAACCATCTATAATTTGGAAATAGAAGTCTAACATCTATTTCACTACTTGTTTGTTCTTTGGTTCAATGTCTTGTTATTGTTAATAACTAAGATGTTAAACTAATCAAATAAGAGACTAGAATGCATACAAAATTTCATTCCATGAAGTAATCAATCATCCTCTTTAGTGACCATTATAGATGTATGATTTGATAGCTCATATTCAAGGTGGTTCATTTAATTATGGGACAAGAAGGGTATAATTTAAAAATTCACACATGATGCTTATTCCATAACCAAATTCTGGATTTATTTGAAATTTTTATATATTATTCTTCATCATAATGACCACTAGGAAATATAAAAGTTTATTATAAACATCACTAACAAAGTCAATCTCATTATAATAATCATATTTATTCACCTATAAACAAGCAACCATCTGATTCAAAAATATGTCACCTACTTGATGCAAATAATTAAATGATTCTACCCATTTGGGATTTTATAATTAAATCTCCAATTCAAGGTCATTTCACCATATTTTATGTTACATATTAGCTTATCTCACTAGGGACCCTGCTCATTAAATGAAAATAATAAACTTAAATAAAAAAATAGAATAAACATTCCGTTATTTAAGAGCAGAAATATAAACAACCATAGTCATACCAAAATGTGAATAGCTAATAAATATCCTTCAAAGGTTTACAACAAGCTAAGTCACCAAGTTAGCTTTATTATAACTATATTTTTAAATAATAGGTATATGGATAATGTATTGTCATATCAAATGTATGGAGCAAAATTCAACTACTCTATTAAGAGTATTATATTTCATTTATTTATGCAATAGAAATACACAAGATAATATAATTATTAATATCAAAACAACCATCAACTATAACCCAAAATGACTCAACTGATAATAGTCTTATATAATAATGCACTAACATAAATATTGTAATTATGCTATCTCATATTAAACCACATCAAATAGCCAATAAATGTATACTGTCAACTACACAAGCCATTACCTCAAGTCAAAAATGCATTCAACTCCAAGATTGACTAGGTTCATTAATCATCCACATATTAATGCTAAGTGGAGAGAGTTTCATCAAAATAATGAGTTTGGAAATAAAAATGATGATCCAATTCATTATGGGAAAATATTTGCCAATGATAATAACAAAAAATCAACATATTGAGCAGCTAATTATAGGGTTATACAAAACTTCATTCTCATAATAACATATATACAATGGAACATGAAATTGCTAACTCAAAGAAAGTTTAATATGTTCCATCGTAAGCTTAAAAAGCAACTAGAATTATTAATTCCACTTCAACTATGAATCCCCATATGAAGGTCCATCACTTCAATTCGACAATGAAAATAAGTACAATTACTTAGATAAATGGATATCAAATTGCTATCACTAAACAAGTGGAATGTTATTATTTCCACAAACTCACCAATGTATCAAACTCGACAATTACTTTTTCATAAAAATGAATGTTACTAGCTTTCATACATTCATACATGAAACCAATAAAATAATAGAATAGTAGTGAACTACTCCATGAACATTCATCAAGAACTATACGCTAATAGGTACTGATAATAAGTAAGCTACAATACTAAGAACCAAGTGTCATAAAATAATATGCACTCACCAACAAGAGGTTAAACCCTCCAAACCATTCCTATGAGCCCTCAATCAGTGGCCCTCAACACCCCCAACCATCAGCTATGTGGTGG
This sequence comes from Torreya grandis, assembly GCA_037957365.1. Classification (NCBI taxonomy): domain Eukaryota; kingdom Viridiplantae; phylum Streptophyta; class Pinopsida; order Cupressales; family Taxaceae; genus Torreya; species Torreya grandis. Next base: position 2,062,061 of record JARHVA010001715.1, read on the forward strand.
GTTTTAGCAATCAAGTGCTTGAGAGAGGTATGAAGAATGAAAAAGGATACTAACCTAATGCTATTTCAATAATAACAAACAATGAAAAGACAATAGGAACTGATACCATCATCAAAATACCTTAACACCAAACTATAAAGACAACACTGAGTATTTCCTTGATGCATACTAAAAAATCATATAAAATTATTTAATGATGAATTAGAGTATATCCTATTTGTTTCGCATTTATTGGAGGTTTGCCCCAACATATTGTTCAACCTAAGGATTTACCCAGATATAGAAAATGATTTAATGGCAAAAGACTTGGCATAAGAAAATATAAATAAATTGACCAAAGGTATAGGACATTCATCACATAACACATAAAAACTTGATTAAACTATAGAATGTCCATGCATAGCTAGAATTCTACTCTTGTATACTTTTATCACAATCCAAACAAGATAAAATACAGTGTCTAAAACAACAAAATAAGAATAATATGTTTCCCACAATGAAATACACAACCCAGCCATTGGAGGTAACTAATTTTAATTAATTATAAAATTAAAGGAGTATGGTACAACCATTAATTTGGGTTGACCCCATATAAACCACATAGATAAGAAATAAATCACATTGTACTGCTCCAAATTCATTTCAGCAAACCGCACAAGGAAACCATTCTTATGCACAAGTGTGTAAACTCCATAAGAGGTTGAATAAGGGTAACATAAATCTTAGTTTGCACCCAACTAGATAAAAGGGCATACAGAGATACTCCTAATCTAGAGTAATTAAAAATACCAGGGTTGACACAATAATTGGGTCCAACTAGAAGAAAAACCCAAATCATTTCCCAACAAACTACAGGGTCTAAATACCAATAAATCGATGAGAAAGAATTTACCCATTAGGGTTCAAGTAGCGGATACAAACTATTTTTAAATATCTTTCTTGGCATAGATTGACATTTACAAGCATAATTTAATAGTAGGATTAGATTAACTCCTTAAAAGTTGTAGCTAAAATACATACATGGAAATAACAAGTTTTCCCAAATCAAATCAAGATTTAATTGATGTTAAATAATGAAATCCCCATATAATCTTCAGGGGTCGAGTCCACTCAACAACACAGAATAATAATAACAGTTAATCCACCATCCTAAACCATTTTCTATATTAAAATGTAGTCATACAAAAATAAAAATCAGATGTCATACAACCCATAGTTCTTTAATGGAGCATAATCAATTTTAATTGGTTATACACATTATGGGTTCATTGTGAAGTCTCAAGACTTCACCATGAACCCTTAATGGTTCATTTTTTTGGTTTATCAATTTCCTAAGAAACCATGACAAGAATTATTTCATCATAGATCAAAAAATGAAATCCCAAAAATCCACTTGCAAGAAAAAGGTGAAGGTAGACTGCTATGAAACCAAGTTATTAGTTTCCAAGCTAATTTTTGCCCTTTGTGCTCTATCAACCCTACATAGAGGACTCAAGGATCCTATTTTATTTTTCCCCATCTCCACAATGTGCTATAAAAATTTATGGCATCCTTCTTTCTTTTCACACACCCAACATTATCCCCCAAAATGTCCATGTCATTCGGCCTTGAATCTCTCCCATGCAGCAAAATCTAATAATGGTATGAGCTTCCATATAAAAATGCCATAATGGAGGCCCTTGGGAAATCCCACCAATAAATTAAAAATAATAAAAGATAATAAATAACCACCTAACCACAAAACTTTAGTATCATAAAAATTCATCCAAGATTATTGAGTAGCAACATTGGAGTATGGTCAACCCACATAATAATTAATATAATAATGTGGAACCCATCATGATGTCTAGGCATAGGAAAAATGTCATAGATAAAGTTTGAGTCAAGACACTTGGGTCTTAATCACGAAGTCTAGCACTATAACCACCAGGCCACATCCTTTTACAAGAATAAGTCATGACCCAAGCCACATGACTCACCACTTCACACATCGAATAAGGTCAAACATCTAATGCTGACAAGAGAAAAATAGAAATATGACATGTACAAGTAATGAAAACATAAACCAAAACCCACATGACTCTAAAATGAGGTAATAAAATATGAAACCAAAAGCAATACATCCAGGATAGTCATAAGGATGAAAATACAAATAACAAGAAAGACTAAAGATGACAGTGGCTTAGTATCCTAATCATGAATCATTATACCTATAGGAGTTACTTCTAACTAATCATTAGCCTCATGATTATACCCTGAATTATCAAATCCCACCATCAAACTTAGCTCATTGCCTGGTTCTTGTAATTATCAAAAATAGATATCAATAGTACCTAAATGAGTATCAATATCCAATAACAATAAATTTATGAAAACATCATAATATTTAAACATGATATACTAAATCAAATATAATCATCTAATATAGTAATGAATTAGAATCAGTATTGATAATCTCAATAACCAAACTGTATCATTAAGACCAAATCAATAGTCATTACAATAGTTAAGTGTCAATCAAAAGTTGTTAACATGATATAGTGATAACATATAATAATATAATGAGTATAAGAAACACTTATCCTGATAAAATGAATAAGCATAATTATCAACTGTAGTATAAACAAAATTATAATAATTACACAAGATGTCTTACATCACAACATCTGAAATAGAATACATATCTAAAATAGTTATTCCAAGGCTTAGAAAAAACATGCTATAATAGGATTTCACTCTAGTATTTGTAATATGTCACAAGGTCGGGTCATAACATCTTCCCCTACTTAAAGAGGAGTTGTCCTAATGACTTGTCAATGACCAGGGAATAATATTACATCAAATATGTTCAAATAAATAATCATCATTCTTTCAAAGCATTACTACTCATTCAGGGGTGGTAATGTCTCAGCCTTACTTTTCTCACATTCTTATTTTCTATCATTAGGATAGGTACATTTTTTTTACATTAGGCCAAAGTAATGGCTTCCTTCTTTCACATGTTCTTTGTGACACTCATATGGTAGAATGGGCATGTTATGTATCATTTTACAGTAGAATATTTAAAAAATATCCCAAATTGGTTGGAATTTTTCCCAATCTCATGCATTAAAAGGACATCTCTTTTAATAGAATTCATCAAAACCATATATAGATATGTTCACTCAACCAAATATGTCTTAATTTAACATCAAAATTTCATGGCAATTGATGTTAATTTTGATACAACACTTCTAAAATTAGCCATTCCAACCATCTATGAAAGTGGGTAATTTAAATATCCCAATAATATGGTGTTCCAAAATATCTTATACCTACCTTAGCATGCTCTCCAACAAGAGTGTTAAATGCACATCCACGTAGGGGTTGTATCTGTTAGTTTGACAAGATATATATTGTTTGTTTAAATTAGGTTAGCAGTTTTGAACATAAAAACTTTACCATGGTCATTATATGCTTTTGTGTCTTCACACATAGACATAAAACTTAAGGTCAATAGTTACAATCATCCAATCCAACTAGATTGCAACCAAATTTCTTGATTAAAAGTGGAATATTCCATTGCAAATGTTATGCCACACACATAAAATTAAGAACATTCATTACATAATGTCATTCATAAAGGTATTAATCTATACTATTATGGTTACTCTAATTCATCATCAACCATTTAGGGGTTAGTGCCGCATCTCGCACCAACCACACTAAATATTGGAAAAGAAATTATAGGCATCACATGTAACCCCAAGGCTTACAATATGTTCTCCATTACTCGTGAGCTCACATGATGGTTCATGGATTCCAATCCCACCATCTTAAAATAAGCCATCTAAGGGATTTCACCTAGATTTCATCGCTCTTTCAAAGAGTTAAGTGGGTACCTAGGATTTTAACAATTTCCTGATCAGGGCTTTATGTTGCTCTTACTAGGCATAAACATACATTTTAGTCATGTTTTGTAGATAAAATAGAATATTCATTACAGAATATTATTATCAGGTAATCTAATAATTAAATTATTTGAAGCATGTTGGCACTTCCAAGCCACACATGCATATGTTTCAGCAAGTATATCCTTGCTAATTTTGCACAAAAGTCTAACTCATAAGACCAAGTAGTGTTACATAGCACATATTTCAATATCAAAATATCTCATTGAAGTAATTACCCAACCAATAACATATCTTCTAATATGCATAAATAGATGCTCACATAGCATCCAAAACTCATAAACAACTACTTATACATAGTATCTAATTGTTCTCTTATAAGAGCTCACCCTTATGCCATCTATAGGCAAGTTATTCTTAAAACCATGTTGCCCATTCATGAAGAACACATTCAAATTAAGACATTTTTACTTAGCTTATCACCACTCACCATGAGGGTGTCACATCAACTCAAATTACTATGTTTGAGCCTTTTTATCAAAACCATGTATACAACATATCATAATATTCAATTATTATTACTATAATATCATTTACATAATGTATTTATCACACTTTTTATCATTCTAAAAATATAACCAAGAAATATCGTATAATGTTTTGACTAAACTAGATTAGAAACATTAACCATGACAACCTTCTTCTTACAAGAATCATGACAATGAGCATGTCATCCGACATTCTTGACTATAGTTTGGCTACCAATGGTAAGGAACACTTATACAGCTCCTAGAACTAATTAATTATCATAATAAGTTGAAAATATCACAACATCAAGTATTGACAACCATGCTAATCTACCAACTTATTCCTTCATGTTGTCATGAATCATAGATGGTAAAAAAAGATTCAACATTCCTACTTAGGAATTATCAAATTCTTCCTAGCCAAGCATTGATAGTGCTTGGAAATAATAAGCTCTAGCATTTTACTAAATTCCATGATGGTTAATGGAACCCATCATCTAATACATCACATCTCTAGGTATCTCAATCTTAGTTTCACTATTTTTCCCAAGGAAAGGTGTGTTATAACAAATCCATAGTTCTATATCCATGGATCTAGAAGGTTACCAACAATATTTTCACCTCATGGATTAGATGGTTTTTGATGCATATGTATGATAATATATCCCTAGCTTTCTAACTTTACAAACAAAATAGTTGCTTCAATCCCATATAGCCCTCCAAGTTCAAGTTAAACCCTCAGTCTTCCCTAGGTCATAATGTTTTAAGAATCTAATGTCAACTTGCCGATACAAGTCAACAACAGATATCGAATGTCATTTCCTCATTACCAAGAGTAAAGTGATTATCAACAAATTCCTATTGACTCACCCATACAAATCAATAATCAATAGGTGATGCCTACCCTAATACAACTCAATTTGAGAAGGGTCATCCCAACCAAGTCTAGGGAAGACAAAAACCATTACTATGTAAATTACAGAGTTCCTGCAATAGTAATTTTCAATGAACTACATGGATTTTCCAACATCTTAGAATTTTAGAACATAACACATTTGTTTCCAACTATGGAACTAAAGTGATTCTCATACTCTAGACCATTGGTTACCTTGCACTTACAATATTTCAATACCATTAGTGTATTGCACATGATACCAAAGTAATAAATGTTGTTTGATATTATGTAACCAATCCATTCTAGAAGGTCATAGAAACCCATTGGAGTTAAAAGTAGATCCATCTTGGCTATAAAGACACCAAGGTCAAGTTTGGCTATTCTAATCATTCTTGAACAAGTTCAATATTATATTAAATCATAACATTGGAGGAGATAGACTACCTTTAGTACCTAATTTTATCAAAATACTTGTAGAGATATTGATCAGAGTGTCTCTAACTTCAACATAGGTAGTCTAGAATCAACATCATGCTTATATAAAGATGTACACACCTATTGATTAGCTTTTTATCTAGTTTTCTAGATTGGGTAGTCCTCACAAAAGTGGTTATTATCATGATCCCATCATATAGTAGTCCCTTTTAGAGTTAAAGGGATAATAACTATCTAGGTGGCTAGTCCTCAATAATCAATTTAGTCCCAAAAATTGATCTTGGAACCTAACAACACTCTTGTTGTTTATGAGGTGTCTACAATTCTAATCTTATTTCTTGAATTTATTTTATGATGGGTAGAAAAACATAGTATTAATTTGTTTTTCTATAAATAGCCATGTTTTTCATGCTTCAACATTTAGAAATTAGTTAACTCTTGTTCCTTAAATTGGTACTTAGTCACATTTTTCTGGACTATCTCATCGAAGTTATCTTTATGAAAATCAAGGGCTGGTGTCCTCTTAAAATAGGGTTAGTTCCACCATTAAACAACAACTTTAGTTAATTGGTATAATTTAAACATTTCATACACATTCGTAATCATGCCATGCAAATTATTATATTTTATCTATGCAATAGCCATGCATCTATTGTATTATCCCTTTCTTTTTCCCAAAAAGGGTAGGCTGAAAAAATCTTTTGAACTCTTAGATGTTTGGGTCAACCCTTTCAAGGCATAATTTGGATCACTTGTTCATGAAAACACCCTAAGGTTATGTAATCTCCATTACTAATTTCCAGTCTCGATTTGCATGATATATTCAAGTTGTTAAGATCCTATTGGGGGACCTCTTTTTGGTTGTTAATAGAACTGTTCATGACTAAATTTAGATTAAGAACTATATTATTCTTATCAACATTGTTAATGAAATATTTTTTCTTATACAGATCAAGATTTTAGTTACCTTTGCCTCTTATCAAGCCATTGCTTTCTTGGTTAGGGTCCTCATAAGCATCACCAAATTTTTCCATGTTCTTTTTCATAAAATAATAATTAAAAAACTTACAAATTATAATAATTTTGTCTTAGAGTTCCCTTTTAGAGTAACAACCACTACTATGATACCAGATGAAACAACCCAAAAAAATCTAGTTTTGCTTTGCAGAGTCTGAATCAAAACTATCTATAGGGTCCATAACACAACTTCATGATGCAAGGTGAATCTATTTAAAATTGAAAATTAGCATCTAGACAATTAATAACTATATTAGGTCACCCTAGACACTTATCTATGGGTAAACACCTATAGAGGGTTCCATACAAAAGTAGATTTCCATAAGGGTGATATAAAGTTCATGGGATATTAGTGTGTAGGTCCACACTAATAACCTTTGAGCCTTATGGAGGCACTCATCTTTCATAACAAGCCACCTAGGAATCCTCAACCTTATTTAAATATCTAGTTACCTTATGCAATTATAGATTGATGCTTCATGAGATTAGAATGATCCATTATTGGTTGTGGTGACAACAAGGTTATGCCCATGGACCCAGGTTCATACTAGTAAGCTAGGACAAAACCACATATATAAAGAAGTGAAGTATCCAAGATTAACCTACTCATCATGGTCTCAAACATACAAATCTAAATTAAGGAAGGTACAACTAGTTAAAATGAAGATTAAAATAGATAAACAAGAGGACCAATACACTAAGATTCACTTAGTAAATTTCATAATATCCTATGGAGGTAAGCATCAACACTCAACTACTTCCCATCATAACCCCATGAGATATAGGCCACCTTGATATTTTGAACACCACATAAGCTATTAACAATTTTGGTGGTTTCCCCATTTTTAAATCATTATTGTTAGTGAACCAAGCTTTGATACCAACTATCAGTGCAAACACAAGCTCTGATACCAACTGTCAGGATCCTCTCCTTAGAGTATAATTGATTACTATTATATAAGCAACAAAACACAGAATTAAACCAGAAGTAATATGTAACTAGAATTTAGAAATAGCAAAGAATAGGAGATACGAGAAACAATACAATCTATATTAACACTCTTCCAGAAGGAAATACAATGAAGAAATCTCACTCTTCCTCCCACACCTCTTTGGTGTACAGTAATTCTCCCTCAAGAGTTCTCTCTCTCTTAATTATAACCAATAATCAACTCAATACAGAGTTGTTGTTCCCTTCAGTGACAATCAACCCAATGGATGTTGTTGCCTACTCTCATCCATAGACCTTCTTGATCTTTCACCCTAGAGATCTAATTGGTCTTGCTTACACCGTGTGTTGCAAATCTTCTTGATCTTGCTACCCCGTAGATCTTCTTGATCTTGCACACACACACACACACCCATAGATCTTCTTGATCTTGCTACCCTGCAGATCAACTAACCTTGCTTACCTGTAGATCTTCCTGATCTTGCACTCTTGCAAACCTTCTAGATCTTACACTTGAGGATCTAATCCTTCTTAGTCCTTATTACAATATAGCCCCATGGGTCTCTTAAATAGATCCCAAACCAAACAATAATTAGAAATGCAGACTCAAGACTAAAATTAGTCTTTACATGCAAACTCACTGTTCGTCTAAAATTAGAAAATAGTTCTAGAAACACACAGGTGACCGATGTCGGTTCCTATCTGACCGATGCCAACTGACCATAACCAATGTCGATTACTGTGTAGCTAAAGATATGACTGATGTCGGTAGTTTATGACCGATGTCAGTTACTTTGTAACCCAATAACCTCCACCATTTGCATAACAGTGAAGCCTTTAGCTCCACAACTTGACAATCTCCCACTTGGAGATAAATAGCTACACCTGTACCTATACCTGTACATCCTCTAATTTGTTTATGGCTTGTATCTCCATCTTCAAGTACAATCTTGAAGATCAACCACCAATAGTGAATACATATCTTGTGGTGCTTCTCCTGCCATCTAAGTCACCTACCATATCCAAACCTACATACCCATGTAGAGAAGTGTTTGACCCTGCATAGCATAAATACCTATTGCTGGTCTCTCTCAGATATCTGAGAATCCACTGAATTGCTTTCCAGTGCTCCTTTCTTGGATTGGACATAAACTTGTTGACAACTCCCACTGCTTGGGCAATATCAGGTCTAGTACAAACCACGTACCCAACCTCATCATGTGATTTAGGACATTGTTCTTTGCTCAGCTTAAACTGTCCAACCATAGGTGTGCTTACCAGTTTTGTATCCTGCATATCAAACCTCTCCACAACCTTATTCACATAATCCTCTTGAGACAAAATCAACTTGTGATTTTCCCTATCTCTAGAAATACTTATGCCAAGGATTTTCTTTGCTCTTTCTAAATCCTTCTTGGAAAATGTCTGAGCTACTTTTACCTTTAGCTCAGCAATTCCCTTCATGTGTGACCCTACAACAAGCATATACACTACATACAGTAACAGGATAATGTAGCTATCATTATCCAACCTGGTAAAATAAACACAATGGTCACATTGACATTGACTAAAGCCATGCTTTGTCATAAACCTGTCAAACCTCAAATACCACTGTCTTGGAGCTTGCTCAAGACCATATAACCTGGCCTTCTATCTCACCTGTCCATTCTCTCCTTTCTTTAACCTATGAATCCATTTGTCTTTCAGTGCTTTCTTTCTGGCTGGTAACTCTACCAAATCCCACATTTGGTTCTTTTCCAAGGAATCAATTTCCTCATTCATGCCATGTTCCCACTGTTTCCTGGATTCTACCTGCATTGCCTCTTCAAAACTTCCTAGTTCTCGACCATCAATGAGCAACAAGTAGTATAAAGAAGGGTAATAATGAATTTGAGGCTTACTTACCCTTTTAGACCTCTTCATGGGTGTTTGAGACTCATTGACAGCTTGTTGTCTGCCTAAATTTTATTCTAATAGTGACCGATCCCGGTCATCTCTCAATCTACACCTGACCGATGTCGGTTCCATGTGATCGACCTGATCAATGTCAGTTCTCACCTAACTGACATCAGTTCCAACCTGCTTGACATCACTGACTTTGGTCTCCACTAGACTGGCATCGGTTCCTTCCTGATCGATGTCAGTTCTCATTTGATTGATGTCGGTGTCTGTGTTTTTCCTGTGAGTGATGATTTTTACCGGTGAGCTCATTTTGGATCATAAGCTTGTCCAAATCAACATTTCCCTACTCATAATTATTTAGCCTCTTAAGCTGATCACTATCCATCACCTTCTCCTTGAAAACCAAGGCTTTTTAGTTCTTAAATTTGTCAAAAATTCTATTAACTCTACCGTTGTCTTTGTCTGTGATAAGTTGGAAATCACAGATGATGCCAGGCTCAACCTTATAGATCCTAGAGCCTTTCTATCAATAACATTTCATTCTTCATCTTGCATATATGTGGGCTTACTTGAAACTCCACCCAATGGTAAGTACAGATCTTTTTGATACAAATAATCCTCTATCTGCATCCTCCATAATTGATAATTCTTGCCATTGAATTTCTCCATTCTTAGCTTACTTTATTTTGCCATTGCTTTACTCCCACTCAAACAGAAACCCCTATGAGTGAACCTGTAATCAACAAACACTAACATGCTCTGATACCACCTGTTAGTGAACCAAGCTTTGATACCAATTGTTAGTTAACCAAGCTCTGATACCAATTATCAGGATCCTCTCCTTAGAGTATAATTGATTACTATTGTATAAACAACTAAACACAGAATTAAACTAGAAGTAATATGTAACTAGAATTCAGAAATAACAAAGAATAAGAGATACGAGAAATAATACAATCTATATTAACACTCTTCCAGAAGGAAATACAATGAAGAAATCTCACTCTTCCTCCCACACCTCTTGGGTGTACAGTAATTCTCCCTCAAGAGTTCTCTCTCTCTCTCTCAATTATAACCAACAATCAACTCAATACAGAGTTGTTGTTCCCTTCAGTGACAATCAACCCAATGGTTGTTGTTGCCTACTCCCATCCATAGACCTTCTTGATCTTTCACCCTAGGGATCTAATTGGTCTTTCTTACACCGTGTGTTGCAGATCTTCTTGATCTTGCTACTCCGTAGATCTTCTTGATCTTACACACACACACACCCACAGATCTTCTTGATCTTGCTACCCTGTAGATCAACTGACCTTGGTTACCTGTAGATCTTCTTGATCTTGCACTCTTGCAAACCTTCTAGATCTCACACTTGAGGATCTAATCCTTCTTAGTCCTTATTAAAATACAGCCCCATGGGTCTCTTAAATAGATCCCAAACCAAACAATAATTAGAAATACAGACTCAAGGCTAAAATTAGTCTTTACATGCAAACTCACTGTTTGTCTAAAATTAGAAAATAGTTTTGGAAACACACAGGTGACCGACGTCGGTTCCTATCTGACCGATGCCGACTGACCATAACCGATGTTGGTTATTGTGTAGCTGAAAATATGACTGATGTCGGTAATTTATGACCGACGTCGATTACTTTGTAACCCAGCAACCTCCACCATTTGCATAATAGTGAAGCTTTTAGCTCCACAACTTAACAATTATATCATGATCCATAAATTTTGAATTCATTACACCACCATTATTCACAAGGAAATGGCACAATATGAGATATTACCATAATATTGCAACAATTTATTATTACATCATTAAGTAATTGATATACAAATAGTTTCTTCCATTATCATTATACACAATGATCATGATAGAGATTAATTTCCAATCAATAATAAAATTAACAAAATTTTATAAATGAATAATCCAAGCATTATAAACATAAAGGGTGCTACCTATCAAAATCATATGGATGATCCCTGAATTGGGGTCCTTACACCATAATGCCTCATTAATTAAATGACCAAGCAATATGACAAAATTGAATTTAGATAATTCACAATCTATTTTTCTAAGGGTAGATGGCATCACATAAGTGAGTATCTCATAGAGTAAGCATATAATATCATAAGAAATCAAATCCTTCACATGATATAGGTGAACCATCTGTAAGATGGAAATAGAAGTCTAACATCTATTTCACTACTTGGCCTTTGGTTCAATGTCTTATTATTGTTAATAACCAAGACATTAAACTAATAAAATAAGAGACTAGAATCCATAAAAAATTTCATTCCATCAAGTACTCAATCATCCACTTCAAGAACCCTTAGAGATGTCTGATTTGATAACTCATATCCAAGGTAATTCATTTAATTGTGGGACAAGGAGGGTATAGTTTAAAAATTCAAGCGTGACGTTTATTCCATAACCAAATTTTGGGTTTATTTGTAGTTTATTATATATTATCCTTCATCATAATGTCCAAAAGGAAATATAAAATCTCATTATAAACATTACTACCAAAGTCAATCTCATTATAATAAGCATACTTATTCACCTATATACAAGTAACCATGTAATATCCCCACTGGGATATACCTAGAAATACATGTAATATTTTTAATTTAAAACAACATATCATTTCATTAGATTACACCATAAGAATCTAATTAGTGATCCATATAAAACATTCTAAGTATGTCAACTGTAAAATAAACATGTGACATATATCTGTCACTAATCACTATCATCATATGAAACACATCATAATTGAATATAAAAAGTAATTATAGATATCCATCCATAGCTAGTACAACCATAAAACTATTGATATCAATGTATAATAAGTAAATAATTAAATTCATCAAGAATAATGTTTCAATAATAAACATAATATAATGTACAAGATATAAGATACATGGCTCCATGGAGCATGAGTTCCCTGAACTCTAATATATATGGCAATCTCAAGTGTCATCTCCAAAGAAGTGCAGTTGTGAGGAGGTAGAGAATCATTCTAGAACTTTTACACATCAACCATGGACCATCGATCCCCCACATAATTCCTCATAATGGAATGACCCTCCCTTCACAGATGAGTAGATAGTGATGGTGCAAGAATCTAGAGAGACAAACTAGTACCCGTGTGATGTATGATTTTTAAGAACATGTAGCATACTATAAATAAATCTATGATATTGAACAAACATTTAAATCATACATATGAAATGATAATGTCTAATTAACATTAATTTTTTCAAAATTTTGAATATTCATTGATCTCTAAGATCAATTAATTTCAAATACACCATTTGATCATTTTACCTTCATCTGACATTGGTGATACTAGTAAGCTAGTGAAGTTTGTCTCACTACTTACTCAATACCAAAAATATGAGATTTGGTTATCATAAACATAACCAATAGATTCATTCATATTACATCTTATTAGCAATCATAAAACATGCTAAGCATAGAAATAATCAAAATGCATACATTTAATCTGTCAAACATATGAATGAATTTTCAAAACATTAAACTCTTAAATAATAAGAAATATAATTATAGTTTATACCAACCGGGTATAATATACAATTAGAATGCAATTTTCTAATTCCTATAAGTTTCAAATCTAATTTACTCTATGACAACCCATATTATCATTGTCCATTATTCTTTAGCACGGTTAGTCAAATACAACCATTCATAACAATTCCAAAAATCAAATGTCTAATTATGTTTGTATGAACATGATCTTTCATTTATGCATCTGGTTATGATTTAAGAGGATGTATTTATAGTTCCTCAACTCATAGAGTCCTATGACCAATTATTTTATATCTATCAATTAAACTTAGAGGCATACAATCCAATACACCAATATACATTATATTCTTATAATAACTCCTAAATCTTTAGATATATATGTGTGTGTGTGTGTGTGTGTGTGTGTGTGTGTGTGTGTGTGTGTGTGTGTGTGTGTGTGTATAATATGTACTCAATAATATATGGATATGGTATATAGATGTCAATAGTCTTTTAAAATTCTTATTCAAATACTTGATCAATATAACCTTATTGACAATCTATTACAAAATATATCAATATTCCCATAATATTAAAGAACAATCATGGAAAATTATACATTTAACATGAAAATCCAATACCATATGAATATAAACCATCACATATAAATCACCCTAATAAAATGGCCATTATATATATATATATATATATATATATATATATATATATATATATATATAGTCTTTTAAAATTCTTATTCAAATACTTGATCAATATAACCTTATTGACAATCTATTACAAAATATATCAATATTCCCATAATATTAAAGAACAATCATGGAAAATTATACATTTAACATGAAAAGACAATACCATATGAATATAAACCACCACATATAAATCACCCTAATAAAATGGCCATTATATGACTTATTTTCACAGTTTACTTACTATATAGAAATGATCTTGAGGACAATAAAATATCATTTCCATATTGCCAAAATAATAATAACTATATATAATCTCTTCCATTTATCATTTTTATATATACCACATATAGAGAGATTATAAACATAACTTGGAATCGACTTACAATTCATTATTAAATCTAATGAACCACTATTTATACACTCATTAGTTCATTCAATAAGTCTTTGATAATTTGATAATCATTTATAATTTAGTCAAATTAGTTAATTTGTGAGCCAAAAGAATCTGTAAGTCGATCTTATCATTAGATCATCACTTACTAGTTTATTTATACAAATTGGTGAGTTAAACTAATGAACTAGTAATTTATTTAAAGGTAAGTGAACATAGACATAAGACATCTATTAAAAATAATTTGAAATAGATAAGATCATTTTTTTCAAGGGATCAACTTACAAATGCAAATATAAGCAAGGCCCAATGTAAAACTAGAAAAATTAAATATATAATTCCGAATACAATTATATATGTATCTACACAGTATGTTTTTTACACGAATTACACCACAATTCACCATATCAAATATCTTAATATTAAATAACCAAATTTTTATTGCCTATGATATGATGTGCCATACATAAATAGTTCACTATATATATCATAGTTATAATATTGTATATATCCAATTTATTTAGTTGTGTAAATTCAAATTAGTTCACTGCATATATAAATTAATTTTTTATATATATAAATGAGTTCACTGTATATACCAACTAATTCATTATATATACAAATTAATTCACTATACATGCAAATTAGTTCACTGCATATACAAATTAGTTCATTTTATATTCAAATATTACATTTTGTATGATAGGTATATATGTACACATCTACACCTAAGTTCTTTTCCATAATTTAGAGACCTTAGACACCATTTCATTTATACAAGAACATATATACACAATTTTCTTAATTCATACATATTCTAGTTAACATATTTTTATTATAATATATAATAACATTATGTATATATTATGTTTTACACTCAGTTGATACATATAAATGAAGTTGTGTGTGTGTGTGTGTGTGTGTTCAAACAGTTCGATGTATAACTATTTATATAGTTTGTTATGTATAATATACCTGGTTCAATATATATAGTTTTCTATATATATGCAAATCTCCCTACTTAGGTATATCATCACACACACACACACACACACACACACACACACACACACACACACACACACACACACACACACACACACACACACACACACACACTCACACACACACACACAAACACACACACACACACACACACACACACACACACACACACACACACACACACACACACACACACACACACACACACATATATATATATATATATATATATGTATAGATCATTGTTTATATATGTATAGTAATTTATTTATAATTTTCTATAATTTTGTACATCAAGCTTATTACCAATTCATATGAGGTATATATATAGTAACTATCTATATATAACCAAATATTGATAAAAAGGGATTTATAAAAAATTTATAACCATGTATACTTAGCAGATCACCACACTTATTACTACTTAACTTAGATTATTCAGATGATTATGCACAACTCATACAATATTGAGTGGATTTTCATAAGAAAACTAAAAATGCCACCAACCTAGAATTCACATCCAAGATGAAATAGAAAGCTCTGTCACTCTTCCATAATTTTCTCCTTCCTTTCTCCTATGTCGCACCTCTCTTTTTCCTTCCTTCTCCTATCCTTTTTTCTCTATTATGCCTCTCCCTTCTTTTATATTTTTCTTCCCTTGATAGGATATGGTGTTGCTTTCTTCTTTTATGATTTTCATTTTTCATTTTTGGTTTTTATTTATTTTTATCCCATGATTTTTATCCTTTTGTTTTTCTCTTTTGTTGCCTAATTACTTACTTTCCTTGTAAATTGTTTTATTCCCATTTTTTTCCTTCCTTTATTTACTAATTTATAAAAATCAATAATTTTTTTTATATTTTCCAAATAACTTAATAATGAATAATTATTTAGTATAATTAATTAATCCCCACATAATTAGTATAAAACATTATGAATTTAACCCTATGTATAACATCCACAACTAAATCATACATGATGCATTCCACACACAAGTATTAAATTGAACTAACAAACATGTAAGCAATTTACTAAGTGCAGATAACATAAAGAACATAATAATGCTAATAATTAAATCAATGCATATAACAAGTGCTATTTGATGTGGTGTGCGTAAAGTTCTCATTATTTATTTGTCTTTCCCCAACAACTCTATCTATGTCACCCTCTTTAATGATTCTCTCTCTCCATCATGCCCTAAGGGATCAATCTCTCTTGCATCCAACTCATTACAAGTAGATAGTTATTCCATAAATCATGATACACACACACACACACACACACACACACACACACACACACACACACACACACACACACACACCATAAAATACTTATGAAATAACAAATCATTATGATCATAATGTAGGAATACACACTATATCTAACTCATAGCAAATCAATCATATAATAAAATTAATATTCAATTATCCTATAGCAACATATAAATCATAGCTTACATAATTAATAAAAAAATCAAATTTCCAACTATAAATATCCATGGATAAGCAAGTAAGTTTACTTAGTAAGGAATTGGGATGTAACATCCTTTCCCCTAAAGATAGTCATCATCCTGATGACTCTTATTCAAATATAAGTTCTGAATTAAAAAAATTCTTCAGCAGAAAAATAATATAGTATGAAGTATAAAATCAAGCAAATAAATGTGGAAATTTCTTATAGAACTCATCATAGTCCTCTCAAGTATCACTATCCTCAAATTTTTGGTCCTAAAATACCTTGCACTATGACATATCTCTATTATGCAAACAAAGTTTCTAAGTGTCAATTACTCTGATTGATTCTACCATGACCACCCTAGGATCCAAAACCTACAAAGCATTCCAATCCAACACATGTGAAGGATCAGTTACATACTTTTGAAGATAAGAAACATGGAAGACATTATGCAATATATCTAGGGCTAGTGGCAATGCAAGCCTATATGTTACAGGATTGACCACTTCTAACACCTCGAAGATTCACACATATCTTGGTGACAATTTTGTTAACTTATCAAATTTATTTGAGTTTTTTTTTTAGTTTAACATGCAATAATACTTTATCACCTATAGAAAATTATCTATCTATCCTTTTTAGATCAGCATAACTCTTCTACCTATCATTATCCTAGGTCAATCTCTACCTTATTAATCTAATTGGTTCTTCCATTTTTCAAAGTATCTCAACTCCAAAGACTACCCTATCCTCCAACATATCCCAAATAATTTGTGTCCTTCACCTTCCTCTATACAGTGCCTCAAATAATGACATCTTCAAAGTTGACTAGTATTGATGATCCATTAAATACATATGAAGAAGATACTCTAACACCTAATTAACTCACTCATTCTGACCATTAGTATTTAGGTTATATATAGTGTTGAAGTTTAGTTGTGTACCCAAAATTGCATTTAGAGTTAATCAAAATCCAGAAGTCAACTTTGGATCATGATCTGAAATGATCTTCTTAATAAATCCATGAAACCTATATGTTTCCTTTATGAACTTCTTCATAAGATTAGGTGCATCATCTACCAAATTATCTAATATAAAATTAACCACCTTGATTAGTTTATCAACTAGAATTAAGATCATATCATGCCTATTATATGACAATGGTAACCCTTAGACAAAATCCATACTGATCACTTGCCACTTCCATTCAAGTATAACATGCAAATATAATAATCCAACTAGATGCACATGTTCAATTTTCACTCATTGACATTCCAGATAATGTGACACAAAATATAATACATCTTTATTGATTCCCTTTTATAAATATAGTGATCTAAGCTTTTCCATGATCTTGGTTACTCTTGGATGTCCTAGATATGTGTCATTGTGTGGTTCCTTTCACACTGTGCTCTATAGTTTTCTTGATTTGTCACATACATCCTTCTATTGTAATGTCAAATAAAATCACTCTCTAATTTAAATCCTTTATACCAAGGAATTTGAGAATTCTTAGACAATGCTTTTCTAATTTGATCATATAATTCATCTCCTAGTGAGAATTAGATCACTTGATCCCTAAAAGTACTCCTGATAGTAACCATGATTTCTATATACCTTCTATGACTTAGGTCATCAACTACTCTATTTTCCTTGCCTTTGATATAGTTTATATCAAAATCATAATCAAATAATAACTCTATCCAATGTCTCTAATAAGTATTCATATTCGATTGGGTGAAGATGTACTTGAGTCTCAAGTTATCTGTCTTGAGTTGAAATGGTTTTCCCAACAAGTAATACTACAAAAATTGCAAAGCATGCACAATTATTGTAAGTTCTAGGTAATGAGGGGAATAATTCACCTTATAAATCTTCAACTTATTTAATTCATAAGCCACCACTACGCCATCCTACATAAGGACTTCTCTTAATCCATCCTTAGATGCATCTGTGATCACTAAAAATTAACCATTAGGGTCAAAAACTCTTAACATTGGTGTTGAAGTAAGCCTTTTTTTAAATTATTGAAAATCTAATTCACACTTATCTGACTAGATAAAACTTTCATTCTTTCATTACAGAGAGGTAATTGTATTATCTATCATAAAAAAATTTGGAATGAACTTCCTATAATAACCTGCTAATCCTATGAAACTTCTTACCTCATACATATTATTTGGTGTTGGGAATTCTATAATGGCTATTATCTTTGCCATATCTACATAAATACCATTTTCATAAATAATATGTCCCAAATATTTCACTTTCTCTTAAAAATGCACATTTAGACAATTTTCCATACAACTTATGCTTCTACAACTGTTGTAGAACCAGTTCTAGATGTTGAAGATGTTCCTCTTCATTCTTTAAGTATATAAGAATGTCATAAAGAAAGACCAAAACAAAATGATCTAGATAATATATGAACACATTGATCATGAGATTCATGAATGTTATTGGAGCATTAATCAATCCAAATGGTAATACTATGAACTCATAATGCCCATAATGATTTCTAAATGTTGTCTTATGAATATCCTCATCCCTTATCCTTAGTTGATGATATCCTGATCTAAGATCAATATTATAAAATATTGTTACTCTCTGAATTTGATCAAAAAATTCATCTATATGAGGTAGCACATACCTATTTTTGATAGTGTCCTTATTTAACAATCTATATTCTATGCAAAGTCAAAGATTACCATCCTTCTTCTTGACAAAGATAACTGGTGTACCCCATTGTGACACACTTAGCCTGATCAAACCCTTTGACAAAAATTCTTAGAGTTGAGCCTTTAATTCAACCAACTTAGTGGTTTTCATCATGTATGGTGCCTTAGACTATGGTTCTTAACTAGGTATGATATCGATAGAGAAATTAAATTCATGTCTAGGAGGTAATCCTAGTAATTCCTTTAGAAATACATCATGAAAATTCCCAAGGAATGGATAATCCTGAAGAGATGGTTCCTTAGGTTACTTTATTTCATTTATCTTGATGATAAATTCTTGACACCCTTTCTTTGAGCTCTCTTGAGTTGCATTGTCAAAATCTACCTAAGCCTCAACTCTCTTTTATCACCTTGAATTTGTGTCTGATTTCCAAAATCATCCAGACACTCAACCTTCTTCAGGTAGCAATCAACCTTGGCCTTATGTTTTATAATCCATATGATGCTTAGGATCACATCATATGACCCTAGTGGTGCTACATACATATCCACTACTTTTGTGAATTTAGGAAACCTAGTCTCTGCTTTGACTAAACACTTATCAACCATGACTTTTGAATCATTCCCATATTATACCAACCATGTATTTTCTATTACTCTAGCTCTTATAGATAACTTACTAATCATTTTAGGAGATATAAAACATTTGGTAGCACTTGTATCTATCAAATAGAGACTAAATGTTTAAGAAAATATCTGATAGCTCTATGAGTAAAGCTTGGAATTTAGTGTACTAATTATTAACTACCACATGAATACATTGCTAGAAAGTTCCCTATTAAGAAATAGGACCTTTTTTCTTTAACTTGTCTTGATTACACTCATGAGCATGATGATCATCTTCACAAATGAAATAACCTCTAGGTGGTACTTTCTTATTAACATGTTGATTTCCTTTAAAACCACATTTAAAACCATTTCCTAGTTTCTTGTTGCCTAAACCATTGTTGAATTTGGCATTCTAAATTTTGAACTATTTCTTGGAGTCTTCACTCCTCTACTTCCAATTATTCTTTTTTAAAGTTCACTTAGAACATCCAAACTTTTTTTTAAGCTTGTCCTTGGCCTATGCAAGATATTTTAACTTCTACTCATGCTTGACCAATTTGTTGAAGACTTGGTACATGGTATAAGGTCCATGAATGTCCACCTATCCACCAATCTAGGGTTTTAATCCCATGATAAACTTATTTATTATGAAGCTCTCATTTTCTTGGTACTGAGGTATATACTTCAAAATTTGGGTGAACTTTTCCCAGTACTCATTCACTAATAAACCTCCTTGTTTTAGATTCTAGAACTATGTGAACTTATAGTCAAAATATAACTATGGAATCCACTGTGACCTAAATAAAATCACAAACTACTCCCATGTAGTGGTCATCAAGTTAAAATTCATTTCCAACTTTTTTTTGTCCCACATAGTTAATTCACCAACCAACTAGTAATCTCCCAAAACTACTTTAGTGGCCTTGAAGTAGTTTCAAATATTGAAATACTTATCCATATTAGTTAGCCATGATTCATATCTATCACCCAAAATAGTTCCATATAAATTAGGTGGATTCACTTTTTTTATATCTTTAGCCAACTCTGTAGCTACCTATGCTCTTGCATCATGAGTATTTTCCTTCTCAGTGAGATGTTATTCAAGTTATTCCTGATTTTCTTCCTCTTGATGGCCATAAAATTCCTACTCTATGGTTTTAATCTGATCCATGATCTCATTCATGGATACGAGAATCTAATCTAACTTTGTTGCTTACTCAACAATAATCAGCTAAGATCAAATGGAGGGTTACCATCATTGACATTTGATGGACCCTCTCTGGATAATCTAGATTTCACCATTCTATTTTATTTAAATATAAGGATATTAAAATATTAGTGGACTCATTAGGTCCTAGAGTTTAAGTCATATATTTGATACCACATGTAACATCCCCATTAGGGTCTACTTAGAAATATATGTAATTTTTAAAATTTAAAATAATGTATCATTTCATTCAATTACACTATGAAAATATAATTAGTAATCGAGATAAAACATTCTAATTATGTCAAATATAGAATAAACATGTGACATATATCCATAATTGATTACTATCATCATATGAAACACATTATAGTTGAATATAGAAAGTAATTACAAATATCCAACCAAAACTGGTACAACCATATTACCACTATTATCAATGTATAATAAGTAAATAATTACAATCATTAATAATATTATTTCAATAATAATAAATATAATTCAATGTAAAAGATACAAGATACATGGCACCATAAAGCATGAGTTCCCCAAACTCTAGTATTTATGGCAATCTCAAGTGTCATCTCCAAAGAAGTACTATTGTAGGGAGGTAGAGCATCATCTGAGCATTTTTTCACACCAACCATAGACCATTGATCCCCTACATAATACTCCATTATATAATGTCTCTCCCTTCATGGATGAGCAAATAGTGATGGTGCAAAAATCCAGAGAGACAAACTAGTACCCATATGTTGTATGATTTCTAAGAATATGTAGTGTACCATAAAGAAATATGTTTTAACATGATATCACACAAACATGTAAATCATACATATGAAATGACAATGTCTAACTAACATTACTTTAGCCAAAGTTTTTAATAGTCATTGATCTCTAGGATCAGTTAATTTCAAACACACCACTTGATCTAATTACCTTCATCTAGCATTGGTGATGCTAGTAAGTTAGTGAAGTTTGTTTCACTACTTACTCAATACTAGAAATACAAGATTTAGTTATCATAAACATAAATAATAGATTCATAAAAATTAAATCCTACTATAAATCATAAAACATGCTAAGCACACAAATAATCAAAATGCATATATTTAATCTGTCAAATATATGAATGAATCTCCACAACATTATTTAACACTTAAACAATAAAAATACAATTATAGTTTATACCAACTGGGTATAATATATAATTCATATAAGTAGTTTTCAAATCTAATTCACTCTATGACAACCCATATTATCATAGTCCATTATTCTTAAACACAACCACTCAAATACAACAACCAGTCATAACAATTCTAAGAATCAAATATCTAATTATGTTTGTATGAACATGATTTTTCATTTATGTATCTATTTGTGTTTTAGGATGCTTTATTTATAGTTACTCAACTCACGGAGTCCTATGACCAATTATTTTATATCTGTCAATAAAAGTTAGAGGCATATGACCTGTTACACTAATATATGTTATATTCTTATAATAACTCATAAATCTTCAGATAGATATATTTCATATATATATGTACTCAACAATATATATTGATATGGTATATATATGTCAATAGTCTTTTAAAATTCTTAGTCAAATACTTGATCAATATAACCCTATTAACAGCGTATTACAAAATATATCAATATTCTTGTAATATTAAATAACAAATAAATATATTCACAGAATATTATAGATTTAACATGAAAAGCCAATACCATATGAATACAAACCACCATATATAAATCACCCTAATAAAATGGCCATTAAATGACTTATTGTCATGATTTATTGACTATATAGAAATGATTTTACTGATAATAAAATATCATTTCTGCATTGCTAAAATAATAATAATTATATATATAATCTCTTCCATGTATCATTTTTATGTATACCACATATAGAGAGATTATAGACATAAATTGGAATCGACTTACAATTCATTATTAAATCTAATGAACCACTATTTATACACTCATTAGTTCATTCGATAAGTCTTTGATAATTTTCTAATCATTTATAATTTAGTCAAATTAATTCATATGTGATCCAAAAGGATTTTTAAGTTGATCTTATCATTATATCATCACTTACTAGTTAATTTATACAAGCTGGTGAGTTAATAAATAAGAAATTTATTTAAAGGTAAGCAAACATAGACATAATGCATCTATTAAAATCAACTTAAAATAGATAAGATCATTATTTTCAAGAGATCAACTTACAAATGTAAATATAAGCAAGGCCCAATGTAAAACTATAAAAATTACATATATAAATCCAAATACCATTATATATGTATATACACAGTCTATTTTTTACACTAATTATGACATAATTTGCCATATTAGGTCACTTAATATTAAATAACTAAATCATTATTGCCTTTGATAACATGCACCATACATAGACAGTTCACTATATATGAAAATTACACATATAAATCCAAATACCATTATATCTTTATATACAAAGTCTATTGTTTACACTAATTATGCCATAATTTTCCATATTAGGTCGCTTAATATTAAATAACTAAATCATTATTTCCTTTGATAAGATGCACCATACATAGACAAGTGTGTGTGTGTGTGTGTGTGTATATATATATATATATATATATATATATATATATATATATATATATATATATATATATATATATATATATATATATATATATATATATATATATATATCATTTAGTTGGTTATGTATATTCAAATTAATTCATTGTATATAAAAATTAATTCGTTGTACATACAAATTAGTTCATCGCATATACAAACTAGTTAACTATGTATTCAAACATTGCATTTTGTATGATAGGTATATATGTACACAAATACACCTAAGTTCTCTTCCATAATTTGGAGGCCTTAGATGCCATTTCATTTATAGAGGAACATATATAAATAGTTTGCATAAGATATATACATAGTTTGGTTTAAATATTTTATGATTATATATATATATATATATATATATATATATATATATATATATATATATATATATATATATATATATAATGTTATATACTCAATTGATACATATAAATAAAGCAATGCATATATACACAATAATATTTATACAAATAATTTGATGTATAAATATTTATATAGATTGTTATTTATAATATACCTAGTTATATATATATATATATATATATATATATATATATATATATATATATATATATATATATATATATATATATATCACTGTACTTAAGTATATTGTCACAGATACACAGATCAACATAAATGTACATATCATTGTTTATACATATGTGCAACAATTTATTTATAATTTTATACATTTTTGTACATCAAGATTATTACTAATTCATATGAGGTATATATATAGTAACTATTTATATATAACCGAATATTGATAAAAAAATATTTATAGCAGATTTATAACTGTGTATACTTAGCAAATCACCACACTTATTACTACTAAATTAGATTGTTCATATGATTATGCAGAACTCATATACAATATTAAGTGGATTTGAATAAGAAAAATAAAAATGCCACAAACCTCTTATTCGTGTCCAAGTTGAAATAGAAAGCTCTATCACTCTTTCATAATTTTCTCCTTATTTTCTCTTATGGCGTAACTCTCTTTATCCTTCCTTCTCCTATCCTTTTATACCTACTAAGCCTCTCCCTTCTTTTATCTTTTCCTTCCCTTACCAAGATATGGTGTTGCTTTCTCCTTTTCTTCTTTTATGATTTTCTTTTTTTCTTTTTCTTTTTGGGTTTTCTTTATTTTTATCCCATGACTTTTATCCTTTTGTTTTTCTCTCTTTTTTTTCATAATTACTTAATTTCCTTATAAACTGTTTTATTCCCATTTTTTTGTTTATTTTTATTCCTTTAGTTACTAATTTATAAAAATTAATATATTTTTTTATATTTTGTAAATAACTTAATAATGAAAAACTATTTAGTACAATTAATTAATCACCACATAATCAATCTACAACATTATGCATTTAAACCTACGTATAACATCCAAAATGAAATCATACATGATGTATTCAACACAAAAGTATTAAATTGAACTAAATAACACATAAAAAAATTCTTAAGTACATATAACATAAAGAACATACTAATGTTAATAATTAAATCAATGCATATAACGAGTGCTATTGGACATGGTGTGTGCAAGGTTCTAGATATTTATCTATTATCCCCTAGAAACTCCATCTACATAACCCTCTCTAATGATTTTCTCCCTCCATCATTCCTTAATGGATGAATCTCTCCTACATCTAACTCATGACAAGTAGGTAGTGTTGACCATTTTTACCTCAAGCCTAAATGGGTCAACCCCTATAGTCAAAATATTGTATCGGGTATTTTTATAATGTCATGAGGTATTTTTTATTTTATTTTATGTCATTTCATATGCCATACTAGTTTTGGTCATGGTCTAGCATAGTCCTTGTGTCATTTGGTGTCTTAGGGATCATTTTAGAATCATATATAAAAGTGGCAGGTCTTCACAATGTTCAAAGCTGTTAGATCTTGGACCAAGTTTGTTTATGCCTCAAGGGATCATTCAAGATTTAGAATATTAACTAGTAGCTTAGGAACAAGATTTATGAAGCCATATATCATCAAGACATCAGTTCACTTGGGTATTTTATAAATATTCTCAAAAAGCCTCATGAGCCAAGATATTGTAGTGCCATGTATTTCTTCATTCCAAGGTCTTGATCTACAAATTTCATGCTCATGTAATCTTTCTAAATGAAGTTATGAGCATTAAAAGTTAGACTTGTAATATAATATGTTTGTGCTAACATCAAGTTTGAGCTCTGTAAAGTAACCATTTGGGTTCAAAAGGTCCTTAAAATGTTTAAAGTTGATCAAGATATATTGGTATACATGAGCTTTTAAACTTATAATTGAGATCTAATGGTTCACATTAGGATAAAAAAATCAAAATCTCCTTGGGTTAAGGCCCTTTAAAGAGCTACAAGTTGGACAAGATCTAACAGTGTGGATTAACTGAGCGAAAATCCAATTGTGTGAGTTCAAATAATAAGGAGGTAGGTCCAATCAAAATATGATGATTTTTGCTTTATCATACATCTTAATATGATGGTGAGAGATGATTCAAAAGGTCAAGGAACTCAAGAGGATGCCACATCGCACAAGTTTGGAACCTGACAAACTAACAATAAGATCCTAAGATCAATACATGATTGACAAGTGGTATGAGCATGTTCTTTATGGTAGGGAATAAATGAACCATTTCAGTTCATACCAAGGAGATCAATGGCATGCAAAAGGTTAAAAGGTCAAGATCTAACAATGAGGATATATGAGGTTAATGGGAACAAATATAGTTTGGCACAATTTTATTGGCTCTAATTGATATCAATGACCAATGAAATTAAAGTTGAGAAGTTAAGGGACTTCATGGATATAAAACACATGACAAAAGTCAAACTAGGTCAATCTTGTTAGGAATATATAACATAGAGCAATATTAATGAATTAAAGATTGAAATAAAATGTAGAAATCATAGCATAATAGAGACATAGATTTAACGTGATTCACCCAATATGGGATATGTCTAGATAGAAATAACCAGTCCTTATTAATTAATCTAACAAATGAAGGTAAAAACCTAAAATACATCCATTGTAATATTCTATTCACTCACACACAAAATTTCACCATGATTATAATGCCCTCATATCAAAATGAGGGATACATATAGGGAAAAAATGCATAAACATAATTTCTATTGTTAGATCTATAAACTAATAGTGAATGATCCAGATTTACTATGTAATTGATATATTTTATAATGCACTTTTAACAAAATTTTGCTTCAAGGGTGCTACCCCCAAACCAAGGTAGTGACCTTACTAGGGGGCATTGCGCCCCCCCCACACACCCCTATTAAGAACTGGGCATGAAAATATGATCAAGCTCCACTATCCAACAAAGCTTTTAGGGATCATCGATTCACCATTAGATCTCAATCACATGGTATGAAGTAGACATACTGATACAACCAAGGTGATTAATAACATAAAATTATGTCGTTCAGGCTAAATATGAACCTATTATTCATAGATGTGTGGCATGCAGGGTTCATTATATGATTGTGTTCACCATTCTTAAAAGGACATATGTATATGGTAAATTCTTAATTCTTGAAAATATAGAATGGGTCTATTTGGACATATTTGGATCTAGAAAAGGGACTATGCAATCTATTGTTCTGCATCAATATAAAGACTATAGGGAAACCAATAGTCTGAGATTGGTTTTTTGTCTATAGTGAACTTATGAACATGGATATAATTTTGAGCATAATTCAGTTGAAATAAGAGCTAGAATTTCAAAGGATACCATAAACACATATATGTAAATCCCTATGGTTTCATCCTTAGGACCAAACTGCATGAAAGGGACCCTTCTCTACACTTTTCCATGCCATGATAATCTAATTAGGAGCAGTTAACATCAAGACAAATTTATAATAGATGGATCTAATTATTGTAACTACATTGATTCTATAACTTAGATTGAAACCACTTGATCCCATCATTACAATCAAATGCAACATCAGTAAAGGAATAATGAACTATTACAACTTCTTGAAGTGACCCAAATCAATCAAAAGGTCTAAATGAGCATAACTTGAAAAATTAGTTGTAACTAGGGTTCAAATGGGGTTGAGTTCATTTTATTCCCCTTTTGGGCACCATTTTCCCCTTCTCTTGATCCCTTTCTTCTATAAATATAGCCTTTGAACTATTGTTAAGTATCCCTCAGGCTGGTATGACTAGACTCTACTAGAAATTATATTATGTACCTTTTTTAGTAATGATTAGAGCATTTTGTAGTTGTTTACTAATATGTGCTTAGTGTTTTATATTTGTTTTATATGCAAAATTGGTTATCATGTTCCCTTTGTAGGTCCAAGTCCAACCTAAGTGCTGATAAACTTTATTTTAGGTCATCTAGTGTGTCTTTATGTTGATATCTTAGGTATAGAGTGGATTATTGACTGTAAGTGCTTCCAATAAAGCCTTTACCTCATTTCCCTCTATCCTAAGTAAATAAAATTGACCTCTAGGTGAAACACTATTGCTTGGAAACCATTATAGACATTGTATTAGTTTTGTTTATAGTCCATTAATGTGCTAATGAGTTCAATCTTGAGAGTAGAACTTTAAATATTTGGTACATCACCTCCTTTAGAGTAGGTTTAGTTTATGCATGTTCTATCTCTTTTCCCCATAAGTGATAAGGTTGTATTTATAATAGAATTTTAAGATATATTTAGGGAGTTGACCCTTAAATCTAGAGGCTCATTTCCAATATATGTACTCCCACATACCTATAAATGTTCCCATGTTACTTAAATCTATAATAAGCTTGAACAAATTCTTCTATGTACAAGATTTGGTGAAAATAATTTTGGCACGCTTGGTGGGATCTCTTATCTTCAAGGTAACTTGTCAAGGTGAATGTTGGTCTTAATAAACATCAATGATAATTTTTTGTGCTACTCAGCATTTGGTGACTCCTTCATGGTAAATTTGATTCAAGTCCATTTTTTTATATTATAAATGTGCCATCATAATTCATGGTTCTCACTAGGTCATCCTTTGCTAGAATATTCAATCCCATTAACTCACCCATTCATCCTAAAATTCCTCTTAAGGTTTAGCATCCAAAACCTAATCTACCCTTTGAAGAATGAGTAAATTTTAATAGAGGAAGAGAGTGAAGAGGCTAAAGAAGAAGACATTGCTAGACCTCATGGTTTCTCTACCTTCAATACTGATAATCCAATTCAACTTCATGTATATGATGTAATTCCTCCTAATGCCATGAGAGGTGTGACCATATTCAATGGTGAGAGTCATGTCACACCTAGTGAGCACATCAGATATGTTTCTAACTTTTGTAGTTTCCACAATACTGTTTGAGAGAACATTGCCATTAGGCTCCTTTCCATGTTCCATAAGGGGAAGTCTCTTGATTGGTATAGGACTCTAGAAGTTGGATGCATCACAACATGGGATAAGTTTGGAGTGTTGTTGACTTTCAAATTTGAAAATGAAAATGACCATGCCTCTCTCATACATCATAACATGATAAAAATGGGACCCAAAGAAATAATGCATGACTTTAATGAAAGGTTTTAAAAGACTTTACATAGATTTCATCCTCTCATGAGACCACCATATAGCCTTGTGTTCCCTATTTACTTGAAAGCCATTGGGTCTGAAATTGTTGTCATGCTTCAATCTATGGGATATTCCACTCTTCCCTAAGTGTATGATATTTCTATCAAAGTTGAGAATAGTCTCATCTAAGCTGGGAGATTACCTTCTAAGGTTTTTATTCATCCTTTATTTCATACTTTTTCTATCACTCTAGAATTGGCTCAAGTTCTTAATACCAATAATAGAACTAAGGTTGATCTTAGGTAGCCAAAAAATAATGTCAATTAGAAAGAAAAGTTCCTAACCTTAAAGGCTCAAAATAGGAAAGATAATATGCAGGAAGGTACCTATTATAATCCTTACCCCTATCAATAATAGTATGGTCAGTAATATGGAAGAGGGAAAATCCAATGGTAGCCTAATCCTAATAGGACTACCAATGTATACAGTCTTAACTCTATCACCAATGCAAGAGAGATGGTACCATTTCATATTAATTTGGTGTAGGAATAATATTGGTAGCAAGACTAATTCATGGATGCCAATGAGATTAGAGAGTAATCTCTATTGGTTCAAGGAGTAGTTACTCCCCTCCTATCAAATCAAGATGAGGTGATGATGAAATTTACTGAGGATTGGAAACCTCAAGGAGAGATCTTCACCAATTTTTTACCTAAAGACACTTTTGTGCTAAATAAAATATCCTCTATCATAGATAATATAAGGGATAAGATGAAAGCTCTAGGATGTGTAATTATCATTCCCACATGCTCATCTAATCCTCCTATAAGGCAATGTGACATGGTTCTAAGTGTGATGGTTCCAAAAACTTCTACATCTCCATCAAGTAAAAATATGGTAAGGTCTACTCCTATTCCTAAAGTTCCAAGTAATTCTCTATCTACAAAGGCCCAAGATAAAGTAGGTATGTCTTCTTTAAACATTTTATATTCTATGAAGAACACTAAAACATCCATTTCCTTTTGGGATGTTCTTCATATGCCTAGTAAAAAAAGAACTCCTACAAAATTAGTTATCTGTTATCCTTGTTAATGTCTCACCCTCAAATAAAATTCATGGCCATGTTTCTCTTATAAATTATCCTATTACCATTATCAAACCATCCACTAGGGCTAAGAAACCTCTACCATTTTACCTCACCCTCGTTATAAGTGACAAGTTGGTACATAATTGCATAGTTGATAGTGGGGCTTCTACTTCTATCATGCCCAAAGTTGTAGTTGACAAGCTAGGCCTAAAATATGAACCACATAGAAAATGGGTCCTTCAATTATATGGTACACCTACCAAGATAATAGGATTTTAAAAAGTCTTAAAGGTTTTATTACATGATTGTCCTACTTTTACTATCTTGTAAGACATATTTGTGGTTGATCTCCTAACCCACATTGAAATTTTTCTATCAAGGGACTTCACAACTAAGATAGGTGGCTATCTCTCATATAACTCATATTTATTGGCCTTTAAAACATGGTATGGGGCCAAGGTGATAATTAAGACACAATCCCTTGCAATGTTTCATATCGAGCCTTACATTGAAACAAGTTCTAATTTGAATTGTGTTGTTCAAGAAAAAAAGGATTCTATTATAGATGAAAACACTTCCTCCAATATTGAATGCATTTCATATTTGTTTCTTGCTAAATATGGAAATAATGCTTATGATAATTATCCCTATGCTTTTATCGAAGAGACTAATTTAGGAGTGTATTGTATATACGAATAAGGAGTGCCAACACCTCTACTTTCCAAGGAAGAGGGTGAAGATGATAAGCTATGGAAGATGTTTTTTCTATGGTTAAAGAAGTAAAGTTGGTGTAGGGGATGGTGTTATATTGATCTCCCCATATAAACAAAAATATTATGCTTCATATAGTTTTCATTTCAGTTGTACTAGTAATGTGGTTGAGTATGAAATTTTAATTCATGGCCTTCAATGGGCAAAGAGAAAATATATCAAGAACTTGAAAGTATATGGAGATAGTGAATTAGTTGTGCATCAGGTGAGGAATGTGGTTTATACTAATAACCCTCTGATCAAAATAGTATTAATCCCAAGAAAGAAAAATAGTCATGTTGATAGACTAGCTATAATAGGATCTCAATTTGATTCTCCAACTACCATAAAAGAGGAGGGAAAATAAACTCATATTAAGATCATTATCAGACCTTTTGTACCTGACAATGAAGTGTCTTGGCAAGTTATCGATAGTGATAAGCACATTTTATGCTTCTTGCAAAATGAGGCTAAAAATTCTTCAAGCAATCAGAGGAAGATCCAAGAATAATTGGGTGATCAGATTGTGCAACTACGAGCCAATAAAATACCTAAGGTTTTGGTGACCTTAGATATTATCTTCAATGAGAATGATCAAAATAAGGAGAAAGTGATTATGTTTACAAAAGTGGAGAATTATGAAAGAGTCTTGATCTTCAAGGACAAACTCCTCAAATTAGGCAATGTATGTTCTACATTGGAGAAGTAAGCATTCATTGAGATGTGTATAGAGTTTCATGATATATTAACTTGGGAATATAAGGACCTCAAAGTATTGGATCCTATCCTATCACACTATAACATTGAGTTGGAACCTAGAGTTAAATCAATTAGATAGAAGCAAAGACCCATTAACCCCAAGGTTGAGCAACTCATGAGGTTAGAGCTTACCAAACTCTTTGAATCTAAGATAATATTTCCCATTAATCATTCAACATGGGTAACTAACCTTGTGCCTATTATAAATAATAATGGGGAGATAAGACTTTATGTAGACTTTAGATATCTTAATAAAGTGTCACTCAAATATAACTATCCTCTACCCTTAATGGAGCATATTTTGAAAATGGTTTTAGGTTCTCAACAATTTTATCTTCTAGATGGATATTCAGGCTATAAGCAAATTTTATTTAATGAGGATGATCAATTTAATACATCCTTCACTACTAAATGGGGGACTTTTGCTTATAATATTCCCTTTGGTCTATTCAATGTCGGTGCTATATTTCAAAGAGCAATGGAAATGGCCTTTAAATGTTTGATAAATGAGATGTTATTGTTTTATCTAGATGATATAATAGTGTTTTATAAAGCTACTAATGAAAACATGCAATACTTGAGACAAGTGTTTGAAATATGTAGGTAGTATGGAGTATCTCTTAATCCAAAAAAGTGCATCTTTACTATTCATGAAAGTAAGCTCTTAGGACATATTATTTCCAAGGATGGTTTGACTATTGATCCTAAAATAATAGAGGCTATTCTAGGATTATTAGTGCCCTTTCATAAGAAAGGTCTTCAAATTTTCTTAGGCAAGATAAATTTTTTAAGGAGGTTCATACCTGGTTTTGAATCTTGGGTGAAACCTATCACAACTATGCTCAGGAAAAACCAAGTCTTTTCTTGGACCAAAGAGGGTAAGAGAAGTTTTGAAGCCATAAAGAAAGTAATTGTAGAAGCTCCTAATCTTGTGAACCCAAATTTTACTAAATAAATCATTTTTTATTCATTTTATAACCTTGATACTATATCATCCATGCTAATGCAAAAGAATAATGAGGGTTTGGAACAACCAATTGCATTCTTTAGTCAAGGTTTAGAATATTATGAATTCAAGTACACCTTTGTAGAGAAACAATTCCTTGATATTGTAAGGGGGCTAAATAAATTTATACATATGGTTTCAAATAATAATATTCATGTTATGGTCTCTCATCCTAGTACCAAAGAGTTTATTTTGAGCAAAGACCTTAGTGAAAAGAGAGAAGGGTAGATCACTAAAATAATGGAATATGATTTTGATATCAAGGTGAAAAAATTGATAAGGGGTAAAGGTCTTTGTGAAAATCTATCTTCATATCTTCATGAGTCAAAGGAGGAGGCTCTAGTCAATCATGATTGTTCCCAATAAGTTAGTTCATTGCCTCCATAAAGTCAAACACAAGATGTGATTAGATCTATTCAAATGGTAAATGTCCTAATAATATGATTAGTTCACAAAGGAAATATTTTAGATTGTAATCTATCCCCTTTTATCTTGTGGATGGTGTGTTTTTTAGGAGAAACATCAATGGTGTGCTATTGAGATGCATTGATAATGATCATTTTAGAGTGTTACTTGAAAAGTTCCATGATGGGACAACAAAAGGTCATTTCTCTCCAAGAACCACAAGTGGCAAGATCATGAGGGTAGGTTATTATTGGCCTAGCCTCTTTAATGATTTACATGCTTGGGTGAGAAGGTGTGGACAATGTGCTTACTTTGCAGGAAAATATAAGCTTGAAACTCTTCATTTGAAGCCTATCCAAGTTGATCAACCTTTCATATAATGGGGTCTCAATTCCATTGGCATGATAAATCCCCCATCAAGTGTTGGTCATAAATGGATACTCATAGCAACTGAATATTTTACAATATGGGTTGAGGCAATAACATTGAAGGAATCTAATGAGAATGCTATCTTAAAATTTTGTGAGATCATCATAACAAGGTTTGGCACTCCTACTATTATTTTAGATAATGTTCTTTATTTTATGGGTGTTAAGATAGCTAATTAGGTAAATATTAATGGCATATTATTGAGCACTTCATACAACTATTACTCTCAAGGTAATGGGTTGGTTGAATCTAATAAAAAGAATATGATCATAATCATCAAGAGAACCTTGGATCATAACCAAAGAGATTGGCATACCAAATTAAATACAACCTTATGGGTTGATAGGATAACTCCTAAGCGGTCAATGGGGAATTATCATTTTGTGCTTGTCTATGGGAGGGAATCTAAGTGGTCTATCTCTCAAGAGCTTCTTAATTTAGAGTTAGCACATTAATTAGAGTTGCTAGAGAACACTCCAATGGAGGTGTATTGATAGAATTAATCAAGTTTTAAGAGACTAGAGATAAATCTTATCAAGCTATGG
Source organism: Torreya grandis (assembly GCA_037957365.1). Classification (NCBI taxonomy): domain Eukaryota; kingdom Viridiplantae; phylum Streptophyta; class Pinopsida; order Cupressales; family Taxaceae; genus Torreya; species Torreya grandis. The sequence goes on from JARHVA010001715.1 coordinate 2,096,446, forward strand.
AACATCACTAAGTATTGATGAAGAGGTCTTTTGACAATAAGGAAATTCTAAGATCATTTTAATAAGGTGATATAGTATTGAAATGGGATTAAGATAGAGAAAAACTAGGGAGGTATACCAAATTTGATACCTTATGGAGTGAACCATATGTCATCATCAAGTACAAGTAAAGAAACTCTTTTCAATTAGTAAGGATGAATGGATAAGAGCCTCCTATCATTGTGAATGGGATACATTTGAAACCCTGTTATTGAGAAATGAGGGTCAATTTTGTAAATATTAGATTAGGTGTGTGTTTCCTTTTTTGTTGTGTTGTGTTCCAATAAGTTCTTTTGAAGCACATGTGTGTTTATTTTTTATATCTTATTATTTTTGTTTTATATCATTATTGTGTGTTATTAAGCGGGTAGTTTCTATTTCAAACCTACATACATGTGACTCCATATCCCAATGAATAGGATTAGGCAACTAGTCATAGCATAGCAAGTATACCACCCTTAGGAAATTGCCAAAGATGTTGACCATTTTTACCTCAGACCAAAATGGGTCAACCCCTATAGTCAAAATCTTGTATAGGGGATTTTTATAATGTCATGGGGTATGATGTAGTTCATTTGAATTCATTTCATATTCCATCCTAGCTTTGGTCATGGTCTAGCTTAGTCCTTGTGTCATTTGGTGTCTTAGGGGTCATTTTAGAGTCATATATGAAAGTGGTAGGTCTTCATAGTGTTTAAAGAATTTAGATATTGGAACAGGTTTGATTATGCCTTAGGGGATCATTCAAGATTTAAAATATCAAGTAATAGCTCAAAAATAAGCTTTGTGAATCCAAACCATCATCAGGATGTCATAGAAACTAGATTGGACTAGTTCACTTGGGCATTTTATAAATATGCTCAAAAAGTCTCACAAGCCAAGTTATTACAATGTCATGGAGTTATTCATGTCAGAATATTTCTTTGCAAATTTAACACTTGGACAAGATTTCTAGCTCAAGTAATGAGTATTCAAAATTAGACCCACAACATAAGACATTTGTGTTAACATCAAGTTTGAGCTCCGTAAAGTAATTATTTGGGTTCAAAATGTCCTTAAAATGTTTAAAGTTGATCAAGATATAATGGTCCACATGAGATCACAAATGGAAACTTGAGATCTAATGATTTGTGTTAAGGTCAAAAAATTCAAAATGTCCTTGAGTGAAGGTCCTTTAAAGAGATATAAGTTGGACAAGATCTGATGGTGTGGATCAATTGAGCAGAGATCCAATGGTATGAGCTTGATTGACAAGGAAGTGGGTCCAAGAAAAATCTAATGATCTATGTTGCATCATACATCTTAATCCAATAGTGTGAGATGATTCAAAAGGTCAAGGAGCTCGAGAGACCACCATGTAGCACAAACATTGAAGTTAATAGACTAATAATAGGATCTTAAGATTAGTGCATGATTGATAAAGGGAAAGAACATGTTCTTTGTGGTAGGAAATAAATGGACCACATTAGTTCATACTATGGAAATTAATGACATGTAGAAGGTTAAGATCTAACAATGAGGATCTGTGAGGCCAATGGGAGTAAAGATAGTCCAGTGAAATTTTATTGGCTCGAGATGGTATCAAAGACCAATGAAATTAAAGTTTGAGAAGCTATGGGACTTCATGGACATCGAAAACATGACCAAAGTCAAACTAGGGAAAGATTTTAAGGATCATAAATTTTCCGTTAGAGATCAATCAAATACTATGAAGTAGACATAGTGATGTATCCAAAGTGATCAAGAACATAAAGGGACATCATTAAGGATAAATATAGACCTCTAGTTTGTAGATGTATGGCATTTAGGGTTAATTTTATGATTATGTTTTCCATTATTAAATGGAACTATGCATTTAGTAAATTATTAGGTCTTATCGAGATAAAATGGGTTTATTTGGACCTATTTGGATCTAGAAAAGGGACTATGCAGTCTATAGGTCTGCATCAATATAAAGATTATAGGAAAACCAATAGTCTGAGATTGGTTTTCTATCTATAATAAACCTATGAACATGGAGACAAGTTCAAGAATGATCTAGTTGGATCAAGAGATATAATTTTAAAGGATGACATGAAGGAATACATGTATACCCTAATGGTTTCATCCCCAAGACCAAACTGCATGAAAGTGACCCTTCTCTCCACTTTTACACACCATGACAAACCAGTTAGGAGTAGTTAGCACTGGGATAAATTTATAATAGATGGATTTGATTTCTATAAATACATTAATTCTATAAATTATCTCAAAACCACTTGATCCCATCATTACAATAAAATAGAGCATTGGTAAAGGAATAATGAACTCTTATAACTGCTTGAAGTGACCTAGATCAATCAAAAAGTCTGAATGAGCATAATTTGTAGAAAAAATTATCATTGTGGTTCAAATGGAGTTGATCTCATTTTATTACCCTTTTGGTAACTATTTTACCCTTATTTTTCTCCCTTTCTTATATAAATATAGCCTTTGATCTATTATTAAGCATCCCTCAGGCTGGTATGACTAGACTATACTAGAACTTATATTCTGCACCTTTTTGAGTAATGAATGGAGCATTTTGAAGTTGTTTACTAATTTATGCTTAGTATTTTATATTTTTTTTGATATGCAAAATTCGCTGTCATCTTCCCTTCGTAGGTCTAATTCTAACATAATTGCTAATAAACTTTCTTACAGGTCATCTAATGTGTCTTAATGTTGATATCTTAGGTATAGAGTGGATTGTTGACTGTAAGTGATTTCAATCAAGCCTTACCCTCAATACCCTCCAGCCTAAGTCCATTAAATTAACCTCTAAGTGAAACATTATTGCTTGGAAACTATTGTAGACATTGTTTAGTTATGTTCATAGTCCATTAGCGTGATAATGAATTCAATCTTGAGAGTGGATCTTTGAATATTTGGTGCATCACCTCCTTTAGAGTAGGTTCAGTTCATGCATTCTCTAACTCTTTTCCCCATAAGTGATCAGTTGGTATAGATTAGAGAATTTCAAGATACATTCAGGGAGCTATACCTTAAATCTAGAGGCTCATTTCCAATATAGGTACACCCACATACCTAGAAATGTTCCCATGTTTCCCAAATTTGGAAGAAGCTTGAATAACTTTTTCTAGGGTGCAAGATTTGGTGACAACAAGTAGTTAGTCCATACATCATGACATATACATCATAAAATACTATTGAAATAACAAATCACTATGATCATAATGTAAGAATACATATTAAAACTAACTCATAACAAAGCAATCATATAATCAAATTAATATTCAATTGTTCCATAACAACATATAATTCATAGCTTAGGAAAGTAATAAACAAATCAAATTTCCAAATATAAATATACATGAATAATCAAATAAGTTTACTTAGCGAGGAATTGGGATGTAAAAAACCATCTGATTCAAAATACATCACCAACTTGATGCAAATAATTAAATGATATTACCCATTTGGGATTCTATAATTGAATCTCTAATTCAAGGTCATTGCACCATATTTTTTATTACATAATAGCTTATCTCACTAGAAACCCTACTAACTGAATGAACATAATAAACTTAAATAAAAAATGCAATCAGTATTCCATTACTTGAGAGCATAAATATGAACAACCATAGTCATATCAAAATGTGAACAACTAATCAATAGCCTTTAAAGGTTTCCAATAAGCAAAGTCACCAAGTTACCTTTATTGGAACTAATCAAAATCATTAGTACCGAGATCTCATTAAAGAATAAATATATGGACAATGTCAAGTCATATCAAAGATATGGATCAAGAATCAACTATGTTATTAAGAGTATTATATTGCATTACTTTGTACAATATAAATACACAAGATAACATAATTATTAATATCAAAATAACCATCAACTATAACCCAAAATTGACTCAACTGATAATAATATTCTAAAGAAATGTACCATACTAACATAAAAACTACAATTCTACCAGCTTATATTAAACCATATCAAACAACCAATAGATGTACACTATCAACTACACAAGTCATTACCTCAAGTCAAAAATGCATCCAAATCCAAGATTGACTAGGTCCATTAATAATCCACATATTAATGCTAAGTGGAGAGATTTTAATAAAAATAATGAGTTTGGTAATAAAAATAATGATCCAATTCATTGTGGTAAAATATTTACCAATGATAATAATAAATAATCAACATATTGAATAGTTAATTATAGGGCTGCACAAAACTTCATTCTCATAATAACATATATACAAGGGAACATAAAATTACGAACTCAAATAAAGTTTAGTATGTTATATAATAATATTATAAGGTAAATACACTTATTAAGTCCACTTCAACTATGAATCCCCATACAAAGGTCTATCAATTCAATGTGATAATGAAAATAAGTACAACTACTTAGATGAATGAATATCAAATTGCTATCACTAAACAAGTGTAATGTCATTATTTTCATAAACACACTAATGTATCAAACTTAGCAATTAATTTTTCATAAAAATGAATGTTACTAGCTTTCATACATGCATACATGAAACCAATATAATAATATAGCAACAATGAACTACTCCACGAATATTCATGAGGAACTATATGTTAATAGGTACTGATAATAAGTAAGATACAACACTAAGATCTAGATATCATAAAAGAAGATACATGCAACAAAGGGAGGTCAAACCCTCCAAACCAATCCTATGATTCCTCCATTGGTGGCCCTTACCACCCCCAACCATCAACTAGGTGATGGTTTTTAGCAATTGAGAACTCAGGAGAGGTGTGAAGCATGAAAAAAGATGCTGGGCCAACATTACTTTAATAACAATAATTAACGAGAAAAGATAATAGGAGATGATATCATCATCAAAATACCTTAACACCAAACCAAAAAGATAACTCCAATTATTTCCTTGAGGTATAAGAAAAATAATAGAAAAATATTTAATAATAAATTAGATTTTATCATATTTGTTTCACATTACTTAGAGGCTCACCCCATCATACTATTCAACCCAAGGATTTACCAAGATATATAAAATAATTTAATGGAAAAAAACTTTATATAATAAAATATAACCAAATTGACCAATTCAGGTCATGATAAAAGATACAATACATTCATCACATAACACATAAAAACTTGATTAAACTACAGAATAGCCATGCATAGCCAACACTCTACTCTTATATACTTTTATCACAATATTAACAAGATAAAAATACAACTTCTAAAACAACATCATCATAATAATAATAATAATAATAATAATAATAATAATAATAATAATAATAATAATAATAATAATAATAATAATAATAATAATAATAATAATAATAATAAGATGTTTCCCACAATGAAATGCTCAACCCAACCACTAGAGGTAACTAATTATAATAAACAAAAAATGAAAGGATTAAGTTATAGCCAATAATTGGGTTGACCCTACACAAACCACATAGTTAAGAAACAAATCACATTATTCTACTCTAAATTCATTTTAGTAGACCACACAAGGAAACTATTCTCATGCACAAGTATGTAAACTCCATGGGAGTTTGAATAAGGGTAACATCAATCTCGATTTACACCCAACTGGATAAAATGGCATACAAAGATACTCCTAATCCAGAGTAATTGATAATACTAGGGTTGTCACAATAATTGGGTTGAACTAGAAGAAAAACATAGATTATTTACCAATAAATTGCAGGGTCAAAATACCAGTAGTTCAGTGAGAAATAATTTACCCATTAGGGTTCTAGCTAAGGAGCCAAACTATTTTGAAACCCCTTACTTGGGAAAAATTGACATTTCTAAGCACAATTTAATAGTAGGATTAAACTAACTCCTGAAAATTTGTAGCTAAAAACACATACATGGAAATCACAAGTTTTACCAAATTGAATCAAGACTTAAATGATGTTAAGTAATGAAATCCTCATATAATATTCAGGGGTCAAGTCCACTCAACAAGAAAAAATAAGAATAACAATTAATCCACCATCATAAACCATTTCCTATAATAAAATGTAGCCATACAAAAATAAAAAATAAATGGCATACAACCCATAGTGCCTTAATAGAGCAAAAATGATTTTAATAATTATACACATTACGAGTTCATTTTGAAGTCTCACAAATTCATCATGAACCCTTAATGGTTCATTTTTTTGGTTTATCCATTCCCTAAGAAACCATGACCAAATATTTTCATCATATATCCAAAAAATGAAATCTTATAAATCCACTTGCAAGAAAAAGGAGAATGCAGATTGTTGTGAAACTGAGTTACTAGTTTTCATGCTACTTTTTGACCTCCATACTCCACCACCACTCCATGGAGGTCTTCAGGCCCCTCTTTTATTTCCCCCCCAATGTGCCATCAAAATCTATGACCTCCTCCATTTATGAACCCCCAGCATTATCCCCCAAAATGTTTATGTCATTTGACCTCAGGTTTCTCCTAAGCAGCGAGCTCTAGTAATGGTGTGAGGTTCCCTATAAAAAATTCATAATGGTGGCCCTTAGTAAAGCCCACCAAGAAATCAAAAATAATAAATAAACACCTAACCACAAAGCTTTAGTGTCACAAAAATTCATCCAATATTGTTGAGTAATAGCATTGGAATGTGGTTAACCCACATACTAATTAATATAATAATGTGGAACCCATTATGATGTCTATGCCTAGGACAAATTCCATGGCCAAATTTTGAGTCAAGAAACTTGGGTCCTAGTCACCAAGTCTAGAAGTACAACCACCAAGCCACATCCTTATATAAGTCCAAGTCATGAACCAAGTATCATGACTCACCACTCTGCACACTGAATAGGCTCAAACATCAAATCCAAACAAGGGAAAAATAATAATATGGCATGCACAAGAAATGAAAACATAATCCAAACCCCTCGTGACAATAAAATAAGTTAATAAAAGATGAAACTGAAAGTAATACATCTGGGGTAGTCACAAGGATGAAAATAGAAATAAGAAGAAAAACTAAAGATGATGGTGGCTCAGTATCCCAATCATGAATCATTATACCTATCTGTGTTAATTCTGACTTCTCATTAGCCTCTTGATTATACCTCAAATTATTGAATCCCACCATTGAGCCTAGATCATTACCCATTTCCTACAATCATTAAAAAGAGACATCAACATTACCTAAATGAGAATCAATATCCAATAACAATAAAGTTTTGAAAGCATCATAATATTTAACATGATATACTAAATAAAATATAATAATCTAAAGTAGTAATGAATCAAAATTAGTACTGATAAAATTGATAACTAAAATGTATCATTAAGAACAAATCAAGAGTCACCGCAATAGTCAAGTGCCAATCATAATTCAATAACATGATATAGTGATAACATATAATAATATACTAAAGCTAAAAAACACTTATCCTAATAAAATGAATCAACATAAGTATCAACTTTAGTATAAACAAAATTATATAAATTATACAAGATGTCTCCCATCACAACATCTAAAATAGAATACATATCTGAAATAGTTAGTCCAAGGCTTAGCAAAACATGCTATAATAGGCTTTCACTCTAGCATCTATAATTAGTTGTAAGGTCAGGTCATAACATGTGACTTTGATAGACATCATAGCTAGAATGATATAAATATTTTATATTCCTTGAATAAAATGGTGATTTACTTTATAAATCTAAATTGAGAAAATATTATTATGCCAATGCTTCCACTTTCAATGCATTATCTTTAGAATAAATAAATGATCTTGATATTATTATTCATCACTTTAATCAAAATACTACAATTATTCTAGTGAATATGATTATTCAAGGTGCTTTTAGTATAGGAAAATCATACCTTATCAATAAAATAACGTTTCTATTTAATTCGTATGAAAAAACAATAGTTTTCCATTGTTATTACTTACACCAATATGTATGGAACATTTAATATCAAAACTTCAATAGTCATTTCATGCCTTTGCATACCTATAAAAGAAATGAATCCATTAGAAGTGAAAGCACTTGAAATTTTATAACATATTTTCACTATATCTAATACATTATGATTAATGAAATGAGATTCATAGTGTCAAAGCTATTGAGACATATTGATCATTTTTATTTTTCAGAAGGATTTCCACAACATAAATAGATATATTTGGTGTAATATATTTATTCTATTTTGGTTATTTGGGTCAAAATATCTCTATCACATGACATACTTATAACACCCATTAACCAACAAACTCAAATACCACCTTCTCTTTTTTTTAAATAATCAAATGTCTTGTATAATAAGACAATATCTCAAAGGGATGAAACTCAACACTTAACCAACATAACAAATCTATAGCAATGATCACAACTAGATAATAAGGTAAGACCCTTTTTCCCAATGACTTAGCATACTCTCCATAGGATTAGGTGAAAGGTTTATAAAACATCGATCATAAATATCAATTGGTAAATTTTTAGTGTTAAATTCTAGCATGCATGTAAAATTAAATCATGTTCGATAAGGGGAGGTAAAATTCACGTAAGCACCACTTTTAAGGAAGGACTAATCCCTAGGTGTAGCTCTTATTCTTAACCCTTAGTCCCTAAACAATATGGAAATGCAATGTAATTAATGATAAAACCACCATTACCATGTTCAACCATAGTAGAATAGAATAACAATAAGCTAAAAAATTGACACAAGCTTAACATTTTACTCCTCAAGGATTTCTTTTCAAGAACAAACTAACCACTAGTTCACAATATATTCATTATATTCAAGGGAGTCATATATCCTTCCACTAAATAATGTAGGAAGATATTACAGCAATTAGTTTTAATAGACCAATCCTCTTAGAATAACATAGATTTAACAATATGGTGTACCTAAAATCTTAGGCATTTTATCTTTTTTTAAGGGAGAAGAATAGATACCACCTATATAAGCTAATACTCCAACAATAATTGTTAACTCCATTATCAATTATAGGTTTAACACAACTTTTATACTTATCATAAAGGTTGACTAACAAGGTTTTTATTAATCACTTAATATTGAATATCATAATGAATTCCCTTCTTAATGAAAAGAATATTAATTCACCCTTTAACATTATTTTATTTTTTGCCTCTAAGGTAGTGACAATCACATGGGAGGTGTCATGCGATAACTTATTATACATGGTTTTAAAATTTTAACATAAACTTGATTTAATTATTCAAATCATTAATTGACCCATGTTAAATATTAAGCCACCTCTAATGATCTAGATGAGATTTCACAAGTTGAAGAGTTATAATAACCAATCACATCCCCCTCATGGGCTATAGATGCATTTAAAAAGTCTAGCTACATAATTCAATTCAACATGAAGTACTTAATGACATGATAAGTTTTATATTTATTCTTCACATTGTTGAAGTTATAACTAAATTAATTTCAAGGTAACCCATAACCTTCTCAAGATGGCACCACTTAGAAAGATTGTTATCATTGACCACTAAGACTACTTAGTTATTAGTCTATTTGATAAGATTTTATATAGAAATGGGGCCACATAAGTTTTATTTTTTTGATATGCCTGAAGGCATTACATGAAATCATTGAATTAATTTAATTTTGGCATCTCTACCCATAATTATAAATAAACATATAGTAGATTTATAATGTTTATTAAGTATACATCTAAATGAGTGGGCTACTTTGACTAAGCAACCATAAGTAAGTGACATATATACCATTAAAATCACCTAGGGCACAATCTTGGCCTTAATTACTTGAATCTCTATGTCAAGTATTTATATGTATTTGTACCTTGGTGGATGGATATAAGCAACCATCATCCTAACCAATCAAACTAAAACATGTTTGATGTTACTTAGAGTTTCTTTTTTTTTTTCAAAATCCTTCATTCAAGACTATAAGAAAGATTGCTTAATAAGAATAATTATAACACATAGCAAACATATTATTATTTTATTTATATTTTTAATCAAGGAATAATTATAGTCTAATTAAGGAGTAAAAATAAACAAGGAATGGTCATATGAAGTTGACATAAGATTAAAAAATCTTGCCACTTTTTTTTGGGTATTAACTTTAGTAAGATAAAGCAATGCAACATAATTTAAAAGGCTTTAACATTCACAATTCACTACACAAGAGCCCATATATGGGTAGTAAGGAGAGTAGCGTAACATTAACAAATTACTTGAGTGAATTGTTTTGTAACATGTTTAATCAATTACTGATGTGTAGGGTAGTCCCAATTGCCTCAATGTTCCTTCAACACAATGCAATGAACAATATTTCCTTTACCATTTAAGGCTAAATATGATCAACCAAAATGCATTATAACTAAAATACATGGATTACCTATCAATGTAAAATATATTTATTCCTAAGGAATGTATTTTAACAAGAATGGGTTCAAGGGAGACCATAATAAGGAAGAGAGTTTCCATATCCTTAAGAGAGTAAAGAAGAAATTAGTTCATATATGTATTTTGTAATGACTTAACATATTTCTAATCAAAAGGAGTTATCATTTTTAAATATGTGACAACAAAGTTAAATTTTGGATATTTTTGTTGGGAGGGGGGTGGAGATAAATCCAAGAACAAACACACCTGTTCTAATTCCACCCGTTAGGATCTTGCTCCTCAGAAAGAGCACAGTATGATTACCAAATATAAGCAATTGAATATGCGGAAATAACCAGAAACACAAGTAACTAGAATTCACCAATAGCACAGAATATGAGAGACAATACACTATCTTGTATTAACACTATACAGAAAAGAATACATCAAAGAGCCGCCACACTCTTTCACCTTACAAAGATTCGCCACACCTCAAGTGTACAGTAATTCTTCTCACACACACTCTCCTACACAAAAAATGGTCCCAACAACCAACTCACACACAAAATTGGTGTTCACCTCACCAACCAGTCAGTAATAACCCTGCCGGTACACCAAGCACTCTATAGCACTTCAAGCTGATCTCTCATGAACCTGCAACCTACAATTCAAAGACCAAACTTACATGTAGATCCCCAATGAGCTTGCAACAACCTGCAACTCACAGATCTTACATCTAGAAGGAACTCTTCCTTTCTATCTCATGCATTATACAATACATGCTGATGGGTCTATAAATAGATCCCTAACTCAAACAATAACTTAGACTCTTAATTTAGACAATTATCCTCGCAGCCCAAGACTCTGGCTGGTCTTAACATGCAAACTCATCGTTCACTTAACTAACTGTCCGTGAAATGAACACTTCTGGAACACACAGGCGACTGACGTCGGTCCCTGCCTGTCTGATTCTGTCGACGTCGGCCGACTTCCTACCGTCGCCGGTGGCCTTCTGCACTGGTCTCTGCCGACGTCGGTCCTGTTGCCGATGCCGGTTCCTGTAGAACTCAGCAACCATCTGTTCCTCAGTTTGCAAAGGTTGAAGCTTTTAGCTCCATAACCTAACAATCTCCCACTTGGAGATAAACAGCTGCAACCTGTACCTATACCTGTACACCGTCTAGTTTGTTTCCTTGGCTTTGTATCCCTCCTCAAGATCACTCTTGAAGACCAACCACCACAAAATCCATGGTGGAAAAACTGTCATCCAAATTAACTGCCACATCCGCATCTACAACCATGTAGAAAAAGAACTTGACCCTGCATAGCATGTGCACCTGCTGCTGGTCCCACTGAACTGCCCTTCAGTATTACTTTCCCAGATTGACTCCAAACTTGTGACAACTCCCACTACTTGGGAAAACTCAGGTTTAGTACATCCCATGCACTCAACCTCATTATGTGAATCAAGACACCTGTTCTGTGAACTGTCTAACCATCAGCGTGCTAACCGGCTTCACATAATCATCCTGAAACAAAGTCAACAAGACCTCCATGTCTCTAGATCACACTCATGCCAAAGAATCTTGCTGCTCCTAGATTCTCCATGACACACACCTGAACTAACTTTACCTTTAGTTCAGCGATACCTGTATATGTAACCCTGCAACAAGCACATCATACAGAAAATAGGATAATGTAGCTAATATTATCCAACCTGGTAAAGAGAAACACAATGATCAAACCTCCATTGCCCTGCAGCTAAAACAAGATCATATACCCTGATCTTCCATCTCACGTATCCATTTCTGATCTTCTTCATCCTTAACATCCATTCGTCTCTCAGTGCTTACTTCCAGCTGGCAACACTACCCAAAACACCTGTTTGGTTCTCCTCTAAGGAATCACATCCTCATCCATGCCAAGCTCCCACTGTTTCCTAGATCTACCTATTCTGCTTCTTCAACAACTTCCTGGTTCTATGCCATAAGGGAGCAACAAGTAGTGTAAAGAAGGGAAATGACGAATTTAAGAACTTACTTACACCTTCAGTCCTCCATATGGGTGCTTGAGACTCCATGACAACTCGCTGTCCACCCAAAATTCATCTCAGTAACCGATGCCAGTCACATCTCAGTCTACAGCCAACCGATGTCGGTTCCCTACGACTGCCTCCTTGCCGATGTCAGTTTCCCCTGGCCGACGCCGGTCCTTTTCTACCCTGAGTCACCGACGTCGGGCTGCACATAGCCGACGTCGGTCCCTGTCTGGACACCGACACTGGTTTTCCTGCCGATGTCGGTCTCTGTGTTTTTCTTGTGAGACCTGACCTTTTCCCGCGAGCTCTTTTTGGATCAAACCCTTGTCCAAATCACCCTTGCTCTGCTCAGAATTCCTCTGCACCTTGTGTTGAACTCTGTCCGTCACTTTCTCCTTGAAAACCAAGGCTTTCCTGTTCTTGTCACTAACATCAGATTCCTCAAGAAACCTTACCTTCTTCTTCTGCATACAGAAACCACAATCCATGCCTTCCAAATCTGAAAGCATACTCTTTGACTCAAGAACCAGCATCTCCTTCTTATCTATGTGACCAAGCTTATTAAGCCACATCTCCGAATCTAAAGCTGAAGTAGATAACCCAGAAAGAGAATCAGTAAAACAAGTAGATAGATAAAGCATACCTAATTTCTTACCTCTAGCTACAACAAGTGTACCCTTGGTAACCTTCCAAGAGTCTGCTGTGAGAGTTACTGTGCAACCCTCTTCACCCAAACTTCTAACAGAAATCAGATTCCGCTTCAGAACTGGGACATGCATGACCTCCTTTAACACCCATGTGTCACCTGTCTGCAATTTTAGCTTCACTTTGCCTTTGCCAACAATCTGACAAGGCTTTCCATCCCCTACACAAGTTTCTCCAAAGTCTCCCTGGACATACTCATGAAAAAATTCCCTATGTGGGGATGCATGAAAAGAGGCACCAGAATCTAATACCCAAGATTCTACTTTATCCAAAGAACATACCAGAACATCCTGTGCAACGTAACCCGCAACATCTGCTTCTTCTCCATGTCCTTCATGCTGATCTTCACCCGATCTGCAATCTCTCTTTAAGTGCCCTTGCTTTCCACATTTCCAGCAGGTTATTCTGCCATACTTGGACTTGGATCTTTTGCCCATCTTCGACCTTGATCTCCCACGCTCTGTCTTCTCTCTTGGCCTTCCTCTTCCTTCAACACTCAAAGCATCTCCAGATGATTCACCTGTGATTTTCCTACGTATCTCTTCATTCAAGATCACACTCACAACATCATCCACTTTTAAGACTTTTGAAGGAGACACAGTATTAGAAACTACCATTACCAAACCTTCCCAACTTGCAGGTAATGAACACAAGATTAAGAGAGCTCTAATTTCATCATCAAATACAATATTGACGGAACTTAACTAGTTTACCAAACCATGGAAATCACTAAGATGGCTATGAACAGATCCACCTTCCAACATTTGCAAATTAAATAAACGCTTCATAAGAAATACCTTATTAGAAGCCGAGGGTTTTTCATACAAATTTGCCAAAGATTTCATCAACTCCACCGTTGTCTTACACTGTGATAAGCTGGAAATCACAGATGATTCAAGACTCAATCTAACAGATCCCAGAGCTTTCCGATCAAGAACCTCCCATTCTTCATCTTTCATATCCAAGGGTTTGCTAGCAACCCCACCCAACGGTAAGTACAAATCTTTCTGATACAGATAGTCCTCAATCTGCATCCTCCATAATTGGTAGTTCTTGCCATTAAACTTTTCCATTCGTAGTTGACTATTTTCTACCATTGCTCAACTCCCACTCAAACAGAAACCCTGTGAGTAACCTGTAATCAAAACACACTACCCAGATCTACACCAATCTATTAGTGTCCCAACCAAAAGCTCTGATACCACTTGTTGGGAAGGGGGTGGAGATAAATCCAAGAACAAACACACCTGTTCTAATTCCACCCGTTAGGATCTTGCTCCTCAGAAAGAGCACAGTATGATTACCAAATATAAGCAATTGAATATGTGAAAATAACCAGAAACACAAGTAACTAGAATTCACCAATAGCACAGAATATGAGAGACAATACACTATCTTGTATTAACACTATACAAAAAAGAATACATCAAAGAGCCGCCACACTCTTTCACCTTACAGAGATTCGCCACACCTCAAGTGTACAGTAATTCTTCTCACACACACTCTCCTACACAAAAAACGGTCCCAAAAACCAACTCACACACAAAATTGGTGTTCACCTCACCAACCAGTCAGTAATAACCCTGCCGGTACACCAAGCACTCTATAGCACTTCAAGCTGATCTCTGATGAACCTGCAACCTGCAATTCAAAGACCAAACTTATATGTAGATCCCCAATGAGCTTGCAACAACCTGCAACTCACAGATCTTACAACTAGAAGGAACTCTTCCTTTCTATCTCATGCATTATACAATACATGCCGATGGGTCTATAAATAGATCCCTAACTCAAACAATAACTTAGACTCTTAATTTAGACAATTATCCTCGCAGCCCAAGACTCTGGCTAGTCTTAACATGCAAACTCATCGTTCACTTAACTAACTGTCTGTGAAATGAACACTTCTGGAACACACAGGTGACCGACGTCGGTCCCTACCTGTCTGATTCTGCCGACGTCGGCCGACTTCCTGCCGTCGCCGGTGGCCTTCTGCACTGGTCTCTACCGACGTCGGTCCTGCTACCGATGCCAGTTCCTGTAGAACTCAGCAACCATCTGTTCCTCAGTTTGCAAAGGTTGAAGCTTTTAGCTCCACAATCTAACAATTTTTGTGGTGCAGTTTATATCTTACTCCTCAACAAGGGGGTGTAGTGGGGGAAACCCCCCCTCCCCACCCACTATTGTCACTGCAAAAACTCAGAGATTCAAACCCCTATTTTTAGGAATGTTAGGTTGTGGAGCTAAAAGCTTCACCCGAATGCAAACATGGAGGTTGTTGAGTGTCACAGTCACCAGCATCGGTTAGGCCGACTGACATCGGTCAGTGGTGAATAGGTAGCAACCAACATCGATCAAGAGTCAGCCGATGTCGGTCACCTCCAGACAAATAGGGACTGATGTCGGTCACCTGTGCATTCCAGAACTATTTGTTGCACGAACAGTTAGTTTTTTGAATGGCCAGTTTGCATGTAAAGAATAATTTTAGTCTTGAGCCACTTGTCTAATTATTGTTTGCATGGGATATATATAATAGACCCATGGGGCTGTATTGTAATGTGTATAACCAGAAGAGCTCTTTCGATGGTGGAATCACAAGGGTTCTTCCATGGTGTGTAAGATCAGGTTGATCTGCAGGTTGTTGTAAGATCAGGGAGAAGATCTACATGGGTAAGTAAGGTAAATTGATTTGTAGGGGTGTGTGTGTGTGTAAGGTCAAAGGAGATCTATGAGGTAGCAAGATCAGGTGAGATCTACTTGGAGTATGTTGCGTACTTGTGTATAGGTAGCATTGTTACTGACTGGTTGAGGTGAACAACAGCTCTGTGTTTGAGTTGTTTTTTGTGACCTGTATTGAGAGAAGATAACTTTTGAGGGTTATTGTAATTTCCTTCTGGAATGATTTGAATACAATTGTGTGTTTCCTCTCATATTTTGTGTTATTTCTGATTTCTAGTTACTCTTTACTTCTGGTTAAATTCTGTGTTTAGTTGCTAATACAAAGGTAATCAAGTGTGCTCTTAATTCTGACAAGTTGTGTCAGAGCTTTGTGAACCCAGTTCCTATCAAGGAAGATAATACTACTGAATTATATATTTAGGAATGAAAATCCTAATGTCATTTTCCACTCTATTTTTAAGAGGAGGTATCCTATTGATGCTTTACCAATTAGGCATATTGTTCTTTGTGGAGTTTACATTTAATATAAATATTGATTTTACATGTAACCTATTCATCTTAGAATTAATAAATCTTGATATCTTTAATCATGGATGTTTACATAAATTTGATAAGGTTTTACCATGTAAATATTATGTTTTATCTCATACATGTTGCATATTTTATCTGTTTACTTATATTTATTATTGCATTATGTTATTTTTACATAGTTGTAGAGTTTGTGGTTTCCTAAAAAGTGGTATCAAAGTGAGGTTACCCTTATTTTTTCACCAATTATGTTTTTGATTTGATTTTATTTTATATAACATCAAATGGTGAAAGTTACGAATGCAAGGTTTGAGGTGGATAAGTTTAAAGGCAAGAAAAACTTAGACTTGTGGAATCTCAAAGAACATGATGTGTTAGTATAATAGGTACCATATAAATCCCTGGATAGAAAGGAAAAGAAACCTATGATGATGAATGATGATGAATGGGAAGAGCCAAATATAAAATCTCTTAGTATAGTATGATTATGTTTAGCAGATGAGATTATTTTCAATATAACTGGAGAAAATACTATAGTAGGCATATGGATTAGATTAAAAGGTTTGTACATAATGAAATTTTTAACAAATATCATTTACTTAAATAGTTATTTTTATACATTATGAATGAAATAAAGTATGAAATTTATTGATTATGTAAATATTTTCAATACTCCACTATGCTAGTTGACTAGTATTGGTGTGAAGTAAATGATGAAGATAAAAAAATCACCTTGTTATGTACTCTACCAAATTCCTAGGATCATATAGTAACTTCTATTAGCTTCATTACTCATGATGATCTTGATTATGATTTTGTTATGGAGCATTTTTGGTTGAGGATACGAGGATAAAATCTAGTCTAGATACTTCTACACTTAAAGCTATGGTTGTTAGGGTAAGATCTAGAGAAAGAGGGAAAAGCTCTAGAGGAATATCTAGATCTAAGTCAAAATCTAGGAAGATTAAGGTAATGTGATAGTATTTTGGTAAAGCAGGACATCTTAAGAAGGATTACTTGAAGAGGAAAGAATGTGGAAAGGAAGAATCCACCAAGGAATAAAATTAGGTAGAAATAAGTGAAGGTATGAGTGATACATTTGTATTTATTTGTAATGTTTTCTCTTATCATCATGAATGGTTATTGGATTCATGTTATACACATCACATGTGTCTATATATGAATTGTTTTTAATCTTACTAAACCTTTGATGAGAGTTATGTTCTTTAGTAAATAATGTTTCTTATAAGACTAAAGGGATTGGTAGCATTAAGATAAAAATGTTTGATAGTATAGTAATGAATCTAAAAAAAGTAATACATGTAATATAAATTAAATAAAATTTGATTTCTTTGAGTGAATTAAATTCATGTATTTATAATTTCATAGGTCAAGGTAGAGAACTTAAGGTGTCTAAAGGTGCCTTAGTTATAATGAAGGATCTAAAATTTGAGAACCTTTACATATTATAAGGAAGTGCATATATCAATCAAACAATTGTGGTATCTAAAATAATAGAAGATATTACTTGTCTATGGCATCTACAATTGGGCCACATAAATAAGAAAGGGTTAAAGGTACTAAAAATTGCGAGTTACTTCTTGGTTTAAAATCTTTGGATTTGGATTTATACAAGCACTATGTTTTTGATAATTAATGTAGACAAAAGTTTAGTGTAGGAAGTCATGTAAGTAAAGGTATTCTTGACTATATTCATTCTGATGTGTGGGGTCTATCCCTTGTAATTTTTTATGGAGGATCATTATATTTTTTTATGTTTATAGATGATTACTCCAAAAAATTATGGGTCTACTATTGAAAATAAAGTCTTACATTTTTAGTGTATTTAATCAATTTAGAACATTAGTTGAGAAGAGAACTACCTGGTCAATCAAATGTTTAAGAACAAATAATTAAGGTGAGTTTACATCCTTATAATTTCAAAACTATTGTAAGGAATCTAGGATTGAAAGGCATAAAACTACCAACTACACATTGTAACAAAATGGGGTTGATGAATGCATTAATAGGACTCTTCTAAAGACAACAAGGAACATGTTCAATAAAGCAAATTTGGATAAATCTTTATGAGTAGAAGTAGTTTATATAGCCTATTATTTGACAAATCATTCACCATCAGTTGAATAGACTATAAGATTCCTAAAGAGGTATAAATAGGCCATCCACGTGATTATTTAGATTTTTAAAAAAATTGGTTGTAATGCTTATGCTCTTACTAATAAGAATCAATGTTCAAAATTAGACCCAAGATATAAAAATTAAATATTTATTGGGTATCGTGAAAGATATGGTGTTGAGGGATACATAATGTGGGATCCTAATACCACAAAAATCATCATTAGTAGAGATGTATTATTTGATGAATCATATTTTCTAAAATCAAATGTAAAAATGAAAGAAAAATAAGAACTAGAACATCAACATGTTAAGGTTGAAATCAAGCCATCTTTAGATTCTAAAAATGAGGACATTTAGCCATTTTTTGATGGTAAAGATGTTGAAGATTTACAACAACTTAAGGAAACATATCAGCAATCAAAATGGAGGTTAAAACATGAGGAAACACCTCCATATCCAGTATGGAGATATATATGGGTCAAACATTCTCTTAGTAAGTATAGTCCCAATATTTCAATTGCTTTGATTTATAATTATGGGTAAATTAGTTGTTATTCAAAAGCATTGAAAGATGAGGATAGTGCCAGATGGAAAAGGGCAATGTAGGATGAAATGGATGCCTTGAATAATAACAAGTCATGAGACCTAGTAGAACTTCTATAAGATGAAAAAATCGTTGGCTGCATACATGTTTACAAATAAAAGATAGGTGTTGATGATAAACTTGAAAGGTACAGAGCTAGATTGGTGGCAAAAGGATTTGTAAAGAAAGAATGTATTGATTACCATGAAATCTTCTCACCAGTTATTAAACTTGTTCAAATTGAGTTATCTTCACACAAGTAGCTTTACATGATTTGGATTTGGAGTAGTTAGATGTTAAAATGGCATTATTGTATGGAGATTTAGAATATATATATATATGTGAAACAACCTGAAGGTTTTTTATATGATAGAAAAAATATTTGTTTTCAAGCTTAGGAAAGCATTGTATGACTTGAAATAGTCATCCAAGGAATGGTACAAGAATTTTTATTCCTTCATGGGGAGCCAAAATTTTGTTAAGAGTGAGTATGATCATTGTGTTTACTTTGAGTTTTTGGATAGTGGTTTATTCATTATTTGTGCATTCTATGTTGATGATATGCTTGTAAAAATAAAAAGCATTGAATAAATTAAGAGTTTAAATGTTCATCTAGCTAGGACATTTGATATGAAGGATCTAGGAGCAAAAAAAAATCTTAGGCATGGAGATATGTAGAGACAAGTAAAATGGTAAGATTTGGTTATCACAACAAAGGTATTTGGAAAAGATACTAAATAAATTTAGTATGAAGTATGTGAAACCAGTTAGTATCCATTTTGATTCACATTTCAAATTTTATTCAAGTTTATGTCTTAGTAGTGATGAAAAAAAGAAGCATATGTTTCATGTACCATGTGCTAGTGTAGTAGGAAGTTTAATGTATGTTATGGTATGTACAAGGCTAGAAATTTCACATAAAGTTTGATTTATCAGTAAATATATGGAAAATATAGGTAGAGAACAAAGAGCAATAATGAAGTGGGCATTTCACTATTTTCAAGGCATGAGTGACTATTGCATCACTTATAATAAATTTGGTGATCCTATTTATGGATATGTTGATTCTAGTTTTGAAAAAGATCTAGATAAAATAATATCAACATCTGGTTACATTTTTTACATTTGCATGTCAAACTATTAGTTGGATGTCTGAGCTTCAAGTGACTATTGTTACATCAACTATTGAGGTAGAATATGTGGCTACGTATCATGTATGTCAAGAGGTAATTTGGTTTAAGAAAATATTGGGTGAATTTTTGGAATCATGGTGACTAGAGAGGGTGGGGGTAAATTAGTCATCAAAATTTTTACAACTTTACTTTATCATTTATGAACTATCAAAACAATATAGTGAACTAATAACACATTAAGATCCATGAGCATGAGATAAGAGCGTAACACATAGAACACTTATTGAGTAGGAAAACCTCATGGGAAAGAAAAAACACTAACATATGCAAATGTAATATATTCCAATAAGACAAAATTCAATATATATTGAAGCACCAATGTCACTTGGAGTACCAACCCCAACTAGCCAAGCACCCACTTGACTAGGCTTTAGCAAGCACCTACTTGCAAGGAGGCACCAACCCCCAAGATGAATAAAAAATAACTCATCCACATAATTAAATTGATCACCTTCAAGACATATTATTTCTCAACCAATTTATGATGACCACCTCTTCATCTCTTGACACTTTTATCCCTCTCAAACTTTTTTCTAAACTCTTTCATTCAACTTAGTCTCTTCAAGACAGATTAGGTCATTTGACCTTGATATTCATCTATAGTACCCATGTTATATCTTCATGATATTTTATATACACCCTAATTATGGTATAAAATACCTCCTTTATCTCTTCAAATTTTTATATCTTCTACTTCAACTCATACATTCACAAACTAGCCAATTAGGCTTATTCGGCCTTGTTATTATACTAGGCTCTTGGTCATACACCTCTTGCTCAGTCATACACACTTGAACACTTATATTTTAAATAAAATATGTCTTATGACATTAAAAAAATATTAATAAAATATTACAATAGGTTGGTCATAACATATATGACCAAAAACCCTTTTTAGGCCTTAAGGAGACCTAATTCAATTAGGCCTTTATTAGCACACATTACCCTTTGAACTCCTTATAACACTCTAAAAATTATTAAAAAAAAGTAAAATATCATATGTCACTCAAATATACCCTTACTAATCTTATCTTATTCCCATGACACCTTTTAGTTCCAATCACCACTTGAAGCACACCATTAGTATTGTTCATAATTAGGCTTGTGCATACCTAGAAAGTCTATCTTGAACAACTACAGCATAAACACAATTTTGACAAATAAAAAAGGAATAAAATAAAATATATAGAATATAAATAACCTTAGGGTCATGAAAATATTTTTTAGTATTCACACCTCAGAGCAAAATATCTCAAACCCTTATTTGTAAGTAGCCCACTCAGAACTACCAACTAGCCTTAAAACATAGTCATGGAAACTTGAACTTTTGACATATTAAAGAACACTATAAAAGACTTTAAATGCATGAAAAATATCATAAAACATCCTTAGAACAAAATCCAATAAAAATATCATAATCTCTAATGGAAATTTTGGTCTTGTAGACCAATCTCATGACCTCATTGAGCTAGACAAGTCAACTTTAAAACAACTTTTTACTATATACAATGATCTATAAATATTATATCCAACACGAAAATGTATGAAATGTCTTGAAAAAATTATCCATAGAATTTTATTCATCCCTATTATATGATAACACATCCCTAATCAACTTCTCACTTGTATATGTTGGTCATAACATATATGACAAAAAACCCCTTTTAGGCCTTAAGGAGACCTAATTCAATTAGGCCTTTATTAGCACACATTACCCTTTGAGATCCTTATAACACTCTAAAAATTATTAAAAAAAATTAAAATATCACATATCACTCAAATATACCCTTACTAATCTCATCTTAGGTCCATGAGAACTTTTAGTTCCAATCACCACTTGAAGCACACCATTAGTATTGTTCATAATTAGGCTTGTGCATACCTAGAAAGTCTATCTTGAACAACTAGAGCATAAACACAATTTTTACAAAAAAAAAAGGAATAAAATAAAATATATAGAATATAAATTATCTTAGGTTCATGACCATATGATTTAGTATTCACAACTCAAAGCAAAATATCTCAAACCCTTATCTGCAAGTAGCTCACTCAGAACTGCCAACTAGCCTCAAAACATAGTCATGAAAAATTGAAATTTTGACATTTTAAATAAAAAACTAAAAGAATTTAAATGCATTAAAAATATCATAAAACATCCTTAGAAAAAATCCAATAAAAATATCATAATCTCTAATGGAAGTGTTGGTCTTGCAGACCAATGTCATGACCTCACTATACATAAACCTCATTAAGCTAGACAAGTCAACTTTAAAGCAACTTTTTACTATATAAAATGATCAACATGAAAATGTATTAAAAGTCTTGAAAAATTTATCCATACACTTTTATTCATCCCTAGTCTATGATAACACATCCCTAATCAACTTCTCACTTCTTCTTAGGTTTCTCATTATTTGCATTATTAGGCTTGCTAGCGACTGGTCAACTTGTATGACCATTTTATCACCCTTAAGGGATAAAAAAATGATAAAAAAATGACCATGGAATAAAATACAAGTCTAAATATTCAAAATTCATCCATTTATCAAATTTTACTTGGTCAACTCTGACTTTTACCATAAATCTTTGAAAAATAAGGCCTTTCCTATAGGGTCCACTCACTCACCTAACAAGCCAATCAAACATGGAGGTTCATGGGAGATTTGGATACATGATACAATAGTTTTTATAGTTATCTGAGACCATTTTTGGATTTTTTGAATAATATATTTCACATTAGGTTAGTGTTAGGGTTTTAGAGAGGGTTAACATTATTTCTAGTGTTAATGATTATTCATAAAGGACTACCCCTCATTTCCAAACCTAATACCTGGAGACCTTAGATAGGACCCTTAACCATCTCTCCTTAATATATTAGGTTCCCATGCAGAGGTTACATGTGCTAATGAACACTTTAAAACCCTTCTTGGGTTGAGAACCCTTCATTCTATGCACTTGAGAGACCTCAAAACCACTTTTCATGCCTTTTCTTACAAACTTTTACCTTAGACCTGGTCAACACCCCTATTAAAATCTATCACACCACTAAAAATTCTCCCATACTCATTTTTATCTTAAAAATTTGAATCACATACCTCATTTGGCCACCATTTTTCTCTTTGCTTGCTTAGTCCTTGACCTATAAACTACATTAGGCCTTGAAATTGACCTTTAAGACTCTTTTCATACACTCTCCATGCTTGTAGATTATTCTCCTTTAGATCTAGTTGAAACCTTCCCATAAGACCTACTACTTACATGATTTTAGGTCTAGAGGCAGTGGTGTACAAGAAGATTCCAATCATTGACCTATATGACATATGATTGACCTTTAAAGATTCATATTCCTTGCTCAACTTACATCCTGTGATCATGGGTATACTAACTTCCTTGCAATATTCCATCTCAAACTTCTTTAACATCTCTCTTATGTACTTGGTTTGTGAGATGAATATACCTTTTTCACATTGAGTGATTTACAACCCAAGAAAGAATGATAGCTCTCCTAGCATGGACATCTAAAACTATTTATTCATCACCTATGCAAAGGCCTTGGTCATGTTCTCATTATTTCCACCAAATATGATGTCATCCAAATAGATAACTACTATTAGTTGATGGTCATCTTATATCTTGATGTATATATTACTATCTAGAACTCCTCTTTTGAATCCTTAATCAAATAAATACTTGTCCAACCTAACATACCAATCTCTAAGAGTTTGATTTAGACTATAAAGAGCCTTTTTTAATCAGAAAACATAGTCTTTGTCATTTGACAGTGAGAACCATTCAAGTTAATCAATGTACACTTATTCCAAAATCCCATTCAAAAATGCAGATTTGACATCCATCTAGTATATATTGAATCCTTTAAATATTGCATATGCTAAAATAATCTGATGGCCTCCAATATTGATACTAGTAAAAAGGTCTCAGTAAAGTCTACCCTTTCAACTTGTGCATATACATTGTATACAAATCTATCCTTGTTCCTAGTGACTTGTCCATCTTCATTCAACTTGTTTCTAAACAACTATTTTATTTCAATGACATTCTTGTCTTTATGTCAAAGAACCAGTTCCCAAGTCTCATTCTTCTCTATTTGGTCTAACTCCTCATTCATAGAACCTATCAAAAAAAATTCTTTGCGTGATTCTATAAGACTCTTAGGTTAAATCTTGGATAATAGAGAAATATTACTTTGATTTAGATTAATTTCCAATCTTCTTTTTATTTTCATACATGCATTCTTGTTGCTAATGATTTGAGATTCAAGGTGATATCTTTGAATCTGCCTTGAGGGTCCTTTTGATTCATATCTCTCTTTAAATTCCTCTTCTTCCTCATAAACCTATATAGTCTCCTATTCATTCTTGAAGTTTATATTCTCTAAAGTGTTCTTTGACTGTGAGTGAGATTTCCTTGTCTCATCAATCTTCACATTGGTGCTTTCCATTATCTTTTGTAGTCTCTTGTTATAACATCTATAGGTTGATATCATTGATGAGTATCCTGAGAATATGCCTTCATCATATTTGGAATAAAACTCTCCCAACTCTTCATAATATCTTTCGATTAAACATTTACTCCCAAACACTCTAAAGTGTTCAAAATTGGTCACTCTACCCTTCTATAGTTCATAAGGAGTCTTATTTCCATTAGCCCTTATCTATCTTCTATTCAAAATGTATAAAGTAGTGCTTAATTCCTCTCTTAAATATACATTAGATAATATAGACTCATTTAGCATAGTTCTATCCATATCTTGAGCTATCATATTCTTCTTTTCGATTACCCCATTCTACTGAGTTATCCTAGCTACTAAGAATTGTCTCATTATTCCATGAAACTCATAGAAGTCATGAAACTCATTAGACCAAAACTCTCCTCCTCTATCATATCTTAGTCACTTGATCTTCCCATTCTTCTCATTCTCAACAAGAGCCTTGAATGCCTTGAACTTGTTAAGAACTTCTATTTTTTATTTCAAGAATGCAACCCAAGTCATTCTTGTATAATCATCAATGAGTAACATGAAGTAGCTATCTCCTTGAATTATTTAAATTATTATAGGCCCATATAGATCAATGTGTATTAACTATAAGGTTTTTGTATCAGATTACGCCTTGGACTTGAACCTTCTTCTAGTATGCTTACCATGTTTATATACCTTACAAAGTATGTTTGTAGATTTGATGATCTTAGGCATGTTTTTCAAATACTTCTTGTTGCTAATCTTGATTAGGTTGTCAAATTTTAGGGGACCTAAACTTCTATGCCATAACCAAATTTCATCTATCTTTCTCATGAAGCATCTCTCTTTATTGATCTCATTAAATATATATAGTTGTTCTCAATCCTCTTGGCATTGGCAATTAGCCTTCCTAATTTGTCTCTCCTTATCTCAAACCTTCTATCATGAAAGGTTAGTTTGTGTCCTTAATTGTGCATTTGACTTATAATAATAAGGTTATGTTTCAAACCTTCCACATATAACACATTTTGTGTCTTGGTCTTTTGATTATCCAAAATCAAGACACCCTTGCCAACTATATTGGTAGTTGTGTTGTCTCCAAACCTCATTGTTCCTACAACATTATTATTTAACAAGATGAACTTATTTTTCTTTCCTATCATGTGGCTTGAGAAACCACTATCTATATACCATTTCATGCCTTCATATTGAAATAAAAATGCAGTCTGAGATAGCATATAATCCTCTTTGATCTTTTGTTCCTCCTTGGAAAATAGTCCATCTTACCTCTTATTGTAGCATCAATTTTCATCCTTGAAGAGGGTTATATAGGCTCTCTCAAATTGAGCTACACTATGGGAACAACCCTAGGATGTGGGTCACCCATGGTGGAGTTAGACCTCCAGAGAAGGATGGCTTCCTCTTGATGGATCACCTATATTAATGATGTCACAGGGAAAAAGGTTAAAAAGGGGAAAAGGGATACTAAGAAGGATAAAAGGTGATGCACCAAATTTAAATTATAACTCACATAAGCATGAAGTAAATAATAAGGAAGCATAAAACAATGCTATCTCACATAATCTCACAAAACTTAGCTAGTTTCATAAGTGTTTCATAAACTAGGTTCAAGAAGCAATGAATGAAGGCAAAGAGGAGTTCTAAGACTCACTGAGAGCTTGCATAAATGTAGAAATAACACTAAATTAGACTTGTAACTAACTTGAAGACACTTATAAATGATCAAGAAAGAAGGACAATGGGCATGAAAGACTATCCTTCATAATACCATCATGCACAAGTTTTGTTACACATAATTTAGAGGCAAGAGATAGGTAAATAAAGTATTTATTAATTTAATAGGTCTTTCATATAAATTTTGATAGGGTCTAGCCTTATCAAATGATAGTCTTTGCTCTTCTATAATTGAGAGATAATTTCTTATCAAAAGTGAGAGAGAGAGAGCTAAAATGTGGAAGAAAATAAGGGATATAGGAAAAAGGGGAAGAGAGAGGGGGAACACACCATATAAGATCATTAATTAAGATTCCACTACCTTTTAATCAAATTATGATTAATACATCATAGACAAAATAGCCTTTATTTGTCCCAATAGCCTCCAAATATTCTCATTGGTTGAGCAATATACTAGAGGACAAGAATGTGTCTAAGATGATGAGTCATGATCCTTCTATGAAGAAAAAATCTTTATAGACCTTGAAAATCCATAAATTTTCCAATTTATTCTTCCAACCACAAATCTCCATCTTGGGACTCTATGCCATCTTTCACTTGCTTTCATTATGAGGACAAAGTCCTCATATACATGGACTTGATAGAGCCATGCTTAAGTCTATTTTTAGCAGATGTAGGTACATGTTTATCAAGGGTATATCTATTTCAAAGGATGAGATGCCTTCCCATAATCACAAACATCTACCCTTACTTTGAAATCTAAATCCATGTCTACTATAGACGAAAACCAATCCCAATTATTGGTTTTCCTATAGTCTTAATGTCAATGAAATGAAGCTTGTCAGGTATTTGATCTTGCTTAGATAATAATTACCACCCTTTTATCTATATTAGGTATAAAATACTTATCTTCCTTCATGGATCTCTAATGGCGATGATCGATCCCTGAAATATCCTTTTGGGTTCAACCGAGATCATCTTCAAACTTGGCTCTTATGTATTTGCTTGCCTAGGTCAAAATAAGCTTCATCAACCTCCACTAGAAGTCTCCTGGGCTCACCTTTATTTAGTGGTCATCAAATTATTGATTTTGGACTATCAAATTTAGAAACTTGGTGGCCTCGCACTTCATCTAAGCTCTATTGACTTATTTATTGTGCTCGCACCGTTGATCTTTCATTATACAAATGAATGTGAGTCATAGATATTTTATTAGTTTAATGTGATTAATACACTTGTTAACCACATATTTAATATTAGGATCCACTAATGTTTTGACCAATTGATCATCATTATATCTATTTTATATAATTTCATGCACACCATTGATCTACTTAAACCCACTAGCTCTGTCTTTGCCTATGCACTATTAGATCTACTTTGTATGATTGCACATGCACCACCAATTTTCTTGGACCCATTGGTTGTGTCAATTATCGTGTGTTATTAGATCCTCATATGGGAACCTAAGATCTATTTAATTTTTATCTACATGTTCATCCTTGGAACATTTGAATTTAAATGGTTATTCCATAGCTTTAACTTGACATCTGTGTGCATGTTTCACTCTGCAAGTCTAACTTTAAAGGCTTATATCCTAAGATAACAAGCTCATCAAGACACCAAATTTTTAGAGGATTGTCTTAGAAATAAATTAATAATTTCTATGTGATCCTTTGGGTTTGAGAGTATTCCTAAACATACTTATAAAATACACAAGTAAACTAGTCTATTTATTTTTTTGTGATGTGTGATGGCAGTCTGGTTCTTTTCTAGGATTGTGCAAGAAACTATCATCCCATAAGAAGGATTTTAGAAAATTTTAATACTTTTTTAAATCCATTTCATGCCCCTGAATGCTTGAAACACCATGATACCCTACTGGTATTTTTTCATTTTGTAATCCTAGACTTGTTTCCAAGCCTACTTCCTAAGGATCAACAAATTACACTTTAAGCTTGCTTAAAGTGTTTCAAAAGATTTGTAATAAATATGAGATATTATCCTACTATTGGTACACTCATTACATACAAAACTTTTCTCATCTATTCAAACCATTTCTAGGCAAAATATCCTTATGTGGGCCAAATTCAGCCAACACTTTTGGTGACATTCTGGTGTTGCATGCCTATTATGCAAGAGAATAGTAGCCTTGAAATAATCCATTGGGTACATAGAGTCATAGTATTTTATCTCAAATAATTTGAGAATAACTCAAGGCTAACCCTTTCTAAAACTTCCTCTTGAATAAAAATGGATCAAAATATCAAAACCAACAACTGTGCCCAAGGCACTTATTGAAAGGGAAACACACAACTGAAAGGAAATGTGCTCAAGGCACTTAGAGGAAAGCATAGAAAATTAATTTAATATGTTATAATATCATAAAACAACTAAAAAATCTTTTAATAACAAGGATTTAAATGAATTATATTTAATGGGATGGGTAATACCTCTCCATCATGTTGGGCAAGCTAAAAAGCATTATGTTGTTTGCATCCATGGATCAAATAAGGACCACTTCACAAGATGTAAAACTTGGTATGGTTACCTAGATTGGCCTTATATGAGTCCAATTTGAGGATTAGGTCCCTTTTTATGGCTCTTTTATCAAAGGCTTTCTTGACTTGAGCTTGATGTGACTCTAATGTCTTCATTTCAAGGTCCCTAGTTTCTTCAGCCTCCATGAGATCTGTCATCCTCACGTTCATGGGCTCATTCTCCATTAACTCAAGATGATGGGATAAATCCAAGGTAGATAGTTCAAGACAAATGTTAAATTTGATTTCCATTCCATATATAAGGACATATGGAGAATTTCTAATGGTAGCTTTGGGATTCACTCGATCAGCCCATAAGGCTATCCTTAGCGTTGTATACCACACTCTTTGATTCTCTTACATGGTCATCTTGATTATCCTTATCAAGTTATTGTTTTTGGAATCTATTAATCTATTGCCTTGGGGGTAGTAATTGAAGGATGTATTAAGGTATATGCCCAACTTAATTTCCCATTCACTTGTCTTCATACCAACAAATGCTAAGGCATTATCTAAAATTATAGTAGTTGGGACACCAAACCTAGTCACTATGTTGTCATAGAATTCTAATACTACTATCTCATTTGCTTATTTTAAGGAAATTTATTCTCCCCAATTGGTGAAGTAGTCAATTTCAATGAGCACCCATTTATGTCCTACACTTGAAGGTGGATATATCATTCCTATGAATTCCATCCCCCATTACATAAAGGGTTGATCCACCTCAGTTAGGTTTAGAGGAAGGAGTGATATTTTTTTCTTTCTTATAAAGAGAGAACACTTCTAGAATTTTCTAACCCATTCAAAGGCATATTTGAAAAGGTTGGGCTAGTAATAACCAAACCTCATTATTTTTACTACTATTGTTCTTAGATCAAAATGGCCTCTTGTAGGCCCATCATGAGATTGATCCAAAAGTTTTGTCACTTGATCATCATCTATGCACCTAAGAAGCACTCCATTGAGGTCCATTCTAAACAAAACCTCATCAACCAATGCATAAGGTATAGACTGTAGTCTAAAATACCTTCTTTTTTACTCTATCAAAACTTTGGGGACATTCACCTATTACCAAGAAATGTGTCATATATTGGAGCCAATTGTTATGAGATAGAGGTACATCTATTTATGAGTTTTCTTATGTTACTAAAAAAACTTCCTTGTCCTCTTAAAGACTACCATATGCTTGCATAAGCCTTTTACTCTTATCATCTTTGTGACTTTGATCTCCACATCATAGTCCATGACCTTGGTAATCTAGCCTATTCTTTTCTCATTCAAATCTTTGTTGAGGAGAAAGTCCCTTACTCTAGGATGAGACACCATAAGATAAAAAACTTTATTGTAAATCATTGGCCTGATCTTTTTGAGGCTTTTCAAAGTTGTAAGAACCTATTTTTTATAAAAGTATACCTCACCTCATATCCCTTTAATCCTTGACTAAAAAAGGCAATTGATTTCTCAAGTCCTTCACCATTATTTTGCATTAACATAGCTGATATGTTATCAACATTGGCAAAGGTGTATAATATGAAATCGTTTGAAAAATTAGGATTCACGAGTGAGGGTGTTTGGGAAATGGCTTACTTGATGGCCTCAAATGCTTCTCTACTTTCATTTGTCTAGGCAAACACTTGGATCTTCTTTATCATGATAGTAATGGGTTTGAAAAGGTTTATAAAGCTAGGTATAAGACTTATCACAAAGTTAATCTTTTTGAGAAAGCTTTGGAGTCATTTCTTGTGCTTGGGTAAAGATAAGGCCAAGATGTCACTTAATCTATTAAGGTCAATGGATAATCCTTATTTTGAAACAATGTGACCCAAAATTATACCTTAATGAATATTAAACACACATTTCTTGGGATGTGAAGAGATCCCATACTCTCTACATCTTTGGAAGATCAACCTTACATGATCTGAATGTTCACTAGCTTTTTTGGAGAAAACTGTGATGTCATCCAAGCAAACTAGTACCATCTGATTTAGTAACCCTTGGAAATTCATGTCCATGGTTCTTTTCAAAGTGTCCATAGTATTTAAAAATCTAAAAGGCATCTTTTGGTAAGCATATGTGCCCCATTTTATGGTGAAGTCAGTCTTATACTGATCTTCCTCTCTTATCAGCACTTGGTTGTAACCTAGATACCCATCCAAAAGGGGAAAATGTTTTAAAATAGAAACTATATAAAGAAATTGTTCCATGTATGGTAAGGGGTAGTGATATTTCAAAGAGACCCTATTTAGATCCCTAAAGTTAACACACAATCTGATCTCCCCACTCTTCTTCCTCACAGGCACCAAATTGGCTACCCATGAAGAGTGCTTAACGGGAAAGATGATCTTGGATTCAATTAATT
The DNA here is from genome assembly GCA_037957365.1 of Torreya grandis. Lineage (NCBI taxonomy): Eukaryota > Viridiplantae > Streptophyta > Pinopsida > Cupressales > Taxaceae > Torreya > Torreya grandis. The sequence goes on from JARHVA010001715.1 coordinate 2,127,782, forward strand.
TGGTCAATTATTTTCTCATAAGCTCTTCAATTTTTGGGTTTATATGCCTCTAATTATGCTTAAGAGGCCTATCATTAACCTCTATTTCTATAGTTTGTTGGGCCAGCTTAAGATCAAAGCCTCTCAGGTCACTATATTCCCAAGCAAAGATATATGCATATTCTTTACAAAGTTCTATGAAAACATGCCTTTCATATTTAGTGCTTACCTTTCTAATAGTGAGGATCTTGTATTTGAAGATAAGGACTCTTTCATAGTTATAATTACTTGTTGACATCACTATCTTGTCTTTTCTCATATGATCTCCCTCATGGAAAAAACCTTCAAGGGTGACAAGCCCTTTAGGAAGTTTGTTATATCTCAACTAAATAATTTTCTCCTCATACTAATGTTGAAAATTTTATTGGTTTATGGAGGATAACTCTATTTCATACTACAAAAAATAGGTAATTTGTTTCTCATTCTCAAAGACTTGTCAATGAGCTTCATTGTCTAGCACTAATGGTCTCACCACCACTTTGGCATGTGGTTGCACCTTAGTGTTTTTAAACTCATTTGGGATATCAAATTGAGATCCCATAGATGCCAACCTATTATCATGTCCATTTTGGTTCCTTAGCACTACTTGGATATTAAAGGCCTCAAAATCTTTAATTAAGTCCTACACCCTATGTTTATAAGACTTCATCAAGTGATTCTTGGTGATATTCTAGCCTCTAACCTGGAGCACTATCCATTCACTATCCCCACAAGATTTTAATTATTTTATTCCTCTCTTATTGTCCCATTTAAGGCCATGGATAAGGCCCTCATACTCTACTATTTTATAAGAACAACTGAATTAGAACCTGTAAGAAGAGAAATACTTGTCATTGGAGGGGGATACTAGCATTGCACCTACACCCACTCCATGCTTATTCTTTGAACCATCAATTAATAATTTACATAAGCCATTAAGATATTCTTGATTCAAATGAGGGATGACATGGACTAATTATATTCATGTAGGAAATAGACACCCATGCCCCTCTCTTTAAATCTTTCCAAGGGATCAGTCAAATGATTGTCATTCCATAGTTCATCTAAAAACATGTCTAGTATCTCATCAGGGTGAATATTTAATTATTTACCAACCATATGTTCATCCTCATTAATAATAGTGAAATTGAGGTTTATGTTGTCTATCCCATAAGGCTCTATGTGGAATTATGAAATGGGATAAGCCTTAATAGATACCTTGGTTCCATCTCTAATTTTAAATTCTATGTATGACTAATCTGCTACAAGATAAAATCCAATATTTGTAGTGAATTCCCTAAATAGGCATAGGGAAAAACAAGGAGGTACATCTAGGATCAACACATATTGAGCTACTGAGATGCTAGGACAAACATGTAGGGTCAAGTTGAGATCTTTGATGATACCAAATGGCTTGGTGGAAGATCTATCTAGCTACAACACTCCTTTAGATTGGGGCTCATATTTTATACCAAGTCGATGAGCTATGGACTTTGACATTACTAAGGTTCTATTCCCACTATCCATTAAGAAATTATGCACTAAAGAGTCACCAATGATTATTGAAATGTAGAAGGGATGAGGTTTGACCACCTTACCTGGTTGCCTTTCATTTGGTCTTTTGGTTGCATTGGTGAGAACCACATTTTCTTTGATTGGTTCCCTCTTAGAAACCTTGATCTTTGATAATATTTCTTGAAGGATGTCTATCTATTCAAGCATGGAGAGCATGTCCTAGATTGGAAAACTCACATTGGAATTTTTCATCTATTCCATAATGTTGATGGGTATAACACCAACCTTTGGTTGTGCTTTGGGAGCCATAATTGTACTTTGAATTTGTGAGTTTTGGGGAACAAATGCATTCCCCTAATTTTTATACCTTGAAGCCACTAGAACCTTTATAATAACACTAGGTTTATTTGGCTTTGATATTAAAGGAGTAATGGTAAGAAGTTCTTTGACTATTTCTTGATTACCATCCATGTTCCTTATTTTAAACCTTGTATTTATTGCTATTAGGATATATGCTTTGCTATAACTATCCTATTGATTGAGTGCATAACACTCTTCTTGATCATAATTAACCATTATATCACCCAACTAGGTTGGTCCTTGATCACGGTTTTGACCTTGTTGAGGCTTTTCTAGTTTTATCATCATGGGTACCTCTATGTTCTGAGCCATAAGAGCTTGATTGTACCCATAATTGGTAGTCTATTGCTATTGATCATTGAAACCTTGATTGAAATCAATGGTTGGACAATGGATTTACCAAAATATTGATTCCAAGGCATGGTACCCTCATCTTCTTGAGAAACATTATTCTGTATGGGGACCAAAGTGTTGAAAGTGCTTGCAACATTTAGATTATAGTTGTTTTGCCTAACATAGTTAGGTTGCCCTTGTCCTTGGATTTAACCTTGGCCTTAGCCTTGGAAGTTTCCTTTGTAGGGGGGTCTATTTTTTTGATAAGATTGCTACTGAGGTTGATATGAGGCTTGATAAGGCCTATTGAAACATTGTTGCCTCTTAACATTCACTAGTTCATTTTCCAGTGATTAGAACATGCTCTTAAGCTCTTTAAAGTTTTTTTTATGTTTGGGAATCACTAGATTGATTAGTGGAATCCTTTTATTGTTTAGGTGAGGGTATAGTAGTAATAAAGCATAGGAGGAATCACAATAAGGGTAGGAATATAAATAGGGGTGATCTAATCTCAGGGAAAAAGGCATTAGTAGTCTAGGTGTAATCTTGTCAACTTGCACTAGATTTTTTTTCTCTGATTGCCACCTCATATGCATTTGGTAATGTGTTTCCTCCCATGGACTAGATCATTACTACAATGTCACTATTTAGGGCCTTAAAATAGTAAAGAAATGCAAAGTTAGGGGTGGGCCTAACATAGACTGGGATTTTATCCCATGTCTTTTGGAACCTTTTGTTGAAGTCTTGTATAACTTTAGAGGGGCTCTTTTTATTGTCGTTAATTTCTCTACAAGTGACAAATGGTCACTTTTATCTTCAAATCTTTTACATAATGCATCTCCTAATTGGTCCCATGATGTAATAAAATTATCACCAAAAATCCTATACCAATCTAAGGATTTACCTTTAAAAGATATGGCTAATACCCTAATTACCAAATTTTCCTCATTAACATCATGAATGTTTTAGAAGTTAGATATACCCATGAAGTGTGTAGAAGGGGTTATAGCTTGGTCTCTAGTAAATAAGGGACAATTTTAAGAGCTCCTACTAGAATAAGATCATATTAAGGGAGTTCCATAGGACTTTGGACATTAAAATCCATAAATGGAAAAGATTTAAGGGCTATCATGGTGATGAAAGGGTTTTAAAAAGACCTTCTTATAGGGGTAGGCCTTGAAATTAACTTAGGAAAAAAGTTGCCTTTATAAGGGTGTGTATTAGTAAATCTTAATAATTTTACTGAGTTCAAAGGAAATTAAAAAAATTCAAAGGGAATACCTCTATAATATGACCTTACAGTCACATTTGGCATGAGATGTAGTCACTGATTTTATACCAAAATGTTAGATCTTCTTTTGGAATTACCAGATGATGTTGCTTGGAAGCTATAACTATTACAAATTGATCAAACCAACATCAAATTTTGATCCATATTATTTTTAATGAAGTCTAATTGGGTGTGCTAAAAACTATTGTAGCATTAATTTTCGCCCTTGGAGAGAGTTCTTCAGACTCTCTCCAATTGAGCTACACTATGGGAATAACCTCAAGCTATCGATCACCTATGGTTGGGTTGGACCTCTAGAGAAGGTTGGCTTCCTCTTCATGGATCACCTATACTAATGTTTTCATAGGGAAAAGGGATAGAAAGGGGAAAAGAGATCCTAATAAGGATAAAATTTGATGCACCAAATTTAAATGAGAACTCACATAAGCATGAAGTAAATAGTGAGGAAGCATAAGACACTACTAGCTCACACAATCTAATAAAACTTAGCTAGTTGTATAAGTGTTTCATAAACTAGGTTCAAGAATAAATGAATGAAGGCAAAGAGGAGTTATAATACTCATTGAGAGCTTACATAAATGACATAAATAATATTAACTTAGACCTACTACTAACTTGAAGACACCTAGAAATGAGAAAGAAATAAGGACAATGGGTATGGAAGATTATCCTTCACAATGCCATCATGCACAAGCTTTTCTACACATAATTCAGATGGGAGAGATAGGTAAAGAAAGCATTTATTTCTTCAAAAGGTATTTCATACAAATTTTGATAGGGTTTAGCCTTATCAAATGAAAGCCTTAGCTCTTCCAAAATTGAGAGAGAATTTCTTATAAAAAGTGAGAGAGAGCTAAAATGTGGAAGAAAATAAGAGATATAAGAGAAAGGGGAAGAGAGAGGGAGAACACACCATCTAAGATCATTAATAGAGCTACCGACACTTTTTAATCAAATTAGGAATAATACATCATAGAAAAAATAGCCTTTATTTATCCCAATAGCCTCTGAATCTTCTCATTGGTTGAGCAATTTACTAGAGGACAAGAATGTGTTTAGAATGATGAGTCATGATCCTACTATGAATCAAAAATCCTTATAGACCTTAAAAATCCATTAAATTCTCCAACTGCTTCATCTAACCACTATATCTCCTTCTTGGGACTCTATTCCATCTTTCACTTACTTTCATTATGAGGACAAAATCCTCATATCCATGGACTTGATAAAGCCATGCTTAATTCTACTTTTAGCAACTAAAGGTATCTATTTGTCAAGGTTATATCCAAATCTAAGGATGAGATGTCTTCCCATAATCACAATTATCTACCCTTACTTTGAAATCTAAACCCAGGTCTACTATAAATAAAAACCAATCCCAATTATTAGTTTTTCTATAGTCTTAATGTCTTTGAAATGAAGCTTGCCAAATGTTTGATCTTGTTTCAAAAATAATTTCCACCCTTTTGTCTATTTTAGCTCTAGAATACCTATTCTTCCTCAATAGATATCTAATGGTGATGCTCAATCCTTGAAATATCCATTTTGGTTCAACCTAGATCATCTTCAAACTTGGCTCTTATGCATTTGCTTTCCTGGGTCAAAAATAGCTTCATCAACCTCCACCATAAGTATCTTGGGCTTGCCTTTGTTCATTGGCCTTAAAATTATTGATATAGGACTATAAAATTTAGACATTTGGAGGCCTCACACTTGATTTGAGCTATATTGACTTATTAACCTTGATCGTACCATTGATATTTCTCTATAATAATGAGTGTGAAACATAGATCTTGTACCAATTTAGTGCACTTAAAACACTTGTCACCCATGTATTTTCTCTTAGGATGCACTAACCATTTGACCCATTTCTTTCCATTAGATTTTATTTGTATTTTTACATGTGCACCATCGATCTAATTGGAGCCACTAGTTTTGTCTTTACCCATGCATTATTAGATCTAATTTATACTATTACACATACAGTGTCGATCTACTTAGACCCACTAGATTTTTTAGTCACCACACACTATTAGATATTATTATAGTCACCTGAGATCTTTCCACTTGTTACTCATGCATTCATCCTTAGAACATTTGAATTCAAATGTCTATTTGTTGTAGATTTAACCTGATGTCTGTGTGTATGTTTTACTCTGTAAGTCTAACTTTAAAGGTTTATATTTTGAGATAGCGAGCTCATCAAGAAACCAAATTTGCATAAGATGATATTATCACTAAATGCATTATTTTCATGTGATCTTTTGGGCTTGAGAGGCTTCTTGAGCATACTTATATAATGTATAAGTTAATTGGTCTTTTCCTTTATTTGTGACATGTGATGATGGTCTAGTTCTTTTCTAGAATTGTGAAAGAAACTGTCATCCCTTAAAAATTATCTTATGAAATTCTAAAACTTTGTACAATCTGTTTCATGCCCCTAAATTCTAAAAACACCATGAGACCTTGCTAGTCTTTTTTCATTTTGCAATCCTAGACTTGTTTCCAAGCCTACTTCCCAAGGATCAATAAATTGCAGTGTAATCTTGCTTAAAGTGTTTCAAAAGCTTTGTAAGAAATATGAGATATTATTGTCCTAATTTTGGTCCACTCATTCCATCTAGAGCTTTATTCTTCTTTTCAAACCATTTCTAGATAAAAGATTCTTATATAGGCAAAATTTGGCCAACACCTCTTGAGCTCAATATGATCCATATTAACTTGCTTTGGCTTCCATACCAATGTTTGATCCTTCTAATGCATTCTAAGAGATTCATATTTATTTTTGAATCTTTTGGGCCTTCTAACTCTATTAGAGCATAATCTTGTAATGTGTCCTATATTTTGACAGATGTAGCAAACAACATTTATGTACTTACCATGGTTTCATGATGAATTATCCTATATAACATTGGAATACCTAATTTGTATTTCCATGTTGTTACTCTTGACATGGTCTGACTTCTCATGCTCTCTCCCAAAATTTATCATTTTTTTAATGAGATAGTCATGCTCAACCTTCAAGGAATCTAACTCTATCTTCAACTGGTCATAACTCAACTTCCTTTAACTTAAACCTTGTGTTGACCCCTTCAAATTGACTATTGAGATATTTGATAGTCTTATTTTGATGTTTCAAATAATAAAGGGCACTTATGATATTAGCTTCAAGTTTTAATTCATCTTCTCCTTCTTCACTATCATATTATACTTCTTCATCATACATGTTGTCTTCATCATGTTGATCATAAGGTATTCTTATGCTTCTTATTATCACCTTCAAGTTGTTAGACTTTCCTCAAAGGATAAGGATATGATACCAATTATTGGAATCATAGTGACTGATAAGGGGAGGGGGGGAAAGGTGAATCAATCATCAAAACTTTTACAACTTTAATTTGTCATTCATGAACTATCAAAAGAAAATAGTGAACTAGCAACACATTAAGACCCATTAGCATGAGACAAGAGCATTACACACACAATACTAATTTGAGTGGTAAAAATTTGAGGGGAATAAAACACATTGACATATTCAAATGGAATATATTCATATATTACAAACATCAATATTTATTGAAGTACCATCTTCACTTGGAACACCAACCCCAACGAGCTAAGCACCCACTTGACTAGGCTTTAGCAAGCACCTATTTTTAAAGAGGCACCAAACCCATAGTTGACTCAGAAGTAAATTATCCAAATGATTGAATTGATCACATTTAGGACATATTTTTTCTCAACCAACTAATGATGACCATATGTTTAGCTCTTCACACTGTTAGCCCTCTCATATTACCTTTTAGGTTCCTTCACTAACTAGGTCTCTTCAAGATAGATTAGGTCATTTGACCTTGATAATCATCTACAATACCCATGTCATATATTAATTATATTTTATATTCACCTTTATTATTGTCTAAAATAACTCCTTTATCTCTTCAAAGTGTTATATCCTCAACTTGAACTCATACATTTACAAACTAGCCAATTAAGCCTATTAGGCCTTGCTCTTATACTAGACCCTTGCTCATACACCTCTTGGTCAGCCATACACACTTTACCACTTATAATTTCAATAAAATATTCAATATTACATGCCAAAAACATTAATAAAATATTAAAATAGGTTTTTAATAGCATACAGGACCAAAAACCCCTTTTAGGCCTTAAGGAGACCTAATTCAATTAGGCCTTCATTAGCACACATTACCCTTTGAACTCCTTGGAACACTCTCAAACTTATGAAATGGTAGTAAAATATCATATTTCACTAAAATTTACCCTTAATAATCTAATATTAGGTCCATGACACCTTTTAGCTCCAATCACCACTTAAAGCACGCCATTAGTACTTTTCACAATTAAGCTTATACATACCCAAAAAGTATGTCTTGAACAACTGAAGCACAAACAAAATTTTAAAAAATAACTATGGGAAAAAATCACATATAAAAAATATACATGATCTTAGGGTCATCACCATGTGATTTAGTCTTCATAAATCATATAAAAATAACTCAAACCTTTCTCCACAAATAGCCCACTCAGAACTACCAACTAGCCTCAAAACATAGTCATGGAAACTTAAACTTATGAAATATTAAATAACACAATCAAGTAATTAAAATTAATTAAAAAGATAATAAAAAAATATTTATAACAACCTCCAATAAAAATATCATAATCTCTAATGGAAATATTGGTCTTGTAGACCAATCTCATGACCTCACGTACATAGACCTCACTGAGCTAGACAAGTCAACTTTAGAGAAAAATTTTACTATATAAAATGATCTAAAAATATTATATCCAACATGAAAATATATTACAGGTATTTAAAAATTATCCATGAACTTGGACTTATCCCTAATCCATGATAACACATCCCTAATCAACTTCTCATTTATCCCTAGGTTTCTCACTATTTGCATCATTAGGCCTATTAACAACTGGTCAAATTATATGACTAGTTTATTACCTCTTATGGATATAACCTAATAATAAACTACCATGGAAATAAAATAATAAAATTATCAACCTTCAACATTCATTCATTTATCAACTCTGACTTGGTCAACTCTGACTACTACAACAAATCTATGAGAAACAAAACCTTTCCTGTAGGGTCACTCATTCACCTAACAAACCAATCACACTTGGAGGTGATTGGGAGATTTTTATACATGATATAATATTTTTTATATTCATTTTAGACCATTTTGGTATGTTTTGAACAAGTTATTTCACATTGGGTTAGTGTTAGGGTTTTAGAGAGGGTTAACACTATTTATGGTGTTAACAATTATTCATAAAGGACTTCCCCTCATTACAAAAACTAATGCCTATATATCTTATATATAACCCTTCCCCATCTCTCCTAAATATCTCAAGTTCTCATGTAGAGGTTACACGTGCTAATGAATACTTGAAAACCCTTCTTGGGTTGAGAACCCTTCATTATGTGAACTCGAGAGACCTCAAAACCACTTTTCATGCTTTTTATTTCAAACATTAGCCTCAAAATTGGTCAAAACACTTGTGAAAATATATATCACCATTTAAAATGTTCACATTCTCATTCATATCTTGAAAACTAAATCCCATACCTTATTTGGCCACCATTTCTCTATTTTCTTGCTTAGTCCTTGACTTGCAAACTACATTAGGCCTTGAAACTGACCTTTAATCCTCTTTTCATACACTCTCCACCTCACTTAAATTCTCACAAAAAATGTCACATGATAAAATAATGTCAAACACACTTCATATTCCTTGATAATAGATCATGATACCTCATTAGGCCAAGCAGGGTCTAGAGGTGGTCTAGTTGCAACTAGGTCTATAGGTCCTACCCTTGTAAGCTCAATCTAAGACTATCATGAGTGATCTAATGCCACATATTCATGCTCAAAAAACCTCTTATGCCTCTATTCATCCATCTCACTAGGCCACCAAGCTCATACCTTCTCACAAGGTGTCTTCATGTAATGACCAGTGTCATGACTAGGCTTTTCAAGCTCTTAAAACTTGACAACTGACCTTGAAACACTTATTGATGCTCTCATACCTTTCTCACATGTCTTAAATGTTCCTTAGACAATGTCATACCTCTCAATGATGTTATTAAACAATAACATTCTTTAATGACCTCATAAATACCTTTCTTAAGAACCTTTGATATCAATGACAACATTAATGTTAAACTTCAACAATAAGAACAATGCTCAATAGGTGAATTTTGAAGAGAAAAATACAAACTGAAGGTATTATATGATAGTTAGAGTGTAATTTATTTTCCCATGAATCCAGCTTATCCTAGTAGGACAAAGCATATTGTGGTAAAGTACCATCTTATCAGACAAGTGATTGATGAAGGCAAAGTAATAATTGATAAGGTTCACATATAGCTAAATAGTGCTAATATGTTCATGAAACTAGTTTTTCTATAAAAGATAAAATGGTGTTTGGATAATATAAGATTACATAAAAGGTGATGAGTTAGTTGATAATATATTAAGTAGAAATTATTGTCAATGTGGAAATTATTAGATATGTGATAACAAATTTAACTTTTGGGTATTTTTTCAGCATGGTTTATATCCCTCTCCTTGAAGGGGTGTGGGTGGAAAGCCCCCAACCCCCTATTATTTCCATAAAAAATCGAGTCAAACCCATGTTTTTAGTAAGATGAATTCCACTGAATTTTATTTTTAATATCTTAATGGCATTTTCCCACTCTATTTTTAGGAGGAATCCTTATGGTGCTTTGCTAATTAGGTGAGTTTATCTTTGTGGAGTTTGAATTTAATCTACGCAATGAGTTCACATGTAATCTATTCATCTTGGATTTAATAAATCTTGATATCTTATACCATGGATGTTTACTTATCTTTGTTAAGGTTTTACCATGTAAATCTTGTCTTTTGTCTCATGCATGTTGGGTATTTTGTTTGTTTAATTATCTCTTCTATTGCATTTTGTTATTTTTACATAGGTGTAGAGTGTGTGATTTCCTAAAAAGTGGTATCAGAGTGAGATTACCCTTATTTTATTAGAAATTATGTTCTTGATTTGGTGTTATTTTTTGTAGCATCAAATGTAAAAAATTATGAATGTAAAGTTTGCAGTGAAGAATTTTAACAGTAAGAGCAACTTTGAGATGTGGAAAATCAAAGCACATGATGTGTTGGTGTATAAGGGCTTCTCAAAGCCCTAGACATAAAGGAAAATAAAATCATGATGATGATTGGGAAAAGTTGGATATAAAATCTCTTAGTATAGTATGATTATGTTTAGTGGATGAGGTTCTTTTCAATATAGTTAGAGAAAAGACTGTGGCTAGCTTATAAATTAGATTAGAAATCCTATACCTAAAAAAATCTATAAAAAATCATTTTTACTTGAAGATTTAGTTTTATACATTAAAAATGAAACAAGGCATGGAATTTTTTTATCATTTATATATTTTTCAATACTCTATTATTCAAGTTGACTAGTATTGGTGTGAAAGTGGATGATGAAGATAAGGAAATCACCTTATTATGTACCCTACATGATTTGTGGGATCATATAGTAACTTTTATTAGCTTCAGTACTACTAATGATCTTGAATATGATTCTATTTTGGGAGCATTATTGGTTGAGGATATGATGATAAAATCTAGTCTAGAGACTTTCATGCTTGAAGCTATGGTTACTAGGGGAAGATCTAGAGAATGATGGAAAAGATCCAAAAGCATATCTAGATATAAGTTAGAATCTAGGAAAAGTTATGGAACTATGGTAAAGCAAGACATATTAAGAAGGATTTTTGGAAGAGGAAATAAGGTTAAAAGAAGGAAAAATCCACCAAGGAAATAAATCAGGTAGAAAAAAGTGAAGGTATGAGTGATGAATTTTTATTAGTTTGTAATGTTTCATCTTATCATAATGAATGGTTATTGGATTTTGGAGCTACACATCAAATGTGTATACATGGGAGTTAGTTTTCTTCTTACCAAACCCTTGATGTAAGTTCTCTTATTTTGGTAAATAATGTTTCTTATAAGACTGAATGGATTAGTATAATTAAGATAATTTTTTTTGATGATATAGTAAGGACTCTAACAGAAGTAAGACATGTACCAAAACTTAAATGAAATTTGATTTCTTTGAGTGAATTATATTCCTATAGTTATAAATTCATAGGTCAAGGTGGATCACTTAAGGTGTCTAAAGGTGCCTTAGTCATAATGAAGGCTCTAAAAGTTGGGAACATTTACATATTGCAAGGATGTGCAAATATTAGTCAAGTAGTTGTGGTATCTAAAACAACAAAATATCTTGATCATCTATGGCATCTGTGTTTGGGACACATGAGTGAAAAAGGGTTAAAGGTAATAAAAAATCATGAGTATATGCTTGGTTTAAAACCTTTATATTTAGATTTTTGCAAGCATTATGTTTTTAATAAATAATGTTTATGAAAGTTTAGTGCAGGAAGTCATGTAAGTAGAGTTATTATTGACTATATTCATGCTGATGTGTTGGCTCCAACCCCTATAATTTATTATGGAAGATCATTATATTTTGTTAAATTTATAAATGATTACTCTATAAAAATATGGGTCTACTATCTGAAAATAAAGTATGATGTTTTTAGTGTATTTAATAGTTTAGAGCATTGGTTGAGAAGAAAACTAGGCCAATCAAATGTTTAAGAACAAAAAATGGAGGTGAGTTAATATCCTTAGAGTTTCATAACTATATCAAGGAATCTAGGATTAAAAGGCATAAAACTACCAGCTACACACTACAACAAAATGGGGTTGTTGAATGCATGAATAGGACTCTTCTTAAGAGATAAAATAACATCTTCAACAATGCAAATTTGGATAACGTTTATGGGCAAAAGTAGTTTATACAACATGTTATCTGATAAATCATTCACCGTCAGTTGTAATAGACTATAAGATTCATGAAGAGGTATGAACAAAATATCCATGTGATTATTTAAATTTGATTTTTTTTGGTTGTAATGCTTGTTCTCTTACTAATAAGAATCAATGTTCAAAGTTAGACCCAAGATCTAAGAATTACATCTTTGTTCGATATAGTGAAGGAGATGGTATTAAGGGATATATAATGTGGGATCCTACTACCCAAAAAATCATCATTAGGATAGATGTACAATTTGATGAATCATCTTTTCTAAAATTAGATGCAAAATGAAAGAAAATAGGAACCAGAACATTAACATGTCAAGGTTGAAATTGAGCCATGTTTAGATTCTAAAAACTAGTAAAATCAGCCATTTTTTTATGGTGAAGATGTTAAAGATTTTAAATATTTAAAACAACTTGAGGAAACACCTTAGTAGTCAAAATGAATGTTAGAACATGAGGAAACACTTCCAAAGCCAATATGGAGATCTATATGGGTCAGATATCCTCCTAGTAAGTATAGTCCCAATATTTCAACTGCTTTGATTTAAAATGATGAGGAACCTAGTTTTTATCAGGAAAGATTAGAATATGAGGATAGTGATAAATGGAAAATGGAAATGTAGGAGGAAATGGATTCCTTGAATAAGAACAAGTCATGGGACTTAGTAACTTCCAAAAGATAGAAAATTGGTTGGCTATAAATGGGTTTACAAATGAAAGATAGGTTTTGATGATGAATTTGAAAGGTAGAAAGCTATATTGGTGGAAAAAATATTTTTTCAAAAATAAGGTATTAATTACTTTAAAATATTTTCACCAATTGTTAAACTTATTTCAATTTAAGTTATTTTAGCATTAGTATCTTTACTTGATTTGGATTTAGAGCAATTAGATGTTAAAACAACATTATTGCATGGATATTTAGAAGAGGATATATATATAATAACCCAAAGGTTTTGTTTAGGATAGACAAAAGGGATTTTTTTTCAATATCAATAAATCATTGTATGTCTTGAAGAAATCACCTAGATAATGGTACAAGAAGTTTGATTCCTTCATGGGAGCCTGCATTTGTTAAAAGTGAGTATGATCATTATTTTTACTTCAAGTTTTTGGACAGTGGCTTATTCATTATATTGTCATTGTATGTTGATGATATTCTTGTAGCAAGTAAAATCATGTCATAAATTAATAGTTTAAAGGCTCATCTAGCTAGGACATTTGATATGAAGGATCTATGAACAATAAAACAAATCTTAGGCATGGAAATACATAGAGACAATACAAATGGTAATATTTGGTTATCACATCAAAGATATTTGGAAAATATACTAACCAAATTTATTATAAAGTATGTGAAACTAGTTAGTCTCCATTTTGCTTCCCATTTCAAGCTTTCTTCAAGATTATGTCCTAGTAGTGATGAATACAAGAAGTATATGTTTCATATGCCATATGTTAGTGAAGTAAGAAGTTTAATGTTTGCTATGGTATGTACAAGGTCAAAAATTTCACATTTAGTTATATTTTTTAGTAGATATATAGAAAATCCAAGTAAATAAAATAGGCTATAGTGAAGTAGGTGTTTCCCTAATCGTAAGACATAAGTGAATATTGCATCAATTATAATAGATCTAGCGATTCTATTTATGGATATGTTGATTTTAATTTTGTAATAGATCTGGACAAAATAAGATCAGCATCTAGTTACATTTTTACATTTTTAGGTGGACCTATTATTTAGAAGTTGAAGCTTCAAAAGACTATTGTTACATCAACTATTGAGGTATAATATGTGACTACCTATCATGCTTGTCAAGAGGTAATTTGGATAAAGGGCCTATTGGGTGAGTTTGGAAGAGAACAATACAAAATAAAGGTATTATATGATAGTTAGAGTGTAATTTATTTTCCCAATAATCTAGCTTCTCATAGTAGGACAAAGCATATTATGGTAAAGTACCATCTTTTCAAATAGGTGACTGATGAAGGAAAAGTATCAATTGAAAAGGTTAACGCAAAGGAAAATAGTGTTGATATGTTCACAAATATATTTGTGTTATAGAAGCTAAAATGGTGTTTGGCTTCTCTTGGATTGCATAAAAGGTGATGAGTTGGTCGACAATATATTAGGCAGAAATTATTATCAAGGTGGAGATTGTTAGCTATGTGACAAAAAAGTTAAATTTTGCATCTTTTTATGGCACAATTTATATCCCACTCCTTAATATGGGGTGTGGGGGGAAATGGCCCCCCACTATTGTCATTGTAAAAAATTAAGGAGTCAAAACCATGTTTCTAGGAAGATGAATTCCACTAAATTCTTTTTTTATGAAAGAAAGTCCTAATGGTGTTTTCCCACTCTATTTTTAGGAGGAGGAATCCTAACGATGATTTGTTAATTAGGCATATTTATCTATGAGGATTTTAAATTTAATCTACACAGTGATTTTTCATGTAATCTATTCATCTTGGAATTAATAAAGCTTGATATCTTTCACCATGGATATTTTCTTATCTTTGGTAAGGTTTTAACATGTAAATACTATGTTTTGTCTCATGCATGTTGGGTATTTTTTATGTTTAATTATCTCTATTATTGAATTTTGTTATTTTTAAATAGTTGTAGAGTGTGTGGTTTTATTAATAAGTGGTATCATATTGAGGTTAAAATTGTTTTTATAGAAAATTATTTTAAATTTGGTAGCCTCAAATGGTGAAAGTTATAAATGTTAAAATTGAGTTAGAGAAGTTTAATGGAAAAAAAAACTTTTAGTTGTGGAAACTTAAATCACATGATGTGTTGGTGCAATAGGGATGCAAAAAGCCCTAGATGTAAGGGAAAAGAAACTTATGATGATGAATGATGATGATTGGGAAGAGCTGGTGAGGTTCTTTTAAATATAGTTGGAGAAAAGACTACACATGCTTATTGACTAGATTAAAAGGCATGTGAATGATGAAATATTAAAAAAAACTAATGTTTAATTGAAGAGGCAATTATATACATTAAAAATGAAACAAGATATGAAAATTGTTGATCATTTAAATTTTTTCTATACTTTATTATGCTAATTGACTAGTATTAGTGTGAAAGTAGACAATGAAGATAAGTTAATCACCTTGTTATGTACTCTATCAGATTATTGGGATCATATAATAACTTTTATTATCTTTGGTATTGTTAATGATATCAAATATGATTCTATTTTGGGAGAATTTCTAGATGAGGAGATGAGGAGAAAATCTAGTCTAGATACTTCTATGCCTGAAGCTATGGTTACTAGGGGAAGATATAGAGAAATATGGAATAGCTCTAGAGGCATATCTAGATCTAAGTTAGAATCTAGGAAGAGTAACTCAAAGTGATAGAATTGTATTAAATCAATACATCTTAATAAGGATTATTGGAAGAGGAAAGAAGGAATAATCCACCAAAGAATTAGGTAGAAACAAGTGAAGATATGAGTGGTGAAGTTTTATTAGTTTGTAATATTTCCTCTTATCATCATGAATGGTTATTGGATTTAGGTACTACACATTACATGTGTCTACATAGGATTTGGTTTTCTTATTACCAAAATTTTGATGGAAGTTATGTTCTTTTGAGAAATAATATTTCTTTTAAGACTAAAGGGAATGGTAGCATTAAGATATAAATGTTTGATGGTATAGTAAGGACTCTAACATAAGTAAGACATGCACCATAACTTAAACTAAATTTTATTTCTATGAGTAAATTAGATTCATGTGGTTATAACTTTATAGGTCAAAGTGGAAAACTTAAGGTGTCTAAAGGTTCCTTATTCCTAATGAAGTCTCTAAAAGTTGGGACCCTTTACATATTGTTTGAGAGTGCATATATCAATCAAGAAAATGTGTTATCTATAAAAATAATAGATCCTACTAATCTATGGCATCTACATTTGGGCCATGTGAGAAAAAAAGGGTTAAAGGTACTATAAAAATCATGAATTAATACTTGGTTTAAAATCTTTAGATTTTGATTTATGTAAGCACTATGTTTTTGATAAATAATGTAGATGGAATTTTGGTGTAGGAAGTCATGTAAGTAAAAGTATTATTGACTATATTCATTCTGATGTGTGAGGTCCATCCCATGGAGGATCATTGTATTTTGTTACATTTATAAATGATTGCTCCATAAAAATATGGGTCTACTCTCTGAAAATAAAGTTTAATGTTTTTAGTGTATTTAAGCAGTTTAGAGCATTGGTTGAGAAGAAAACTGGAAGGTCAATCAAATGTTTAAGAATACACAATAGAGGTGAGTTCACATCCTTGGAGTTTCATAACTATTTCAAGTAATTTGGGATTGAAAGTCATAAAGAAACTAGCTACACACCCCAACAAAATGGGGTTAATAAACACATGAATATGACTCTTCTAGAGAGAGAAAGGAACATTCTTAGTAATGCAAATTTGGATAAACATTTATGTTTAGAACCATTTTGTATAACATGATATATAATAAATAATTCACCATCAGTTACAATATATTATAATATTCTTGAAGAGGTATGGATAGGCCATCCATGTGATTATTCATATTTTAATTTTTTTGGTTTAAATGCTTATGTTCTTACTAATAAGAATTAATGTTCAAATTTAGACCCAAGATCTAATAAATACATTATTTTTGGGTATGGTAAAGGACATGATGTTAAGGGATAAAAAATTTGGGATCCTACTACCCAAAAAATCATCATTAATAGAGATGTATAGTTTGATGAATCATCTTTTTTAAAATTAGATGAAAAAATGAAATAAAAATTAGAACCAGAACATCAATATATCAAGGTTGAAATCGAGCCATCTTAAGATTCTAAAAATGAGAAATTTGTCCATTTTTTGATGATGATGTTTAATATTTACAATAATTTGATAAAACACCTCAGCAGTCAGAATGGAGGTCAGGACATGAGGAAACACCTCCATAACCAGAATGGAGATCTACATGGGTCAAACATCCTCTTAGTAATTGCAATCCCAATATTTCAATTGATTTGATTTCTAATGATGGGAAACTTAGTTGTTATCAATAATCATTGGAATATGAGGCTAGTTCAAAATGAAAAAGGGAAATGCAGGAGGAAATGTATGTCTTGAATAAGAACAAGTCATGGGACATAGTAGAACTTCCAAAAGAAAGAAAACCAGTCAACTATAATTGGGTTTATAAATGAAAGATGGGTGTTAATGATAAATTTTAAAGGTAAATGGATAGATTGGTGGAAAAATATTTTACACTAAAATAAGGTACTAATTACCATGAAATATTTTCACCAGATGTTAAACTTGTTTCTATTTGAATTGTCTTAGCATTAGTAGCTTTACTTGATTTGGAGTTGGAGCAGCCAGTTGTTAAAACAATAATATTTCATGGAGATTTAAAAGAGGATATACATGTGGAACAAATTGAAGGTTTTGTATAGGATAGAAAAAATGGATTTGTTTGCAAGCTCAATAAATCATCGTATGGCCTAAAAGAATCACCCAGGCAATGGTACAAGAAGTTTGATTCCTTCATGGGGAGCCTAAATTTTGTTAAGAGTGAGTACAATAATTGTGTTTACTTTAAGTTTTTGGATAGTGTCTTATTTATTGGCATTGTATGTTGATGATATTCTTGTATCATGCAAAAGCATGAAAAAAATTAATAGTTTAAAGGCTCATCTAGCTAGGACATTTTATATGAAGGATCTAGGAGCAACAAAACAAATCTTAGGCACGTATATACATAAAGACAATAAAATTAGTAATATTTGGTTATCATACCAAAGGTATTTTGGAAATATACTAACCATATTTAGTATGAAGTATGTGAAACTAGTTAGCATTTATTTTGCTTCCCATTTCAAGCTTTCTTCTAGTTTATGTCCTAGTAGTGATGAAGGAAAGTAATATATTTCCTATGTAACATATGCTAGTACAATAGGAATTTTAATGTATGATACGGTATGTACAAATCCATAAATTTCACATGTAGTTTGAGTTGTCAATAGATATATGGAAAATCTAGGTAAAGAACATTGGGTAACAATAAAGTGTGTGTTTTATTACTTACATGACACAAGTGACTATTGCATCACTTATAATAGATCTAGTGATTATATTTATGGATATGTTGATTCTAATTTTATAGGAGATCTGGATAAAATAAGATCAACATCTAGTTATGGTTTTACATTTGCAGGTGGAACTAATAGTTGGATGATGAAGCTTTACAATATTGTTGTTGCATCAACTACTAAGGTAGAATATGTGACTTCCTATCATGCTTGTCCAATTTGGCTAAAGGGCCTATTGGGCTAGTTTTGAAGAGATAAATATAAAATGTAGGCATTCTGTGATAGTCAAAGTGCAATTAATTTGGCCAAGAATACATCTTATCAAAGTAAGACCAAGCATATTACTGTAAATTACCATAATGTCAGATAGGTGATTGATGAAGGAAAAGTAGCACTTGAAAAGGTTCATATAGAGAAAAATAATGATGATATATTCACAAAACCAATTTTTTTACAGAAGTTAAAATGGTGTTTGGCTTCTCTTGGCTGGCAAAAAAGGTGATGAATTAGGTGGCAAGATATCAAGCATAAATTATTATTAAGGTAGAGATTGTTAGATATGGGATAACAAAGTTGAATTTTAGATCCTTTATGGTGTGGTATATATCCCACCCCTCAATAGGAGATATGGGTAGAAATTCGCCCCCCCCCCCCCACTATTATTTCCATAAAAAATCAAGGAGTCAAACCCCTATTTATAGCAAGATGAATTCCATCTAATTCTATTTTATGAAGGAAAGTCCTAACGGCATTTTTAAACTCTATTTTTAGGAGTAAGAATCCTAATAGTGTTTTGCCAATTAGGCATATTTGTATTTTTGGAGTTCACATGTAATCTACACATCGAGTTAACATGTAATATGTTTATCCTACAATTAATAAATATTGATATCTTACACCATGTATGTTTACTTAGCTTTCCTAATGTTTTACCATGTAAATCATATGTTTTGTCTCATGCATGTTGGGTATTTTTCTATTTAATTATCTTTATTATTGTATTATTTTGTTTTTACATAGTTATAGAGTGTGTGGTTTCCTAACAAGTGGTATCAAAGTGATGTTACCCTTATTTTTTTAGCAATTATGTTCTAGATTTAGTGTTGTTTTATGTAGCATCAAATGGTGAAATTTACAAATGCAAAGTTTGAGGTGGAGAAGTTTAACGGTAAGAATAACTTTGAGTTGTGGAAAATCAATGCACATGATGCGTTGGTGCAAAATGGGTTTCACAAAGGCCTAAATAAAAAGGCAAATAAACCTATGATGAAGAATGATGATGACTAGGAAGAGTTGGAAACAAAAGCTCTTAGTACAGTATAATTGTGTTCAGAAGGTGAGGTTATTTTCAATATAGCTAGACAAAATATTTTGGCATGATTATGGACCAAATTAAGAGACCTATACATGATGAAATCTATAATAAATCATATTTAATTGAAGATATAGTTATATACATTATAGAAAAATAAGGTATGAAAATTGTTGATAATTTAAATATTTTAATAGTTTGTTATGCATGTTGACTAGTATTAGTATGAAAGTGGATGATGAAGACAAGGAAAACACATTTTTATGTACTCTAATAGATTACTGGGATCATATAGTAACTTTAGTTAGCTTCAATATTTTTGATGATCTTGATTGTGATTCTATTATGGGAGCATTATTGGATGAGGATATGAGGATAAAATCTAGTCTAAAGACTTTTATGCCTAAAACTATGGTTAATAGAAGAAAATCTAAAGAAAGACAGAGAATATCTAAAGGCATATTTAGATCTAATTCAAAATCTAGGAATATTAAGGCAAAGTGTTGGAACTGTGGTAAATCAAGACATCCTAAGAAGGATTGCTGGAAGAAGAAAGAAGGTGAAAATAAGGAAGAATCCACCAAGGAATAAAATCAGGTAAAAACAAGTGAAGGTATGAGTGATGAAGTTTTATCAATTTCTAATGTTTCCTATTATCATCATGAATGGTTATTGGATTTGGATGCTACACATCACATGTATCCACATAGGAGTTGGTTTTCTTCATACCAAACTCTTGAAAAAAGTTATGTTCTTTTGGGAAATAATGTTTCTTTTAATATTGAAGGGATTGGTAACATTAAGATAAAAATGTTTGATGGTATAGTAAGGACTCTAATAGAAGCAATATATTTGCACTTAAGGTGTCTAAAGGTGCCTTAGTCATATTGTAGGCTTTAAGAGTTGGGAACCTTTACATATTGCAAAGGAGTTTAGATATCAGTTAACCAACTATGGTATCTAAAAAACCAAAAACTCTTGATCATCTATGGCATCGACATTTGGGCCACATGAGTGAGAAAGAGTTAAATGTATTGAAAAATTGTGAGTTACTTCCTCATTTAAAATCCTTAGATTTGGATTTATACAAGCACTATGTTTTCAAGAAACAATGTAGATGGAAGTTTAGTATAAGAAGTCATGTAAGTAAAGGTATTCTTTACTATATTCATTATGATGTGTAGGGTCTGGCCCCTATAATTTCTTATGGAGGATAATTATATTTTTTTTATGTTTATATATGATTACTCTATAAAAGTATGGGTCTACTATCTAAAAAGAAAGTCTAATGTTTTCAGTGTAATTAAGCAATTTAGAGCATTGGTTGAGAAATAAATTGGTAGGTCAATCACATGTTTAAGAATAGACATTGGATGTGAGTTCACATCCTTGGAAACTAATATTTAAAGGCATAAAACTACCAGCTACACATTGTAATAAAATAGGGTTATTGAACACATGAATATGACTCTTCTAGAGAGAGTAAGGAACATGCTCAACAATGTAAATTTGGATAAATATTAATGGGTAGAAGTAGTTTGTATAGCTTGATATCTAATAAATCATTCACCATCAATTGTAATAGGATATAATATTCCTGAAGAGATAAGGATAGTCCATCTAGGTGATTTTTTGGATTCTAATTTTTTTGTTGTAATGTTTATGCTCTTACTAATAAGAATCAATGTTTAAAGTTATACCCAAGATCAAATAATTACATATTTATTGGATATGGTGAAGGAGATGGTGTTAAGGGATACAAAATGTGGGATCATACTACACATAAAATCATCATTACCAAAGATGTACAAATTGATGAATCATCTTTTCTAAAATTAGATGTAAAAATGAAAGAAAAATAGGGACCAAAACATCAACATATCAAGGTTGAAATTGAGACATCTAGATTCTAAAAATGATGAAAGTAAGCCATTTTTTTATGGTGAATATTTTAAATATTTTCAACTTGAAAAAAAACCTCAGTGGTCATATTGGTGGTTAGAACATGAGGAAACACCTCCAAAACTAGTATGGAGATCTACATGGGTCATGCATCCTCTTAGTAAGTACAATCACAATATTTCAATTGTTTTGATTTCTAATGATGGGGAACCTAGTTATTATCAAGAAGAATTAGAAGATGAGGATATTTCCAAATGGAAAAGGACAATGAAGGAGGAAATGGATGCCTTGGATAAGAACAAGTTATGGGACCTAGTAGAACTTTTAAAAGATAGAAAATTAGTTGGCTGCAAATGGGTTTACAAATGAAATATAGGTGTTGATGATAAAGTTGAAATGTATAGGGGTACATTGGTGGCAAAAATATTTACATAGAAAGAAGGTATTGATAACCATGAAATATTTTCACCAATTATTTAACTTTTTTATATTCAAGTTATCTTAGCATTAGTATATTTACTTTATTTGGAATTGGAGAAGTTAAATTTTAAAACAACATTATTGCATGGAGATATAGAAGAGGATACATATATGAAACAACTTGAAAGTTTTGTACATGATAGAAAAAATAAATTTGTTTGAAAGCTCAAGAAATCATTGTATGTCCTGAAATAGTCACCGAGGCAATGGTACAAGAAGTTTGATTCCTTTATGGGGAGCCTGAATTTTGTTTAGAGTGAGTATGATCATTGTGTTTAATTCAAGTTATTGGATCATGACTTATTCATTATATTTTCACTGTATGTTGATGATATTCTTTTATCAAGTAAAAGCATGGCAGAAATCAATAGTTTAGAGGCTCATCTAGATAGGACATTTGATGTGTAGGATCTAGGAGCAATAAAACAAATCTTAGGCATGGAGATAAATAGAGACAAGAAAATGGTAAGATTTGGTTATCACAACAAAGTTATTTGAAAAATATACTAACCATATTTAGTATGAAGTATGTGAAACCATTTAGTATGCATTTTGCTTCCTATTTCAAGCTTTCTTCAATTTTATGTCCTAGTAGTGATGAAGAAAAGAAGTATATGTTTCATGTACCATACGCTAGTGCAGTAGGAAGTTTAATGTATGTTATAATATGTACAAGGTCAAACATTTTACATGCAGTTGGATTTATTAGTAGATATATGGCAAACATAGGTTAAGAACATTGGCCAATAATGAAGTGGGAATTTTGCTACTTGTTAGGCAAAAATAACTATTACATCACTTATAATAGATCTAATGATTCTATTTGTGGATATGTTGTTCTAATTTTTTAGGAGATTTAGACAACATAATATCAACATCTGGTTACATTTTTGTATTTGCAGGTGGAACTATTAGTTAGATGTTGAATCTTCAAAAGACTATTGTTGCATCAACTACCGAGGCATAATATTTGACTTCTTATCATGTTTATCAAGAGGCAATGCTAAAGGGCCTATTGGATGAGTTTTGAAGAGAGTAATACCAAATGAAGATATTTGTGATAGTCAGAGCGTAATTTATTTGGCCAAGAATCCAGTGTACATAGTAGGATAAAGCATATTGCATTAAAGTACCATCTTGTCAGACATGTGATTGATGAAGGAAAAATAGCAATTGAAAAGGTTCACATAGAGAAAAATAGTGATGATATATACACCAAACCAATTTTCTTAGAGAAGCTAAAATGGTGTTTAGCTTCTCTTAGCTTGTAGAAAAGTAGATTGAGTTGGTTGGAAATATATCAGGTAGAAATTGTTGTCAAGGTCAAGATTGTTATATATGTGACAACAAATTTGAATTTTTTATCCTTTTACAATGTAGTTTATATCCAACTCCTTGACAGGGGGTGGGGATGGGGGGTAATGCCCCCCATTATTGTTTCCACCAAAAATCAAGAAGTCAAACCCTTATTATTTGTTATTGGGATTATTTTCTACTTGTACTGAGTTATAAAGTGTTATAGGGGGTTTAATGATTTAGCCTTACCTATCTTCATGCATTTATGTGCTCTATTCTGGGAACATTTTCACTCTTTTAGTTGCTTGACTTTCCCATCATCACCAAGGCCATCTTCTTAAGAGATATTTGATCTATATCTTCAATAATTTTTTATAATTGACAGTCTCCCACTGCTTGAAGAATAACTATTTTGGTGAATCCTAGTGTCAACTTGTCTTCTATGATAGTTTGATAGCTTATTTCAATATGATATGGAACTATTCTAGTGAATATAGTATTAATGTGTTAGTATTTTAATGGTGTATTCAATCCATTCATATAGTTTTTTTACATCACTCCACCCAGTCAACAATATGGGGGGTATGGTGTAGACCATACTTCTTTAGTTGTCATGTTCCTTGCTAACCCTTGGTGCACCACATCTTCTAGTAGTAGATTGAATTCAATTGGTGAACCTTTTTTTGCACTATCAACACTTCTGACAATCTCTTTTCATAAGATTTATTCTATGAATTCTAATTTTAGGTTTTTTTTGTGATCAAATAGTGGATCTAGACCACTCATGTAGATTGAGTTCTTTTATGACCTTCAATTCCACCTAGTGCATTTGTATTTGATGTCCTTCATTTCATCTAGTGTACCTTTTCAAAATTATGTTTGAGTATTGAGCCATTTAATTTCTTTGGATGACTTGCAGCATATGTTTTGCTCTCTCAACTTTAGTTGTTATTACTAATTTTTTAGTATCTTATAGTAATACATTTCATCCTTGGTGATTCTTTTTCCCAATATTTTGTGATCAATAATTTTTTATAGAGTGATCCTTATACATAATGTCAATTTTTATTTTACTTGGTAGTTACAATGACTCAACATCCATGTATTTTGATAAGATGGATTGGTTACCATAGGGACACTTTGTATTTTATTATAGTTTGTAAAGGGTACCTAATCAGGCCTAGTTATCGATACCCATTCAGTCTCTTTAATTTCTCTTTTCTCACTCCCTATTATGCACTTAAGGGAGGGCATTAGATTGGCCATGTTCACCCTAGCTAGTGGTTTGAGCTATTTCTAAACCAATTTTGTCTTTATCTATGTTCACACCTACTCATAGAGTTAAGCTTGATTTGGAAAGTTTTGTTATAATATTTGCATTATTTTATTTATGTGCACCAATAATATTTTTTTGTGTACTAATATAATATAATCCACTTATATTCAAGTTGTTCACAAAAATCAATCAGTTATTATAAAACCAACTCAAAAATCTATTTAATAAGCACTCCTTTTGCTTCTCCTAAGCCTATGGAAGAGAGAACAAACATGTGTATTATATTATTGACTTTGAGAAAATAATGAAGAGACTTTATTAATGTGCATAATATCTCTAATGAATTTTATATGGTTGAAATAATGGTATGAAAGAGAAATCTAGGATGAATAAGAAGCATTCTCATTTCTATCATTTCAAATTTACCAAATTAGGAAGGAACCCATGTTTCAATAAGTGTCCTCACCAATTGTAAAAGACTATCTTAATCTTATTTTTGCTTATTACACCTCTTCCACAGATTTGAAAATCATGAGTAAGGTATAATACTATATCAAATGTGTATTATACAAAATGGAATCTAAATTGAGCTCAAACATTCTTTCTTAGTATTCATAATATAAACCTTTCAATAGATTAGTTAAAAATATCATATCCATATCAATGTAAATTTTATTGGTGAATATTCATCAATTCACAAATATTCCATTTTAAGGAATTTGAATTTGGCAATTTTTTAGGGTGCAGCATATGACCCCTTCCTCTAAAATTATGGGATGTCATTTTTATAGGGGTCATTTTAACAATGATTTATAATAATTATGGGTTTATCCATGTAATTAATCATCTATATATAATACATATGTTCTAAGAGATCATGAACTTACCATCTAAGTATATTTCTTTATCAGATTGTGAAGATCTTGAGACTTGAAGCCATACTCCATTGCTTGAATACTTTCAACAACCTAACCTATACCAACGTTATGTCACATGATGAAAATCAGATGTCCAATGGCACTATGTCATGCTTTGGTAACTAGGCACTCAGTCACAATGTGTTGTGTGATAATAACTTGATACCTGATGGCAGTGTGCCATGCAACATCATCCTATCACATGATGGTAAGATACCATCTGATAGCCATGTGTCACATGATGATAATGTGGTGTTTGGTAGTGGTGTGTCATGGGGCCATGAATTGATGCCATATAGTAATGTGTCATGCAACAATAGCTTACCACACAGTAAAACTTTGTTTCGTGACCACATCTTGACACCTGATAGTGGATGGTAAGCCAACAGTAATAAATCATCTAATAATAAATCTCTAGCATCAAGAGTCAATAATAAGGGTAAATCACCATGACAAATACCAAAAAATCCAACATCGTGTCTTATTTTAGAAATCTAGGAAAGAGGACTGCACAGACAGTAGGCACTTTGAATATAGGCAATTCTAAATTTTTTTTAAAATATATCAGTTAATTTTTTTCATTATAGAATAATTGCAAACCCATTTCAATTTATAAATTGACATGGATATTGACACTATTTCATTAGCAAGAATTAATCTCAATAACTTCTCAACATCTGAAGATTTTATTGATGAAATATCATCCCTAGAAGACACACCTCTAGGCACTTCACTAGAACACACTCTTTTGGGCACTTCACAAGAGAAATTTACTTCTTTTCAGACACCAGTTTTTTTATAAAAATTACACTCAAAAAATTTGATAGAGGAAGAGAAGTACATGGACAATAAGAAGGTCTTTTCAAGTTGATTATACTATAAAATATCCATATATAGAACTTGTAGAATTATAAAAAGGTAATGAACCTCTAAAAAAATACATATGTATAATTTATAGTTGAAAACTTAGAAAATAATATAGAATGAAACTTAAATTGGACACAATTGAGAAACATTATGGAAAAATATATATATCCATGAAGCACCTAGACAAACAGATAATAAGAATACATAGATGGAAAAGTATAGAATAATGCATGCATGTAAGATATGCACGTGAATATGAAAATGATCAAAAGTGACAAAAATATCTTGTTTGAGAAAGGGGGAACCATCAAATCACAATTTCAAAAAGTTATGCAATCCAATCTTAGGACAAAATATGTATAATTCTTTAGTATTTTCCACATTTAAAAAAAGGGAAGACCCATTTTTTATTTTATAGATTACAAAATTTTGTTTCAACATAATGGGTTTCTAGATATTTCATAGTCATATTGATCAGATAACAGTGCTTAGGAAATGGTAAAATATCTAGCTATTATTAAGAAGGAATATTTGAAAGAAAGTGTTAAGAGATTACTGTGTATCTCTCTGTCCATCAATGAGGTCACTGTAGTTGAGAACATAACATGGGTTTGCATTCATGTGTATACCTTTGAAAACTATTCAAGGCAATCTCATATTTTAGCTGTCCATAATAAAGTAGAAAATTACAATGCAGAAAACCTCCATAAATTGTTTATATCCAATTTAAGAGAGAGAACTGGGATGGATGATTATGCCATATATACAAATCTAGTGTGTTTTCACACTTATGGTGCATCAATGATGTAAGGGCATAAAAAGGGTATTTTTGTTCACCTACAAACAATAATTTCTCCATTTATGATTCAAATCTATTAGATGGCACATAGGATGAATATCACATATAAAATTGTTAGCACATTTAGTAATGTCACAAAAGTGGAAGAGCTTATTCGTGACTTACATGTGTACATGTCAAACAACCCAAAAATATTTATGAAGTTCCATAAATTTACAATTGGGGTGATAGATGGTAAAAAACTACTGAATGATGTGGAAACTAGATGGATTTTCATGTATAAACCTGCCTACAATTTTTTTGAGGAATATCCATCTTTGGCAAGATTTATGTATAAATATCATAGGGAAGTTGAAAAAGCAAAAGATTTTTTGTGTTGTTTAATAGATTTATAAACTTTACTCACATTATAAGGTATTTCCCAATGTTAAAATAAATCAACTATTTAATGAAACATGTGCAAGAGAGATCTATCTATATTGTTGACTTCATATGTTTGAGAAAATATGTATGTCAATGTTTAGATATATTATACACATCGAATGAAAGATTTCAAGGACCTATTTTTAGAACCTATAAAAATTTGATAGATTTTTAGAAACTAGAGAGTTATTTGAAATTCAATATACATGATCATCTTTGTGTCATATTAAATGGCATTGAGATCCCAACGCACACATGCTCTAGAAGACTTGAAGTTGTGGGAGCTGAGCCTGAAGACGTACCTATGACACATTTACTATTTGATACTATTTTGTCTAAAACAAAAATTAAATTGAGAAAAATCTCACAAAGTTTAGCCACTAAGATTAGAAAATGTTTTCAAAGGGATGAGTTGTTGGAGGACATGGGAGTTATGAATCCCATTTTTTGGAGCAATGTTAATAGTCAAGAATAGATCAACACATTATTTCAAAAATACATGGGTACAATTGTTATGCATTTTTGTAAATCTGTAGATGTGAATGGAGTTTAGATTAATGGTATTTTAAATAAATAATTACTGACATCTTAGTCAACATAGTTTGGGATTATAATGATGGATCAATTTAAGTGTTTAAGTGACCCAAAATAAAATTATGCCATTACTCGTCTATGAAAAAAAATTATTCAAGTAGCGTATTGTAGAAAATTACTAGTGAATATTTTAGATTATATGAACTTGTTCAAACAATTATTTTGGGTTCTGTGGAAGATGAGCGAGTGTTTGGTGCATTATCTTTCATGAAGTCAAAACTTAGAAACATATTGGATAAAAATATAGAGACTTGATTGAGACTATATGTTTTATGTTATTTTGTGGACAAGTTTCCATATGATAGAGTAGTGGTAACATGGAGTTCTCTACTGGAAAGAAGAAGGTGTGACTAATACAACTACTAATACAGAGGATGAGAATACTGAGATTGAATACAACACTAGCATGGTAGATGAAAATCATACTTACGATGAGAAATTTTCTTGAAGATTGTTTCAACTTCTTGGCTTTTAGTTTAATAAGTATAAAAATTACTATTTTCTAAAATATTTCTTATTCTTTCATCTTCAAATACATTAAATTATGTAATCTATTTTCTGGATGTTACAATCATGAATCTTATTCAATAAATTAGAATTAATATTTTATTGTCCTATTAAAATTTTGTGTATTTCAAATAGTACTTTATCTTTGCAATCCATGTCATTCATTAAGTAACAATCATAATTCTCATTAACATTGTACAAAGCATTTCCCTATAGCATTCATTGAAGCATTGTATGACTAATACAGCTACCAATACAAAGGATGAGAATACTGAGACTGAATATAGCACTGGCATGGTAGATGAAAATCACACTTACGATGAGCAAGTTTCTTGAGGATTGTTTCAGATACCTATTTTTAGTTTGATAAGTATACAAATTACTATTTTCTGAAATAATTTTTATTCTTTCATCTTCAAATATATTAAATTTTGTAATCTATTTCTTGGATGTTACAATCATAAATCTTATTCAATACATTAGATTTAAATTTTCTTTTTGTCCTATTAAAATTCCATGTATTTCAAATAGTAACTTATCTTTGCAATGCATGTCATTCATTAATTATCAATCATAATTCTCATTAACATTGTACAAAGCATTTCCTTATAACATTCATTAAAGCATACAAGTATTATGTCTAAACATGCATAGTGTACCATAGGACACTAGTTCTTTTGCCATTAAAACTCCAATTATTAGGATTTATTGTTATACACACATAACATTATAAATATAATTATTCTATTGCACGTTTACATTAGTGCCATTACATAGATATATAGCAAATATTTTTCCTATAGTTGGAAGTTGGAGTCGTATATTTCCAAATTCCACCACAATCAATCAACTCAATGCTACAGCTACTAGAATGGTGTAATAATGCATTCAAATCTACAAATACTAGAATAATATAAAACTAACAATGCATTCAATACTACAACTACTAGAACAATATAATTCTATAGAATATTTACTCTATAATAGGCTATTTTTCTTACAACTACTACAATATTCAAATACTATAACTACTAGAAATATTTTTCCTATAGTTGGGTTCACATATTTTCAAATTCCACCATAATCAATGCTTTCAATGCTACACCTACTAGAATAGTTAAACAATGCATTCAAATCTACAACTACTAAAATAATATAACACTGACAATGCATTCAATACTACAACTACTAGATCAGTATAATTCAATAGAATATTTACTCTACAATAGGCTATTTTTCCTACAACTACTACAATATTCAAATACTACAACTTCTAGAAATATTTTTCCTATAGTTGGGTTCACATATTTTCAAATTGTACCATAATCAATGCATTCAATGCTACAACTAATAGAATAGTTTAATAATGCATTCAATGCTACAACTAGTAAAATGATATAGAAATGCATTCAAATCTACAACTACTAGAATAGTATAATTCCATAGAATATTTACTCTATTTTTTCTCTATATAATATATAAACCTGACCTCAATACACTATATATATATATATATATATATATATAGAAGAGATTATTTGAAACAATTGTAAAATATCATTTCATAAAACAAGTGTTTTTCAAACAAACATGATATTAATTGTTTTAAACAATAGAAACTATCATTTTGAATAATATAAACTCAAATAAACCAACATTTTTCTAGTTGAGACTCTCCACCCCCTTGCTGCTTGTCATCCCCACCCATGGAAACCCTGTTGTCTTGACTTGCCTATGGATCCTCCATTATCACTCCTTCCTTCTGAAGATCCTCTACAATAGAATTCATTTGTGCAATAATCACCCTTTACTCATTCACTACATCTCCTATTTAAAGAACTCTAGGATCTGAATTTGTTTTTTTCTTCAATAAAATGCTTGGATCCATACCATGCTCTTTAATTATTTTCTTCAAAGTGTTGTTCTATTTATTTAATAGAACCATCTTTTCATTCAATGTAATCACTAAGGAGATAATTTTGTGGGCATTTTTCAAATGCACATTAAGAAGATGTGTTTCTTGCTTCAAATTTTCATATTTTACCTACAAATAACAAATAATATATGTGTCAAGCACATACAAAGGTATTGTAATAATCAAAATACACATTACAAATAAAGAAAACTTACCATAGTTTTATCCTTCTTTGCTTGTGTAATGGTAATAAGAGTGATATCTTTAACCCATTTATTGAAATATACTTGAGCTTCTCCATTTAAATTTTCTAACCTATTTATCGTAATATCTAAAATCTTGTCATTGTAAACATTGTCCACAGAGATCAATCTAGATTAAGCTTGCTAGAATAAAGTGTTAATATTTGAGGGTTCATTTTGAATAAGAGAAAAAAAATTCACTCTTTGGGATTGGTTTTGATAACATGCATTGATTTCTTTGATAAGTGTTTTCCCCTTATCTTTCATTATTTTAAATCATTAAATTCATCAATAACACCATCCCTCAAATTGGCAAGTAGATTTTTTGAAACTAGATTGTCCAATGAAAAATTAGTAAGGGAATCCTTAGAGACATTTAAATTATCAATGTGGGTTGGGGAAGAGGTAGCCATAGGAGGCACTTGTGAAGAAACATTAGCAACTTGAATAAATTCATGTGGATTGAATCCACCAATAGTTGGGGGTCTTCTTTCAATGCCAAGAAACTCTTCATCCAGATCAATCTACTGTAGACATGTAAGACCCTATGCACTTAAAAGGCCACCAATAGAGAAATTTGAAAAATCATAAATTTTTAGCATTCCTCAAATTTGTGTAGGGAGGGAGATGTTATTTACTCTTCTCTGAATATGGATGGGTGGTGGGGGTGGTGGCATACTTTGCGGTCTCGTGATAAATGTTAGGTAGACTGAAAAAAAAATATTCAAAAATAGTAAATTCAAAAACATAAAATTAAATCAAATTCAAATTGAATCTATTAATGGTATTACCTGTCAAGGTGACTAGCTAATCTATTTTGATAGTTCTTTCTAGAGTTATATGTTCCCCTCTTGGTGTCCTTATGGGAGTTGGCTCTTATCATCTCATTGTGTTTGTGGGAAAGACATTGGTGGTTTCACCTATAGCTACAAAATGAGTAATTTATCCAATTTACTAACTAGCAAATTCTAACAAACTTCAAATAAAAAAAAAGTTGTAATGGAAAACATTGATTGTGTTATGTGAAATAATCCTCAACGAAAATATTTTGAGAGTCAACTACAAAAAAAAAAAAAACACACCAATATGAATATGAATATTATTTTTTTCCACTAAATAAAACAAGAAAAATACATTAAATAAAATTTGGGAGAACCTATAAGTAGAGACAAAACATAATCAGTTATTGGATGTTTCATAATTCAAAATGAATTGAATGAAGACTCCATGGATTGAGTGTCACTAGAGCCCTTTAGAACACATCAAACTTTACTTGCTACCTATTTTCTTGTGTCATAAACATGCAATATCACCTATAACAAATAACAGGCTAACAATTTTAAAATTTGAAATATATCTAAAGTAAAAAAATGAAACTTAGAAAAACTAAACTTACCTCCTTATTCCTTGATAGACAAATTATTATCTTTTATTTTTTGATGAAGGGTAGTGGTAATTTTAGTATTATAGATTTCATATAAGGCCTCGAAGTACAAGGCCATAATGTAATTAGAAAACAAAATGGTTCAAGTGTCCTTCAAGAAAGCAAAATTTAACTCTACCCTAATCATGTTGGATATAACTATGCACCAGTCACATACAACACCCGAGAAAGAATGAATAATATAGTAAATAATCCAGAAGGGAATGTCTAATGGTCTTCCCTATAAAACAATTCTTGCTTGAAAAAAATGGATAATAGAATTGAGAAATGGATTGGTGATTTTTTCAACGGGTACCCCCCTTTGATTTTGACTATCTATAATGAAAATAGAAATGTAAAACATGTAATTGAACTAGGATACCAAACTATTTATAATAAATGATTCAGGTATAATTAAGAAATGTTAATTTTATTAATAAATTCAACCCTTACCAGTGGGGTCAATAAACACTTTGTAGATCGACTCCAAGTAATTTTTATCGATGTCAGATAAGATAACCTTGGTGCTAACAAGAATTACATTACAATATAAATGACCTATTAAATTGTGGATATGCAATGAAGAGGTGCCAAAGGATATTGTTTTATTATTAAATTGGATATATAAATAGCTCTCACTATGGTTAAAACAACCAAATAGAGATCATAGTAAGTTATGTTGATAGTCATATCATATTGAGGCATCTACACCAGGCCTCTAAGCTGGTATATATCAATCTAGTCAACATAAAATTTGGGTTGCTCCAACATCCAGAGGAAATCTAAACATAATAGATTTTTAAAAAGATAGTTTTGGATCCCTCCTAATTGACTATTAATTTTTTTGGATGTGGAAGCCATTGAAAACCTACAAATTTTGAACTGGAATTAGGTAGGTTAAGATGGAAGTAAGTTGGTTGAGTTGGAAGTAGGTAGGATGAGAAAAAAAATTAAGTAAAGTGTGAAAATGAGTTTGTTGTAGTGGTATTTATAAGTAAAGAGGAGAATCAGAGCAATTAATTAGCATAACTAGTGACAAGTGGGGAAACATGTGATCATGCGATAGTATAGTGTCATGCGAGAGCATGATGTCATATGATAACATGATGTTGTGCAGTAACATGATACCACATGATAGCATGATGCGATGCAATAACATTATACCATATGAAATCATGGTTCCACACAAGAACATGGTGTTGTGTAGTAACATGGTGCCACATAATAGCATGGTACCATGTAACATCATGGCACTTCATGATAGCATGGTGCCATGCTACAATGTATTATCACATGATAGTATATTTTCATGTGATAGCATATTATCACATGATAGCAGTATGTCATGTGATAACATATCATATGATAGCATGTTTTTGAAATAGTATTATGCCACTTGGTGGTGTAGTACCACCTAATAATATAATGATGTTTGGTAATATAATGTCACCTATCAACATTATGACACTTGGTGACATAATGATGTCTGGTAGCTTGAGTCACTCGATAGCATGCAATCATGCAATATCATAGTATCATAGAAAATAAATGATGATTTTATACCTAATATGTGTACTCTAATTTTCTAAGGGAGTGAATCTAATTCACCTAAACAAACCTAATGGGTTTTCATCATGGCCTCTTAAAGTGAACTCTGATCTACATCATTAATTCTCTAAAAGGGTTATACCAGTGAATACATGCTAGAGGTGTTTTTTACACACATTTATCTTGACTAATCCTCATATTGACTTAAAAAGAGATAATATGATTAAATTTATTAAGATAAATATGCCAACAACATTGGCATAACTCTTGTAATCACAATCAACTTGTAATTCATGGTAAAACACTATATAACTAGAATCAATTCATCATACTACTGTAATGATAATATCAATATGCATTAGCTCTTTTGATATGTCATAACTAGGCCAAATAAATAATATTATTAGAATGATCATATTCACAAGTTGAATCTATAAAGTAAGGTTAGGGACACTTTAAAGCACACACACACAAAGGCTTACAAAGGCAAGGAAAATATTAATATCCTTAGGATACCATTGCATAATTGGTAGGGAATTACAATACAAATGTATGTTACATAGTTCAACCCTTTGGTGAATTTTCAATATTTTTATTACATTTCACACAATTTTTCATAAAAAATCTATGATCCATACTAGGAAACTTTATGAAATCTATTATTGAATGTGCAAAAAAAATTAAACTAAAAGTTGAAGACTAGAATTTATTAATGTTTTGAATTGATAGCTATCTATATTATGAATAAAAACTCTCATTAGATTTAACAACTCACTTATATGCAAAAAAAACATTTGGCTTTATTGATAACAGTGATATGTTGAAATAATTAAATACATTGATTGTACAGACCAACACAAAATGTACTAGGAAAATGAATTTTAAAGATCCAAATGATGAGAAATCATATACCAAAGAAAAATTATCAAAATGATCAAAAACTATGCTTACATCCAATTTTTTGGTTGAATCTAGATTAGTCAATAGTGGTATTGGTAAAATTCGTGTTATAGTTTATACTACTAGCACCAAACTACCCGAATTGCCACTATTTATGGTTGTGCACATGAAAAAATATATAGGCCCAACATGGGATCCATAAAATCCTCATAATGTTTTAATCCGTGCCATAAATCAAAGGAACCTTAAATAAATTATGTTCAAAATGGAATTGGCTCTGACAATACATAAATTTTAAGGACTAACATTAGAAGAGGAAATGGTTGATATTAGTAATACTATACACTAGGGCTTAACTTTTATTGCAATGTCATAATGGTGATCCTTAAAATACCTTCATGTTTTTTACCTTTCTCTTTTGATCAATATGTAATAATTCAATATGAAACATTCATCCATGTTAGGAAAAAATAAGAGAAAATAGTGTATTCCTTTTCAAATCTCACTCTTAATTGATTGCAAATATTTCACATCCATTATTTTTGTTTATGCTTGACATCTCTTAATCATATGGAAAATTGAATCAATTTAAAAAACCTTTATGTTGAAAATCTTATTATAGTCTCTTGTTTGTGTCCTCCCCTCTTTTTTGAACCATTTTCAAGACAATTATTTTTTTATATTAGTATTTACATTGCACTTCTTTTATGCAATTACTAGTTATTAATTGGGTATCGTGCTTACATATCCTAAATATACACCTCCTTTAGTACGTTAATTTTTTGTTAATATATAGTTATGTGGGTATTTTTGATTGGTTGAGTCCCATGTACAAATGATATTTTTTGTGTAACTTTCTCTTAACAACTATTTATAGACAAAATAGTTATGTACATGTCCCAATATTATGATATAAATATGATGAGTGGATATATACCTAATTTAATAAATTATTGAATTTACAATAAAATGCATGAGTCTAAGTATAATGGAGGATTATAAAAGGTGATCATTTTAATAATAATGAATTAGTGCAATTACAATAGAATTCCTAAGTCAGAGTATAATGGAGGATTATCAAAGGTGATTTTATAAAGGAGACTTAAGTATAGACTGAAGGAGATAGAGATTCTCCCATTCTGAAGCTCCTCCATCTTGAAGCATCCCTCTTCCCTTGATGCACTAAATTTTCATATTGACCTTGAAAAGGAGAATAATGGACTTTTCTTGACATAATTCCCTATTCCCTATGGTGCTTAGCTTTCTAGATAAGTTGCTAGTTTAAAAATGCCATGCTTCTTGATTGACTTCTGAAGACACTTGATTTAACCTTTTAGGGTTTTACATGTGTAATATCCCATGTTTGATTAAAGGGATGAGATTTCTAAATAAATTAAATAATATGCAATAATAAATCACTAATTTTTTTATGGATTTTGACTTATTTTGACACTCTAAAAGTAATAACAAATATGCATAAATATAGACTTATCTAGAAACTGATTGTTGTGGATGATCTGGGTTCTAACAATTAGGTTATAGACATGTCTGAGTGTCCTCAACTAGGTCCCAGGATCTATTTGCTCACTAGATAGTATCACCCCACTTGGTAACTCCATCATTGCCCACCCCTGCTCGATGGATCATGGTCTATGAATATCTTGGATAAGACTATAAGTGTATCTAACCCTCTCATGTGGGTGGCTCAAGAACTCAAGTAGGCCATATATCCATCATTACCCACCCATGTGAAGTAGATGCATCTGAAATTGTACTACACAAAGTGCTAAAAGTATCTAACTGGGTATATCTAACTGTGTATGTCAACTTTACAACCACTTGGGTACATTAGGTAGCTCTAGGCCACTTTAAAATGACAACCACTATAGATGGAGTAGGGCATGAAACTAGTGGCGACATATCCACATGGAAGGACATGTTCAAATGTCTGTATATATAAGTAATAAAGCACACACAAGGGACATGGGCACATGTCTAAGGCATACAAACATAGAAGTGGCCTAGATCCAAAGAGAAATGACATATTCAAATGCCCTTGAAGATGAAAGAAGCATAGGAAATATATTCAAGTCTAAAATAGGAAAGCTAGAAATGAAATAAAGTATAAATGTGTATCACAAATCTATGTAAATGTGAAGATGTACATATGTTGAGTCTAACTAGCAATAGTAAAAAAAAATAGAGTAATGAGTAGCAATGATCAATATCAAGATATATCAATTTGTAAACTGGAATGTATAGTATGTAAGGATATAACCTAGTAGTAGCAACTATGTATGAGATGCTCCTGAATGGGTGAATATATCAAGTTAATAAACCTAGATCAGTGTATATGCCCCTAGTGGGTATATGATAACAAGTCTAGATTAGTGTATTAGACTGAAGTCTTGTATCTAATCTACAATCACTTCACAAGAGCAAGTCAAGCATATGTGTATGATAAAATTTATTATATTAATATAGCTAGCAATATGCAATATTTGGAAAGTAGTAGAAATGTAAACATAGTAATGCATATAATTTGTAAATTTTGTGTTTTCAAAATAATTGAATGTTTTTGCATTTTGACATGTTATATTATTTTTAGGTTTTTTGGGTATAAGCTATGTACAAGTAAATGAAAAGAAACTATGTACAAGGAATGAGAAAGAGAAGGAAATGTGTACAAGTAAATAATGTAAATGAAAATGAAAAGAGTATACAAAAAAATTGTAATGTCTCTATAGACCTAAGAACATATCCATGGAATGTGGATAATCAAATGGTGGATCTAATGGAAGATCACCCAATGTCAGATATTGAGCTTGTCTAAACTCAAATAAGTCATCATCTCCATGATCATCATACCCATTTATATGTATTATTTTGGCCTTATCCTTGGCATGAGTCTAGAGTCTATGCATCTGAATGGTGTTTTATTAAATTATATAAGATGCCTGTCACACAGTCCTAGGGTAAACCACATTAGACTGTAGAGTATTTATGTGAAACCTATGGTTCTCATCTTTGTCATCATGCAAGATGAAAACCATGTTACCATCTTGAGTGAATTTCAAGCATCTATCTAATTGATCAACTATAGCATCTATCACCTATAAGCATGTAGTACCAAGTATAACATGTATATGAGTATATCTGCTCAAAATTAAGAGTAATATATTCACCACCTTGGGTTCAAATGCAACTGGTAATGTAATATGTCTAATATAATCTTAATAGTGTATATTAGGTTGTATCTCGCTCTCTTAATAACCAATGTGGTGTAAAAAATCCAAAATTTAAGTATTAGGATCAAAATCCTTATCTATAGCCACATGGGGAACATATATGTTTGATACAAATATATGCATAATCAATGGATCATGTTGTGAATATCTATGTCGATAACAAATCTATTATAGTACTTGTATCTATGAAGTAGCTTGTGTCACTAGCTGTGGTGGTACTTTTGGAGGTGGAGGTTGTATGATCTCGATAGTGCCCTTGGCTTTAAATTTATTTAGTTTATGTTGTATTGTTGAGCATGTGTCTGTATCATTTCTTTGAGTCTATGAAAGTGGAAAAATGGTTTCACTGCCTATGGTGATAATCTACTAACTGATCTATGCTAGATTATACATAATATCATCAATCCTCTATCAAGTAGTAGTTGTTGGAGCTGGTGTGTTGTGTATTGTGAACTCCTTGACTGAATTTATATGAATGAATTGGTATCCATGTATGTGACCATATGTACTAAATAGATCAAGGGATCTGCTACTAACTGTTGCTAAGTATTGGATCTTGTAGCTATAAAATCTTAAATAAGTGAGGCTACTAGTGTAAAGTAAGTATAAGTTCCTTTGAATTATCTATGTACTCTCATAGGTCCACTAGTGTAAAGTTTAATCCACAAAATAATCATTGATGTTTATAGGTGGTTGATCATCCTCTATAGTGGTCTATGAATCTATGCCAAAATTATGAATGCAAGCCTCTTTTGCATTTTCAAGTGGTAACTCAGATATAAATATCTCATCATCTATCTTGGATAAGGATGTATATATTGTGAGAGGTTTTTCCTCTATCATTGGTGAAGGTAAATATGATGGGAGATGTTGGTCTTTTATCACCAATGAGGGTGCATATATTGTAAGATTCATTGAAGGTGGTATATTAGCATTCTTACTAGACACCCTTATTGGTTTCCAGTTGTACACCTCTTTCACTTAGCCTTGAAAACTTGAAGAAAATGACAAAAAAAAGATGAAAACCCCATTGATATGTCATTATATCTATGGGAGGGTTTGGCATCAAGAATGAACTGAATAGAGAAAATGATTGAGAGGCACTTACAGAGGGTATGGTCAACTCCTTCTTACTTTTGGATTTGCCTAAACCAAGGTGAAAGGACCTAAGGGATAACTTTCTCACATGGAGAGTTTCTTCAATTTAACCTCCATGGGGGTTTTTATCACAAAAAGGGACAAATGTGACCACGGCACAACCAAACTTGTTCACTCCAGCCAAGAAGGGTTGTCACACAGAGTAAAAAATTGCACTAGATCACACACAAGCTACTAAAGATAAATTTAAATGAATGTCATCTTCCTTCTAAATAATCTTCAACAACATGGATCTTTAAATCACAAAATGTAGACACGTTTTAAGTATGTAAGATTTATGCATCTGTAGGCAAATAACACTTATAATACATAAAGGGATGTATAATTTGTAGGGTAGGATAGTTTGGTACTTTATAAAAAAGGGGTGGTGTGCTAGTGATTTTCCAATAATAAGGATTCTTGCAATATTCATGGCATCACCTATTACAAAGATGCAAAAAAAATTGAATTACAAGCTAAGGGGAACTATCAGGAGTAATTTGCATCCATTGGTACCAATACAATGAAAGTACCCAAATGATCCTAAAACCCTAGAACATACACTGAAACTAGAATCTCATATACATTTTCCCCTTGAATCCATAAACCTAGGGTTCCCTAACAAGTTATTCAATAACATATTTCCAAACATTATGAAAAAATGGATTCATAATCTAGATCTAAGCCCAAGATGACAACCAATAATGAGCATAAAAC
The DNA here is from genome assembly GCA_037957365.1 of Torreya grandis. Taxonomy (NCBI): domain Eukaryota; kingdom Viridiplantae; phylum Streptophyta; class Pinopsida; order Cupressales; family Taxaceae; genus Torreya; species Torreya grandis. The sequence goes on from JARHVA010001715.1 coordinate 2,167,821, forward strand.
AAGATGTCCAATCAACAACATTTGTAAAACACATCACTGCACTTCATCAAAAGGAAATAGTAAGAACCACAAATATTTTGCATTAACTTTGCAATAAAATTTTACACACATCATTGTTTCAAATTTTTGCCATGGGGACAAGCATGGTGGATTTGCTCCATGTTGGATAGGGGAGACATATAAACATGCTCTCATAGCTTGCTAATGGTTGTACAACTATAACCACCTTAGCAAGAGAGACATAATACACACAAAAATGATCCCAAATTTTGGAAGAGCCTATATTTGGAAAAAACAAAGATCAATAACAACCCAAAAATAGAGAAGATCCCTATATATATATATATATATATATATATATATATATATATATATATATATATATATATATATATCCCCTTTTCTTTTCAAATTTGGGAATGGGGGTTACATTTTGCAATTTTAAAATTTGTAGTCAACACCCCAAATTTCCACCAAGATTCTTCTAGATATAAAAATCCTTTACCATGCATGGGATCTTCACCCATTTTACAGATAAATCATTTCTCTAATTGCCTCTACAAGGAATGATGAATATTTAGAGAAAATACTTTGATTTATTTTTTGGAGATGCCTTCAAATGAGCTACAAGGATAATATTCATGGTGGAGGCCAAACAAACCATTTATCTTTATGTGTAATTATGTGAAGATGCTCTTGACCACTTGCTTGCATAATTGGAACCTTCTGGACAACTACCCTTCTCTTTATGCATGCCATGAAACAACATGCTCTTATAATGATGTCATGGGAATATTTTTGATCCATGGATATTCAAGGGATCTTCCTCTAATGGCCCACCTTGGATTTTAGACCTACAATTTATCTCCAATGGAAGAGCTTGGACAAGCATAAAAAATAAAAATGCAAAAGATAGAGGTCATTTTACCTTTTTTCTTTTAGGCTCTAATTTGTTTTTCAACACCTTGTATTTTTCACCTTTACCTTTTGCACTTTTTTATTTTAGGGCTAACTCCACATTTTTTAATGCATAAATGCATTATTTTCACCTTTTGCCCTTTTGGGGAAATTCTAGTCCCTTTTACAAATTGAAAAGTTTCAATTTGTACTTGTAACCCCCCTAGGAAATTCCCCTTGGAAATTATAGACTTGCAAATTGAAACATTGTAATTTGCACTTGTAGTTCCCCTTAGGGAATCTGGAACTCCATATGCATTTTACACTTTTGCAAAAGTGTAAATTGAATTTAGGGTTCCCATTTCCCTAAAAATCTCCTTTTAGGGAATCCATAACTCTAAATGCATCTTGTACTTTTTCAAAAGTGGAAATTGCACTTGGGGTTCCTATTTCCCTAAAAAGCATCCTTGAGGGAAATGGGAACTCCAATTGCAATTTTCAAAATTATAAATGGCCTTGTAAATTCCCATTTGCACTGGGACCCCATATTGATTGGTGTTTAATGGCATAAATGGGCTATCTAGGTGCAATTTGTAATTTGCACAAGTGTAAAATTACATTTCTCCTCAACATCTCCCTGAAGCTCCTTGAGTTGACTTTTATCTCTCTTACTTTTATTGGTAAGATTGGGATATTTTATTGTAATTTTCACACTTCATTTTGGAGACTTGCATTTTTCAAGTTTCATTTTTTACTCAAATTTCCCAATGAGTTTTGGAGCATCTTATACAATTTTTTGAAACCTGTTAATTCTTTAGATTCTTTAATTAACTCTATTCCTACTCCAACAAAGCATCCTAGTTGAGCATAGTACCTTTTATAATATTCTTTCAAAATCCAAATTTTCCTCTATTTAATACCTCAACATAATAATCCTTCTTTATTTACATAATGCATTTAGATCTGAAGTACTTTCTAATGAAAACCTATATTGCCCCTCCTTCAATCATAAGATTGAAATGGTTTCCCTGAATCAAAGCTAGATTTCATTTGTACAGTGTTAAACCCATGAATGTGGGTGCAATTTGTTCCTTTAGATGGCTAGTTAGATCATGGTCTTTAGATCTCTATGATCAATGGGTGCTCACTAAGATTACATGAATACTGAAGAAATCTTTCCACTAAGATTATTTTGTTCTCCATGCTACAAATGTCCCATATTAATTAGGCTTGTATTGCATTCAAACTGAGACTATATGTTATTGTCAAGCCAATAATACTTGGGTGAATGACACCTTACGATAAACAAATTATAATCACTAGAGAGAATGCAACCACAAAAGTTGACAAAAAAATCCTTTCGAAAGTAAAGCCATTCCATTGCCCCAGTAGTGCGGAACCCCTTTCTAGAAAAATTTCCATCGCCATTGGCAAGGCCACCAACAAACCAAGCTAAATAAATGACTATGAAAAAAAGGTTACGTCTAAGGAATTATTATGTTCTATAATAACCTCATGTACCATTGATCCTTAATCCCCCTTAAAACCAGATATAGTCACCCATATAGAAAAAAGTGCATACAGGACTGTCACTAGAGTACTCAAGTAGAATCTAATGGTAGTGAAATAGTATCCTATCATTCAAAATATGTCCAAATAATGTCCCCTCTAATAAAATATCATGATTCAAGGCCTATTATCTATTTTCATTGATAACCTAGTTTGTAAAATAACTTGTAGAAGGTTTTTTTAAAATCTCAGCCTTTTTCCTTCACCATTATTTGATTGGACAATTTTTGCTCTTCATCCAATATATAACAAAGAAAATTGTGTTTTGAAGTCTTCAAGTTCTAATGAATTGAAATGAATATACTGAGGTAGTGGAAGGGGAGAACCACTAGGCACATGATGCATTATCATATTCTCTATGATAAGGGACTTGATTCAAGGGTTCTAGCCATTTCAGTTAAATCCATTTGGCTATCAATTTTATCTCACATTGCTGCTATATAAAATATTAATACATGGCCTATATTTTTCTTTAACCCATAGGTCACTATCAAACCTGTAAAAATGACATGCACATGTGTATTTTAAACTTTCTTTCCCATTCATTCTATTCACAAAATCCAGAGTGAGAGTGCATATCAGATTTTACACTTTGTGTTGGTTTAAAGTGCATATAAGACTCCCCTTTACACCACATTGCCATTTCTTTTTGTCTTATTTGAAATTTTTTTACCCTTCACATGTTTGGCAAACTTCGTGGTAACATATACAATTTTTGAAATTGCATTTGGTCCCTTTTATCCCTAGTGAAGCTTTACCACTTATTTAACACCCTATTTCCATCCATACACCTTTGATGGAACACAACACCATCACGTACAATTACATTTTATTCCTCACACCTCTATGGAACTTTGACATAGCATTTACACTTTTCCCCGATCAAACATGTAGTCAATGTCTTGACCTCTACCATACTCTTTCCATGCATTTTCTTTGATGCCATGTGTTATGTCTTTTGGGATGTTCTTTTAGTTTCCCACATGATAAGTCATTTTGTGGCATGGGTCTAACTACTTTGAACCTATCCATGTATAGGTAGGTCGGATGGTAAGGATGACATCTACGTGGCCTCCCAGGGGGCATGGGAATCATGGCATGAGGTTGATTTTGTATAAATTTCATGTTTTCAAATGAGCATGAGCTCTAATATTTTAATCAACTGCCCAAAATTGCTTATTATAATTTTTTTAACTAACATTATCTCTCACTTAGGGATGTACACCCCCTATGGGTATGTAAATAACCCCAAAACATAAGACCAGGTGCAAATCCGTTGGGTCATGGAGTCAATATTTCAATAATAAAATAAAACACTAATGAAAGCTCAAAAAAATAATGGCAGACTAATAAAAATAGATCAGGGAGATCTAAAAATTAACACACAAAATGAACTATACAAATAAGGCTCAAAGTAGAGGGGTAATAGAAAAAACAGAGTAACAAGACTATAGAATGTACAATATGTACACAGTCACAGGCTCAGTTGAGGAAATGATTCATATGTTTGCCATGATTTGATGGCTCTAGAATCTTGTCATCCCTGAATTTCTTAAACTTTTCCAATAGCTTAGTGGCTAAGATGAATTAAAACAATATCTATACATGCCTAAAGGTATTGATGCGAGGTTGTAATAGGATGACATGTTGAAACAAATCTTCTTTATATGATCTCAAATATGGATAAGACCAATCCAAAAGTTCTTAGTACATTTTTAGTAGCTACAAATAAGCCCATTTCTTAACTATAATTAGGTAAGTAACAAGTAGGAGTGATTCAAGATCGGTAATGTCATTTATGCACTCAAATTATTGCTTGAAAAAGAACTTAAAATATTCATCCTCAAGATCATTAAAAATAACCCCATCTTCATTGAATGTCATTCTCCAAACAACACCATTATAGTCAAACCCAACATCAAGAATAATTGGTTATTCAATAACATCCACATTACCAGTGAGTTTACCCAATTCCACATTTGTGTGCTATACTTTTTTAAGAACACATTTTGGATCTTCAATTAAATTATGATTGGATAACTCATTTTCTTATGTCATATTAGCATCACAATAAAATTCATACAATAGGACCTTCTTAACAGCACTCCAAGATAGATCAACAATAGTAATATTCATCATTTCTATGAAGGGAGAAAACTTACATGAAGAGTTTTGATAATTGAACATCATAAGATCACCATCATCAGATACAGATGTAGGATCATCTATATCTTCATCACTTATTTTAGTAGTATCACACAGATGATGTGGGAGGAAACATTTGTCACACCAATTAGTTTCAAAATCACAAGTTAAAACATTTAATTTGGTTTTTAATGGATCAAGTACTTCCTTCACAACCCCTATATTCTGATTTCTATCATCACATGTAAGCATATGAGGTGCCTAATTTAGACTCTGAGCTTTCTCTTGACTGGTAGACCCATGAGGGATCCCCTTCTCAGCTCTATCTAACTTGTAGGACATTTTTTTGATATTAGAGGCCAAATACTTCATGGTTTCATCAAGGTTGGCCATCTTAGTGTACTACATCGTTTCCATATTGACTAATTTTACATCAGCCCACTTGTTCATGGAAATTATCATAACCTTTATATTATTCTCAATTTGGATGGCCATATTGAATTCCAATTGCAGGTTCGTGGAAGCCTTGTCCTATGATTAGTATGTAACCTTCTTGTTAAAGGCATCATAATAATTTATCAAGCATACTGTATCACTAGGACTTATGTTCTCAAGTAGCCACATCACAGATTTGTTGAAATGTGTGTTGAAGTCCTGTACACACTCATTAGGATTATTTTTGATGTTTTCAAACTCAACCAAAATAAACATGGGATAAATTATATCACCATACTGAATTATAAAAAAAATCATCATTTCTTCCCATGAATCAGTGCATCCATGGGGAAGAGAGTTTAACCATTCTCATGTGTCTTTTTCTAGTGTGTGCACAAAAACTTGATGCACACATCATCATGTTCAACCTCATAGTCTTCAATGATATTGTGAAAATCCCTCAAGCGTCAATTACCACTCACTACATTGTTCCCTTGAAACTATTGAATGTAGTTCCTTACTTCATTCGGGACCTCATTGGGATAGCCTTCCATGTCATCAAAATTGATATGTCTAAACCTAGGAATTTAGAATGCAAGATGTCCATTCTCATCTAGGTCCCTACACCTCATGATTGGTTTAATTAGAGGTTCAAGAAAAACTAGCAAAGGGATGTGAGGGAGTGAATGAGGGGGACTTTATGGATCAATCTTAGGAGGGGATTCAGCTGGTTGAGAAGGAGCTAAAAAATAACTTGGATTGTATGATTATGAATCATTAAGAGAGCTATGACAATCCTTAGCAATAGGAATTTCAATAAAAAGTTTAGGATTACTAGTATCTTGACAGCCCAAATAGTCCTTTACTACTACACTTTACTCTTTAATTAGCCTCCAAATTTGTCTCTTTCCTTTTTTATGAACACTTAGGGGTGAGACAAGTTTTTTTTATGAGTTTCCTTTGAAGGATGACCTTAGTCCTTCCAGCTTTGTAAGAAAAACAATTTTCAAAGTTAAAGATATTTTAAGTGGGCACTGATCTTTCTTTGAAACCAGATGATTTTTTGGAGTCACCACTAGAAACAAACTTTGATAATATAACCGTTTACAAACTTGAATTAATACATACTAAAATCATATCTTGTTGAAATTAGTGATGATGTATGAAAGCAAAGACAATGAAATTTTTAAAATCATGTTAAAATAGTGGAAACCACCTCAATACATGACAAACTTACATCTCTTTACAACAAATTTAGCATATGTTAATTTATCAAATCTCTTAATTTCTTAGCACATCCCTAGTGGATTACTATTGCATTGACAACCAAAATAACAAAAGCAAACTCAAATAACCCTAACTTTCAAACTTATGAGATAAACATGAATAAACTTTGTCTCAAAATGCAGTTGAGATTACTTTCATCAAATGTAGGTAGAGAAAAATTTCAAACCTAAATTTACAGTAGCTCTTTGCAAGAGTCCCTAGCAATACAAGTGCCACAGGTATCTTTTCAGTCACCAACAATGGTGCCAGTAAAGTGGTGGCATTGACACCAAAGATAGTCAAATTGAAGCAAATGATAGGTAGAGAATTGAAAACATGAATCAACTTACATCCCTCTACAAGATTCCCCAGCAACACAAGTGCCATGAGTGTCTTTTATTTCCCTAATAATGGCACCAGTTGAGTGTGCAATGTTGATGAACCAAATATAGTCAGAATAGCATAATAGGAAAAGAAATTTTCAAAAAAATTACTTATAGCTCTCTGCAAGAGTCCCCAAAAACATAGGTACTAAGGTTCTTATCTATCCTTGGCAATAATGCCAATTGAGTAGTGACGTTGATGCACCAAAGATAATAAGATTGGTACAATAGGTAGATAAATTTAAAAATGATAACAATTCTCTGTAAGAGTCCTTAGCAATATAAGTAACCAAGGATCTTTTTATCCCTGATAATGGTGTCAATAAAGTGTTGGCTCCTAGTTATACACCTCTTTTGCTCAACCTTGCACACTTGAGAAAAATGGAAAACAAAGATGAAAAACCCACTGATATGTCATTATAGATGGGGGAGGGTTTGGCATCAAGAATGAACTGAATGGAGAAAATGACTGAGAGGCACTAATAGAGAGTATGGTTAACTCCCTGCTACTTATGGCTCTACCTAAACCAAGGTGAGAGGACCTAATGGGTATGTTTCTCACATGGAGAGATTCTATAATTCAACCTCCATGGGGGTTTTCAGCATAAAGAGCCACAAATGTGACCAGGGTAAAACCAAACTTGTTCACTCCACCTAAGAAGGGTTGTCACATAGGGTGAACAAATGCACTAGATCAGATACAGGCTACTAAAGAGAGATATAAATGATTGCAATTTTCATTCTAAAGAATATTCAACAACATGGATTGAATGAAAAATTGTAGTGTTGGATCTTTAAAGTGCAAAATGTAGACACATTCTAAATATGCAAGATTTATGCATATGTAACCAAATAACACTTATAATATGCAAATGGATGTATTATCTACAAGGTAGGATTATCTAGATAGTTTGGTATTTTATAAAAAAGGGGTGTTATGCTAGTTATTTTCCAACAACAAGGATTATTATAACATTCATGACATCACCTATTGTAAAGATTAAAAAAAAATTGACTTACAAGCAAAGGGGAACTACCAGGATTAATTTGTATCCATTGGTGTCAATATAATACAAGTACCCAAATGATCCTAAAACCATAAAACATACACTAAAACTATCATATCATATAATTTTCCCCCTTGGATCTATAAACCTAGGGTTCCTTAACAAGTTATTCAACAACATATTTCCAAACATAATGCAAAAAGGGATTTATAATCTAGATCTAAGACCAAGATGAAAACCAATAATGAGCATAGAACAAGGTGTCCAATCAAAAATATTTTCAAAACACATAATTTCACTTCATCAAAATGAAATAGTAAGAACCATAAATATTTTCCATTAAATTTTCAATAAAATTTACATACATCATTGTTTCAAAATGCTGCCATGGGGACAAGCATGGTGGATTTGCTCCATGTTGGCCAGGGGAGACATATAAACATGCTCTCAAAGATTTCTAATTGTTGTAAAACTACAACCACCTTAGTGAGAGAGAAATAATTCACATAGAAATGATCCCAAAGTTTGGAAGAGCCTATATTTGGAAAAAAAAAAACAAAGACCAACAACAACACAAAAATAGAGGAAAAAACCTTTATTTATACATTTTTTCTTCTTTCTTTTCAAATTTGGGAATGGGGGTTGCATTTTACAATTTTCAAAATTGCAATAAACACCCCAAATTTCCACCAAGATGTTCCAAGCTGGAAATATCCTTTGTCACACCTAGAATCTTCACCCATTGGCACAAAAAATCATTTCTCTAACTACCTCTATAAGGATGATCAAGATTTGGAGAAAATACTTTGATTCCTTGGTTAGAGATGCCTTCAAATGAGTTGAAAGGACAACATTTATGGTGGAGGCCAAACAAACCATTTTTATTTATGTGTAACTACTTGAAAATGCCCTTGTCCACTTGTTTTCACAGCTAGAACCTCCTGGATAGTTTCCCTTCCCTTTAAGCATGCCATAGAACAACCTAGTCTTGAAATGATGGCATGGGAATATTATATATCCATGGATATTTAGGTGATCTTCCTCCAATGGTCCACCTTGGATTTATAGACATACAATTTTTCTCCCATGGAAGATCTTGGACAAGCCCAACAATGAAAAATGTAAAAGACTTAAGTCATTTTACCTTTTTACTTTTTGGCTCTAATTTATTTTTCAACACCTTGCATTTTGCACTTTTTTATTTTAGGGCTAACTCCACATTTTTAATGCATAAATACATTATTTTCACCTTTTTCCCTTTTAGGGGAATTCTAGTCCCTTTTGCAAATTTGCACTTGTAACTCCCCTAGGAAGGTCCCCTTACAAATTGCAGACTTACAAATTACAACATTACAATTTGCATTTGTAGTTCCCCTTATGGAATCTGGAACTCCAAATACATTTTACACTTTTCCAAAAGTGCAAATTGCATTTGGGGTTCACATTCCCTCAAAATTTCCTTTTAGGGAATCCAGAACTCCAAATGCATTTTACACTTTTGCAAAAGTGCAAATTATACTTGGGGTTCTTGTTTCCTTGAAAAGCATCCTTGAGGGAAATGGGAACTCCTATTGCAATTTATAATTTTGTAAATTTACAAAATTAAAAATGGCCTTGTAAATTCTCATTTGTAATAAGACCCCATGTTGACCAGTGTTGAATGGAAAAAATGGGAGATCCAAGTGCAATTTTTGATTTGCACAAGTGCAAAATTGCATTTCTCTTCAACATCTCCCTGAAGCTCCTTGAGTTGACTTTTCTCTTTCCTTCTTTGATTGGTGGGATTGGGAGAGTTGATCACAATTTTCATGATGCATTTTGGATACTTTCATTTTACATATTGCATTTCCTACTCAAATTTTCTAATGAGTTTTGGAGCATATTCTAAATTTTTTTGAAACCTGCAAATTCTTTGGATTCTTCAATTAACTCCATTCCTGCTCCAACAAAGCATCCTGGCTGAGCATATTACCTTGTAGAAGATTATTTGAAAAGCAAAACTTTCCTCTATTTGATGCCTCAACATATTAATACTTCTCTATCTACATAATTCATTTGGATATAAATCACTTTCTAATGAAAACCTATATTTCCCCTCCTTCAATCATAATATTGAAATGGTTTCCTTGAATCAAAGCTAGAATTCATTTGTACAGTGCTAACCCCATGATTGTGGGTGAAACTTGTTCCTTTAGATGTCCACTTATAACATAGTCTTTAGATCTCTATGATCAATGGATTCTCACTATGAGTACGTGAATACTTAAGAACTCTTTCCAATAAGATCATCTTCTTCTCCATGCTACAAATTTCCCATATTAATTAGGCTTGTATTGCATTCAAACTGAGACTATATGTTATCGTCAAGCCAATAATACTTGGGTGAATGTCACCTTATGGTAAGCAAAGTAGAAACACCAGAGAGAATGCAAACATAAAATTTGATAAAATATCCATTCGAAAGTAAAGCCACTCCATCACCCTAGTAGTGTAGAACCCCCATCTAGAAAAAATTCCATTTCCATTGGCAAGGCCACCAACATACCAAGCTAAATAAATGACTGTGAAGCAAGGGTTGCATCTAAGGAATTATTATGTTCTACATCACCCTCATGTACCATTTTAGCCTCAAGCCCCTTTAAACTAGATATAGTCAACCATACAGAAAAAAGTGTCTACAAGACTGTCACTAAAGTACTAAAGTAGAATCTAATGTTAGTGAAATAGCAGGTTATTATTCAAAAAAGGTCCAACCAATGTCCCAAACAATTAAATATCATGATTCAAGGCCTATTATTCATTTCCATTTGAAAACCTAGTATGGATTACAACTTGTAGAAGGCCTATTATTCATTATTTGATTTGACATTTTATGCTCTTTATCTAATGTGCAACGAATAAAATTGTGAGCCAAAGTCTTCAAGTTATGATGAATTGAAATGAATATACTACACGAGTGGAAGGGGAAAACCACTAGGCACATGATGCATTATCATATTTTTTATGATAAAGGATTTGATTGAAGGGGGCTAGCCATTTTGGTTGAATCCATTTGGTTGTCAATTTTCTCTCACATTGATGTTGTACAAAATATCAATACATGGCCTATATTTTTATTCAACCCATAGGTCATTATCAAACTTGGAAAAAAGATGTATACATCTGTATTTTCAAATTTCCTACCCATTCATTCTATTCATGGAACCTAAAAGTGGGAGTGCACATTGCATTTTTCACTTTGTGTTGGTGTAAAGTGAGTGTAAGACTCCCCTTTCCACCACATTTCCATTTCCTTTTATCTTATTTGAAATTTGTTTTTGACCCTTCACACATCCAATGGAATTTGTGGTAGCATATGAAAATTTTTGAAATTGTGGTTGGCCCCTTTTATCCCCGATGGATCTTTACCACCTATTTAACACTTGCTTTTCAGCCATACACCTTTGACAGAATGCAACACCATCACGTAAAATTGTATTTTGTCCCCCACACCTTTGCAAAAATTTGACATAGTGTTTGCAGTTTTCCCTGGTCAAACATGTAGTCAACATGCTAACCTCCACCATACTCTTTCCATGCATTTTATTTGCTACCATGCATTATGCCTTTTGGGATGTGCTTTTGTTTTCCCATGTGACAAGTCATTTTATGCCATGGGCCTGAGTGCTTTGAACCTATCCACGTACAAGTAGGTATGATGGTGAGGATGCCATCTATGTGGCTTCCTAGGTGTCATGTGCATCATGACATTTAGTTTATTATGTATAAACTGCATGTTTTCAAACTAGCATGAGCTCTAATATTTTAATCAAACACTCAAAATTGCTAAGTGTAAATTTGGGAACTAACAACTCCCACCTTGTAAGTATGCATGTGCTTAATGGGAATCTTATGAGGTGGGGGTTTGATGATAACATGAGTTATCCCATCTAATTATGTACTTGATGTAGGATACCTAATGAGCTTATAATATCTAAATGGATGATTATTTATTGGATATGTGTATAGGTACCCATCATGCAAAAATTTGACACATTTATGAAGAGTTGATGGTACAACCTCTATATCATGTATCCAAGGTCTCTCGAGTAGCAAATTATAATGTATGTGGTTCAGAATAGCCTAAAAGTGTGTAGATAATGTATTTGGTCCCACTATAATGCTCAATGTGATTGATCACAATGTCTATCTAGGAATGTCATCAAACCCTTGAATGTTCTTGTATGTCTTTTGAATTGATGTTATATAAACCCCCATGGTTTATATAAATGTGAGGTTACATATATTGAGGCCTAAACCACTATAAATGAGAACTCATTTAATAGCTATGTTATTGATTTGAGATTGAATAAAAGGTGGAAATTTTTGATCAATTAATGATTGTGAAGGTAAATCCTCATTGGAAAATGATATCACATACTCCATATCCTTGATGGTATTCATAATAGATGCAAAAAAGGATGGCTCGGTATCACAAGGCACAAATGTATGATTAAGTGTTTGAAATAGAATATCTTTGAATATTGTTACTTTTTGAAGTAATTCCAATATAGATATTTTGGCTAGTGTATTTCTAAACTGATCCAAAATATCAAATTCTCTTTGTTGTGTAATAACCCTTTTAGGATTATTTATACAAATCTAATTTTTGTATGATTCCAAATATAATTAATTTCAACCAAAACAAAATACACATCATTCTAAAGAAAATAACATCTCTTATATTGATTCTCAACACACACTCGATAAAATCCACTATATTATTATTTCAATCCTGAATACAAGATAGCACAATTACAAGCTAGTATATAGAATTACACTTACAAATACCTTCCACAATCACACTTCTTCACACAATACTCAATGAAAATCCTTCACACCACATACACTAAATCTGTGTTGCACAACACATGTACTTCATAAAATGGAACTCTAAATATACTATGATTCTTGAATGGAATCACCTCATATGAATGAGAGGGTTTCCATCCTCAAATTCATAATGGAAAATAAGGGTTTCATCCTCCTAATCTCACACCTTCATTAGGTTTTCATCCAAATAAGAGTAAAAAGTTGAACACAAGTTCAATTCTAAAATTTGGGGTTTTATGATTTTAAAAAGATGCATTACAAAGGGGAAGAGTTTATACTTATAAAATTGTCAAAAGAGTGAGAGGTGAATGGTGAGAAGAGAGAAAATATGGCACCACATTCTCATGTGTATCAAAATGTGCACTATTTAGCATGCTTGACATCATATGTTAGGGTCACAAGGAAGGGAATCAAAAGGGACAAGATGATCCACCAATTTTTATTTGTTTCCCACCATCACATGCTTCCAAAATCCACATTCATATGCTTCCAAAATAACATCTCACTCACATATATGAGATTAATCAACAATAATAAACATTGGCATCTTTCTCCCATGTGCTCACATGATCCAAAATCATCTTTTGACTTCTCCCTACCTTCCAAATCATGCATCTTCCTAAGGGTGGTGCCCCAAATATTCACCATTATCTTTATTATGTCTTTTTATGTGAGTTGAAAAAGACAAATAAACTTACCTCCAAGTGGAAAACTATTCCCCACACCTTCACATGCATTTTATTTCAATATGAAACCTCTTACGGGTCAATCCACCTCATCCTCAAACCATCTCATCAGCTACATCATCCCCTACATCACCTGCCATGTCACCATGAATAGTGATAGTGAATAGTGACTCGTAAATAATACATATGAATAGTACATATAAATAGTAACTCAAGAATAGTGCTTGTAAATAGTGATGAAGAAATATTGGAATGACCAGTTTTTCCACAATAATAAATTTATTGAAAATGGGACATGATGTGTTAATCTTTGGATGTTGTTTTAGTGTGTTAGGGACAAGGAAGGATAGTCTAGTTACACTAATATCTTATAAGTTGAGGAGGCACCCTGTTCTACCTAGTGATAGCTCGAACTACAAGATTTACTATTTTCTAAGGGTGAGTTGGGATGGGAACATAGATAATCAAGTGGTCTTGGTGGAGGTATAATAAAAAGAGTCTTGTGATCCCTCTATAATCTAGTAGTAATTGAAGGTAGCTCAAAGTGATCCATATATCAATGATCCATAGAAAAATGAGACTCACATGATGGATGGCCAATATGTAAAACAAGATTAGCTCAAGCTAAATCCATGATAGGAGTAACATATATGTGTACCTATCTACAAATAGTTGGTAATAAACATGCTAAGAAAAATACCAAGCTTTGTACCATGAAGTTAAATATGGATTCCATCATGATAATAATGGTAGAAATATGTAAATTGATACAAAGTAACTTCTATAAATGTGAACCCTAGGGTGATCTAGGGTTAGAATTTTTTGAATCTAGGGTTTCTTTGCACCAATTTAAATTATATATAAAATAAATTGAAACCCTAATATGAAATTGATTTAATTATCTAGGTTGTCTAAAAAAATCATAAAATTAGAAGTATTATCCCTAATTTATTGCAAAAAAATTTGGATTAATGAAAACTAGGGTTTTGATAAATATTTAAAGTCGGGTTTACCAAATGATTTAAATTTTTAGGATTTTACACGTGTAATATCCTATATTTGATTAAAAGGTTGAGATGTCTAAATCAGCTAAATAATATGCAACAATTAAGAATTTATTTTTGTGGCTATTGAATTTTTAAAAATAATAATAAATATAGACTTATCTAGAAATTGACTATCATAGATGATATAGGTTATGAAAATGGGGTTCTATATAGGTCTAATTGTCATTATCAAGGTCACAGGATCTATTTGCTCACTATATAGTAGTGCCCTACCTAGCTTGTAGTGCCATACTACTATAGTGTCCTCAAATTGTCACTTGTGTCCTCTTTATAGGACTATTCCTATTTTCTAAAAGTAGATGTGCTTATGTTTCTAGGTCATGTTCTTGCACACATAAAATTTAGAACTCCATGTTGTTCTCGGAAAACATGATTTAGTTTACAAACCCTAATCCTCCTTGTAATTATGGAATTAGAAATAAATTTAGGTTCATCAGTAGGATAGGTTGGACATCCTCAACACCCCATTTTGAAGAGAGTTGCCTACATACCAATACTCCAAGGAGGGATCAAGCCCGATGTATTTCTCCCACCTAGTGCTTGGTTAATTGTGTTCAACTTGTTTCTTGTTTGAATAAGCTTTGCATCTATTTTCCATCTAGTAAATATAGGTCAAATAATCTTATATTTATAGAGATATATAGCTTGTGTAGATAAAAAATGTACTTAGGCTAACGTTAGGAGGGGCACACATTTGGAAAAGTATCTATTTGAAAGAGTTAGGGCAAGGGACATTATCACCTAGTTGGGGACACTAGATCCATGTGGCTACGATGTCCTCAGTGTGGCACTAATTTCCACCTGGAAGACTTTTGGGAAAAATGGGTTGGGATTTAGGAAAGCTATGCTAAGACTATGTTTGACCTGACTATAGATGTCTATGGTCTGCATAATGGATTTAAAAGTGTGGAAAAGGCTCTAGGTTAGGTATAGGGCTAAGATAGGAATAGGCTAACTCAAGAAACACTCTCAGCATCCTAATACCACTTTTAAGTGATTACAACACTTTAATGGGGCATTTTCCCAAAATAAAATAAATTTGAAATCTTACAAGAAATATATGTAATCATTCATCCCCCTCAACCCTCCCCTAAGGGGTTGGTCTCCTCATAATTTTCCCCTCCCTAGAAAATTCCATTTACCAAGGAATTTAATGAGGAAGAGTCTATGTCAAGGTTAATAATTCAATTAACTCAATAAAAGGCAATTCCGTTGACCAAGTAATTTAATAGGAGGAATCTATGCCAAAGTTAATAATTTAGCTAACTCAATAAAGGTATGTATGTATGTATGTATGTATATATATATATATATATATATATATATATATATATATATATATATATATATATATATATATGTATGTATGTATTTTTATATATATACATACATACATATATACATACATATATATATACATACATATATACATACATACATATATACATATATATATATATATACATATATACATATATATATATAGACACACACACACACACACACACACACACACACACACACACATATGGGTAAGTGCACAAAATTGGGAGACAAAAAGGGGCTTACCCGTGGACATGATTTTTTTGAAATTTTAGAAATATGGACTTCTATAGATAATTTGAGATATCTACACTCCAAATTTGAAGATGTTGTAACAACATAAAATGTATAATTTGGAGTCTAGTCTCCAAAACACTAAACTTTTTTTTAAATGGTTAAGTATAACTATGTCAAAAATATAAAAATTGAAGAGGAACTCTTGTTTTTTTAAGAACATAGAGTAGATAGACGACCGTGTGGCGCACCATTTTTTTGACAACATTTAATATTATTTGAAACCCTTTGAGGAAAATTTAGATAATAATTATAGTTTATGACCTATATTTTTTTATATTTTTTCATTAAATACTTTTTTTTATGAATTCTGCAAGTAAATGGATCTAAAAAAATGATAAAAACATGAATAGTCATCCGTGTGATGCACCTAACTACCTCAAAAAAATAAAAATCACTTTTTTTTTCATGTGTGTAGAATTAAGCCTAGTTTGTGACCATATAACTTTTTTTTTCACTTGGATCAAAGAAAAACAAATTCCATGAACATTTATAAGCATGTATATTTACATCATGTAGTGGCATAAAAAATGTATAGTTATAAACCAACATAGTTTAAAACCTTAAATTAGTCAAAAAAATTATAAAATTAATATTTTGGAAAAGAGGAGAGCATGCTCATCATGATGGTATTAAGTTTTTGAATTTTACCATTGAAATTCATATTGTATTTAGTGGTCAAAGTTGGATTTTGTTATTTTTTATTAGAACTCTCAGACTCAATTATAGATTGATAGGTCCAAGCCTTTGGCTCAAGAATCCAATCCATTCCTAACCCAAAAGGCATAGTTTTTAAATTAAAATTCAAATTGCTTGACTGCATTATTAACCATGTTAGTAATGTGATCATGTTATTTAATAACATGATCGCATTACTAATGTGACTGTGTTACTAACGAGATCACGTTATATATTCATAACACCCCAAAAACTAAATTTTATCTTTACCTCAAATTTTACATATGATCTTATATGTTCTTGAGATCCTTAAAAGTGGTGTTATTTCATGTGATATAGGAAATTCCCTAACCTTGGATAGTGAATTAAGGTGTTGTGGTATCACATTAGACTTCAAAAAATTTATGGGCATTTTAATATGTTGACTTGAATACTTATAATTACTTGTTTTGAGGTGTAACTCATTATACATTTTAGGATATAACTTGTTTTATCACGAGATGTCATAAAATGCATTTTTAAAATCTATGACCAAATATTTGCCTTTGGTGTACCAATCTAGCTATGCATCTGAAGTAACCTAATTGCATGAATATAAAATGTGATTTGGGGGTTGATCAGCTCCGATTTCATTAGATCAATTGAATAAAATAAATTTTATTTATTTATATGAAAGTTCTACATGTATAAAATATGGTTTTGAGTTCAATAAACTTGAGTCATCAAATAATGAATGCAAATGTCAATTAGTTCAATTATGGAGTTAATTAGGGTCAAAATGAGCCACATGAATGTATTAAAAATTATATATTCAATGTGATTTGGAGTGAAATTAACCCTAATCTCATGTCATATATAATTAACCAAATAGTTGATTCATTTAATCAAGGAGGCATTTGAGACCAATTTGAACCCCTTCAAGAGCAAGATATGATATGGTGCAAAATTAAGTTTGATTCTATCATGAATTGATCTAATTAGTCAAATTGTGAAATTAGGGGCATGATTTGGGAAACATTGAGCCCCTAAACCAAATTTATGGCCCAATCAATTGTATAACATGTATACAACATGTATGGCTTAACTGACCCTTCTTTTATTAGAAATACAAACATGAAGGTAATTGTCACAAATAGGTGAACAAGTAGCTCAAATTTTCTTTAATTAACTTAGTGATTGGACCCTATATCTGATATCATAAACCTTAAACCCTACACCATTTAATTTAAACCCTAAACCCTCTATCATTTACCTTAAACCCTAAGCCATAAGCCCTAAACCCCAAACCTTTTAAATTTTCGACACTAAACCAATAATTTAGCCTTAATTAACATCCTTTATATATAGTAATAATTAGGTTCACAGAGATGAACTTGGTCAAAATTGCATCAATCATTACCATAATTAACTTAATTTTGTGATGATGTGGGGGATAATTAAGCCCAAAAACATATTTTTTACTCATAGATCTAGGTTTAAGGAGCTTAAATTTTACCTAATCACCATCATGATTGTACCCTAGATACCCTAAAACCTATACCCTAAGCCTTAATCCCTAAAGTTCTTAATTCCTAAACTCTAAACCATAAATATAAACTCTTTAAACCTTGAACCAATCATTTTATCCCAAATTAACATCATTTAGACTAAGAATTAAGTTCATATGGCTCAGTTTGGCCTAAATCACATGACTAATTACCCCATTTGATTAATTAACTAAATATACATGATGAATGGGGTATAATGACAAACCAAAAACATATTTTATTGTAACAAATGGGTCTATATGATTCAAATTTTCCTCAATTATCTTTTTGATTGACCTTGTGTACCATAAACCATATATACATTAGAACCTAAGCCATAAACAATAAACCCTAAACACTATACCCTAAATTTTAAACCATAAAATTTCCCTATTTATGAATCAATTTAGTCCTAATTAACATCCTTTAAAGTAAGAATTATGTTCACATGGCATAGAGCGATTAGACATTATATACACCCTTAAACCTAAACCCTATGCCCTAATCCCTAATCCATAAAACATAAATTTTAATATGTAAACATACTTCCCATGACCCTACTCCTCCCTATGATTATATATCAGCTCACATGTAGACTACCAACCCTAGACATCCTATTATGAGACATCCACCACCTGCTTGGACCTCTCTCAGATCATATCCCTACCCCCCCCCCATATATCCCAAGTTCACACTAGGCCTTTTTCACACAAGACAAGCTTTCCTAAAGACCTCTTGGGGCCTCCTAAGAGCCTATTGACTATCCTCAATCAAATTTTGACACAAGCTATGTATTTTTTAAATGAAACCCATGGCCTAGGTTTCATCTTTCCTTTACCAAAGCTGTGACCTAGGCCGTGGCTTGGGTAGAACATTGCAAAAGCCCAAATTTGAACCCAAACAGCCAAAAATAGTTACTTTTAGGTCATTTGGTGGGTTTGGGAGGGAATATATGTCTCTTTATCATTAATTTTAACCACTCCCTCTCTCTTCTCATTCCATCTCTCTTTTGATTCTTATTCCTTCTCTTGAATCTCATGCCTTCTTAAATCTCTCATAGTTCATTCTTGGCACTCTTGAGCTTGATTCGGGATAGAGAATCCCATATGTTGCTACACTCTTGCTTGGAGAATCCATTTTTACTCTTAGTTTTTCCTAATTCCTTGTTAGCTTGATCCCAAAATCCTACATTTGGCATTGCACCTAGTTTATGTACTTGGTTGGAGCTCTTACACCATTGCAAGTTATCACTTCACCTCATCCTTTGCTCTTGGCTGTTGGTTAGGACTTTAGCTTGCACCTGGCTTGGTATTCCTCCTACATTGCTTCCTAACTTAGATTCTTGGTTTGTAGAACATCTGCACTTCATCTTGGAGCTTGATCTAAGGGCACCTTTATATGCAAAGTGAAACTCCATTGTTTGTGTAGTGTATATGTTAGGGTTTGAATTGTTTTAATGAAATAGTTGTTTTGTATGTTTCTTAGATTAGTTTAAAAAGTTTATTGCATTTGTATATATTCAAAGAATACTTTCACAGCTTGAAATTTTCCTTTATTAATTACCTTTTCTCTCTTTATAATCCTTTCTCATTACATAAGTAGAGATATGCATGTCCAAAGCACACTAGAAAACATGCTCAAACACTCTCTCCCTCTCTTGCTAAAAACTAGAACACTATATTGATAGACAATAATAGTATTGAATTGAAATGATAACTCAAATATAGAATAGGCATGCTCTTTAACCTTTGCTTCAAAAAAATTTTATTGCACAAAATGTCTTTTATTTTACCTTAGAGTGCCTTAATTTCTAGATTTACATTTCATTGGTTATCTCATTTCATTTAGTATTGTTGATTTCATATTATTTATGCAACTAATAGTATAGTTTTGGCCACTTGCTTCACTATGGTTGAATATAATATAGGTTCCTACATAATTTATGCACTCATTTGTACTATCCCTAACCTGATTTACAAGTCTATCTATAGCCTAGTGTAAGCATTCAAACCGGATATCCACTATAAACCTCCTGTAGCCCATAGAACCCTTAAGCCTTCTAGCCTCTTATTGGTTTGCTTTAGAACACTGCAAAACACTAGTGGTTCTATTCAAATTCTTGGAGCTACATTCTAGCATGCCTAGTGGGAACCCCCATATAGTTTCATGTTAGTTCTATACCATTTAGATCTCTCTTAGCTAATCCCCCTCTAATAGATATTAGGTTTTTCTTGTAGTTGTGTTTTAGTTCTTACTTTGGTTATTTTCTCTTGATTTGGTTTTGTGTCTTTTTCTTGGTTAGTTCTCCATCATTTTGCCTTTTCTATTATCTTATGTGTTGTTGTGCTTTATTACATCCATGGCTGATCTCCCACCTTTGGGATGCTAATCTCAACAGATTTAGGGTCTCATACCTGAGTTCACTAATGAGCATGCTATGCTTGAAATAGAATGCCATAGACACCATAGGACCCAAGAGCTTACCTTGACCCATCATGGTAGTCTACATCAATTTGAATTTGAAAGGGAATAATATTGGTAGGACTATAACCAATGGACTTAATCTCCTTTTCACCAGTCTGAGCTTCACTCATCTGAGGATGTTTTATCTTAGCTTCATATGATGCCCCATTTACCCATTCGAGGTGATGAAGATATCCTTATGTAGCTAGGGCCTAAGGAGTTATGTGCAATCATTAATGATTGTTGTAAACATCTTCATGTGAATGAAGTGCTTACTTCTCTCCTTAAGATTTGGTTGTATGCTTCCTCTATAAATAGAGCCTACACCCACTTAGTTTCTAGTGCCTTAACTAGTTATCACACAATTTCCCCACCTATTTCTTTGTTGAAGACTCTAGAGAAAGAACACCATCATATCCATGCTATGGTTCATAGGTATTCTAACTTAATAAGGTATCCATATCCTAGGGATGCCTCCCATCCTCCTATTCCTTCCTTTAGAGTTTTTGATGAGCATGATGATTTTGATCACCACTTGTAGACTAGAGATCCATGGGATGTGTATCGAGAACATCATAGGCCACTAGTTGACCCTCATGTGATTGCATGTGACCAACACTATGGAAAGTTTGGTCATCATGACCATTTTTAAGAGTATGCCACATCTTCCCATCATACCTGAGGGGACCATCACACTTCCCATGATTATTCTCACCCCATAGTAGAGATGATTTCCATCATGAACATCCTCCTTATCATGAATCTCCATAGCATCATATTCCCCATGGTCAGGGTCATGGTGATGCCCATGGCCATAAGCATCATCATCACTATCATGAACCCCCTCTTAGAGTTCATCACTAGCCTACTATCAACCATTCCTATGAGGATCTCTATCAGAATCCTCTAGCCCCTTAGGTGTGTGTTATTCCCCTTCCTACTCCTATCTTTGAATTTCCTATGTTTAATGGGACATGGGACTCTAGTGCCATAGAGCATATCATGACATTCATGATGGCATGTATGGATTGGGAACAATATGAATACATGATGTTGAATCTCTTCACTCATTCTCTATGAGCTAAAGCTCTAGTCTAGTTAGAAAATCTACCTCCAGATTCTCTCTTTAATTTCCATCTCCTTCTAGATGAATTCTTCCAATATTTTGATATCTCCAAGCCTTTTAACCTTGACATAAAATCACTCATCTCCATGGCACATGCCAAGGGTGAGTTAAACTTTAATTTTGTGCATAGATGGTGTTCAAATATTAAGACATGAAAGACTTGATTCTTGAATGACCAACTTTATGATATGTTCATACAAGCATTGAGGTAAGAGGTTCACTTTGAGGTCTTCAAATGTGAACCTACCTCTTATGATGAATTTGTTAATAAATGTCTAAATATTGAAGTGTTTGAGGTGCATGTAAGCATGAGGCCCATACCTTCCCAAAAGTCATCCTCTTCATATGACTACAACCATAATTGAGTAGTGATGGTGTCATTAATTTTCCTCTTGAGAAGAAGGACAAGAAGGATAGTTGTGAGGTCAATGCTTTGAGTAAGAAGCCAACTAAAATGAAGCATTTTTAATCAAGCACAACAAATAATGGATGGTGTTTCCTTATGAACATGCTAAGTTTTTTAACTTCTATCAAATGAGGGGGCACAATGATAACAATTATGCCACCCAGTAGTCTGGTATGAAAGCCTCACATCCATCTCAAAGTTCTCCTCTTAGTGAACCCAGCCATAAATTTAATGTATTTAAGGAGCCTTTACTTGATCATGACAAGGAGAAGAAGAAGAAAAAGAAGAAATCAAAGGCTAAGGCCCCTCATTATCCTTCTTACTCTTCCACCTATTCTGACTCCTCTTCCCAAGCTGACCTGAGAGGGAAAGACAAGAATGAGAGTAGCAAGGTCATTATTTTAATTTACATAGACTCTATTGGGTATGATTGCTTTGTCAACATGCACTCTGGTTGGGCCACTATCCCTATTGGAGAGACTAGGTATTGGACCTCTTGTCCAGCCCATGGGGGCAAGGAACCCCAAAGTTAGATTTGAATTTCAGTGTAACAATACTCCCTAAGGTATAAAACATCCTTACTCTATCATAGATGAGTTATAGGGCCTCTCATCTAGGATCTCCATTTAGGACCTTCTTCACCTTTGACCTGAGTAAAGGGGATTTGTCTTCAATGAGCTTCGTCTCTCTCATGAGGGTTTATTTAGGATGATGTTAAATTTATGTTCAAATTTGACACATTTGAGCACCCTCACCTCCCATTCTCTCTTTCAACCCCACCTCTTTGCCAAATGCTTTGATTCTAACTAAGAGGTATATGTTCCCTCTCTATATCGATACCTCCATCGATGACTGTCATGTTAAGAGGTGCATCATGGATGAAGGAATCATGTTGAATATCATACCCTTGTGTGCATTCAATGAGCTTAGGGTCAGTTAGAAAAATCTCTCTGATTCTCACCATAACTATGTCAATTTCAATAATAACACAGTTACATCGGTGGGAAGTGTGAAACTATGGGTCATCTTTGGCCCCAAGATAGTTAGAATCAAGTTTTTATGTGTTAGACCTTGATCTTTCATACAACATAATTCTTGTCCATCCTTGGACTACTGCCATGCAGGACATCACATCAGTCACTTTTTTCATGGTTTAGTTTGTGCATGAAAGTGAGGTTCACACTATAGAGGCTGACTCAAATCTTTAGGAATTTCTCTATGTAAATATAAAGTCCTCAAGTGAGGCCTTGGATGTCTCCTCATGGGATTTTATGGATTCCCACACACCCCTTGCATCTAAATCTCATTTTTCAAGGATGAACATTATGATCTGGTTAAGTATTGAGTAGTGTCTAATCCTTCAAAGTCTAGAATGAATCATCAAACTCCCTCTCCCACTCCATAATGATAGGATAGCTCATCTCTTTTCAAAGATCTCTTAAAGGATGTTTTCATAGATATTAACCTCCCCCTTGTGTCACAATTTGCCATCAAAGTATTGGCTCTTGTAATGTGTCTCCTACTAAGGTCGCTAGAGTCACTAATTCTGATATTGAGTTCTATTCCATCCATGGTATAACACCCAACCCAATAAATAAGAGGAAAGCTTAAAGAAGCCCATACCCATGCATCCTATGCTCCTCCATCCTCTCACTGGTTTGGTTTCAGAGGTCTCATTCACCAATAATGACCCTACCCATGGAATTCCTATGTTTTAGGTCATGATTGGTGAACCTAGGGATATGGATGCTTCATATCCCTCTCCCTACCTTCTACCTCTTATTTGGCCTCTTTTTAGGCCAAGTAGTTTCATACCTTAGGGACATGCCTCTTGTTAGGGTGAGGTAGCACCCTACCCTTAAGGGTAGGCCTGACCCTAGGCCTGTGGTGTTTTAGTGAGCCTCATAGATTACTAAAACACCCTCCTCAGGACCCCATTCAATGGATTTCCCCTCTCATGGCATCCATCATCAAACCCTAATTAGTCTTTGCCATTTGGATTTTGTACTCCTCCTTGGATGTAATTTAGGATATAAGTGGAGTTTTTTGCTTCTTTTAGTTGGTCAAGCTACTACTTGTTAGTAACGAGCCCTCTGCCAACTCCCTCTCTCCTTTTCCATAATGTAAGTAGGTGATATGGGTTAGTGGTTGTGGTTGCTTATGACTTGCTCAAGCCTTCCCTAGATGATCTACATCTATCATGGGCCTCCTATCACCCCTCCTTACCTCTCATTGTGGTCAAAATTAAGACACTCTCTCACAGTTGAACTTTGTATAATAGTGATGAATCTACCAACTAAGATGTCTTTCTTGCCTCTCACACTCTAACTCTTCATCACGTCTACATGAGAGAGTGATGCAACCTTAGATCAGTCATATGTTTCATAGAGTAAGAACACCATGTTTTAACATACCCACAAACATGATCTTCTTGTTTCCCCCTTTCCCTTCTATTTTGGACAAGTTTTGGTCCCTTTCTAGGCTCCCCAACCTTGTTTTGGCCCCTTCCTACCCAAGGTCACAACTTTCTAGGCAAAGCCATAGCCTGGGCCAATAACTTTCTTTTTGGCCCTTCTCAGGGCTCTATTTGGCTCCATTTTTGCTCTAAGACCTACCAAAATCTCATTTTAAAGGTTTTGGCCCATTTCAAAAGTAATGTCAGGGTCTATTTCTCTATTTGAAGCCTCCTTGGGTGTGTTTTGTGACCATTATGGTCTTTTATACCCCTAGGTCCTTTTTGGGTGTTTTTACCCATTTTTGCATTTTAGACCATGAAACCTATATTTTAGAGGGTTTGACACATTTTGAGTGTATTGGTAGCCTCTATTTTTTAATCTAAGGCTTCCTTAGGCTTGCTCTAGCCCCATTTTTCCTAAGACCCCTTTTGAGTCCCCATTGACTTCCCATGCCTGTGTCCCATCTCATGGGCACTCAGGGATAGAAGTTACTTGATATACTTCTTTTAGTTAGTCATTTCTCTTATTTTTTGTAGTTAACCCATTATAACTCCATCTCTTTCTTATTCATCATAGTTTTAGGTAGGATTGTCAGATGATTGTGGTGGTTTGGGATTTTCTCTAGTCTTGTCGATTGGTCTTCATCTTCTTTGAACTTCCCCCAACTTGCCCTTATTACCTTTCATCATGGTTGATGTTGGTCAACCATTATTATTGTGGCTTGATTTCATTATTTGTTTCCCTCATGCAACTCACTTACACTACTTCACTTTAAAATTATATTTCTAAAGTCATTAGTATTACATCCTTGACCCTCATTATGGTGTACCTCTTAGTGGTGAATCACATCAATGGTGGTAATCATGTCAACCCAAGACTAGTAGCTATGGCTTAGGTTATTGATGATCAGTGGGGCCATGAGCTTGTTTTACTTGGTCTCTTCCTTACTAATGAGATGAATAATGTCATCAAGTATCACATAATCATTATCACCTTGACAAAATCTCATGAGTTAAGCACATGTTATGTGTAGTTATTATTTTAATCACTCTTAATCATGTCTCAACTCACTAGTGTCTGGAATGTCCTTATCTCTAAGTTGTTCCCCCTCTTTGATGTGACATTTGATTTGTTCTCTTTCTTCGAGGATGTCCAATTCACCCATATCCCTCACAAGGAGAACACTAGGGCTAACACCCTAGTGAATTTCATTATAGATAGTATGATGTGATTTGATGTCACTTATGTCCCTTTCTTATAGGAGTAGGATCTAGAGCTAGATCTAGATTTTGGATTATGAAGCATTTTCACTCTAACTCATGGATCGTATCATTGACTTCTTCTACCACCATTCTTATCTAGTAAGTGTAGGTAATGTTTTCTTTTATCTTTATAGTTTTTTATTTTATTTTCTTGTCATAGCTTCTAGGTACTACACAACACTCCTTGTTCATTCAAACACTGATTGCTTATACCTCAGGGATATGTGTAATCATACTTCCCATGACCCCACTCCTCCCTATGACTATATATTATCTCATGTACAAACTAATGACCCTATACATCATAATATGAGACATCTACCACTTTTTTGGACCTATATTACACCATATCCCTACTCCATACATCCCTAGTTCACATTAGGCTTTTTGTATGCAAGACATGCCTTCTTGGAGACCTCCTAGGGCCTCTTGGGAGCCTATTGACCATATTTGATCAGAGTTTGACCCAGACCATATCTTGTGTAAAGGAAAACCATGGCATAATCCACATGTTTCCCTTAAAAAATCCATGTCCTAGGCCGTGGCCTAGGCAGAACATTGTAAAAATCCCAAATTTGAACTCAAACATGCTGCTACACTCTTGCTTGGAGACTCCATTACTACTCTCAGTTATTCTTACTTCCTTATTAGATTTATCCCAAGATCCTATATTTGAAATTGCACCTATTTTATGCACTTGGTTTGATCTTTTACACTATTACAAGTTTTCACTTCACCTCTTCCTTTGATCTTTGATCTTGGTTTGGACTTAAATTTGTACCTAGCTTGGTCTTCCTCTGACATTACTTCCTAGATTAGATTCTTGATTGGTAGAAAATTTGCAATTCATCTTTGAGCTTGAACTGAGGTTACTTTTCTATGCAAAGTGAAACTCCATTATTTGTGTAGTGTATATGCTAGGGTTCGGATTGTTTTAGTGATATAGTTTTTTTGTATGTTGCTTAGAGTAGTTTCCAAAGTTTATTGCATTTGTATATGCTTAAAGAATACTTTCATGACTTGAAATGTTCCTTTGTTTATTACCATTTCTATATTTTGAATCCTTTCTCATTGCATAATTAGAGATATACATGTTCAAAACACACTAGAAAACTTGCTCAAACACTCTCTCACTCTCTTGCTAAAAACTAGAACATTGCATTTATAAATAATAATAGTATTGAATTGGAAGGATAGCTCAAATCTAGAATAGGCATGCTCTTGAACCTTTGCTTGAAAACATATTTGTTGCACAAAAAATATTTAATTTGTCTCAAAGTGCCTTAATTTCTAGATTTACATTTCATTGGTTATCTCATTTCATTCAGTATTGTTACTTTCATATTGTTTATGCAACCAATAGTATAGTTTTAGCCACTTGTTTCACTATGGTTGGATCCACTATAGGTTTTTTCATACTTTTTGTGCTCATTTATACTATCCCCAACTTGGTTTACAATTATATCTATAGCCTTGTGTAATTTGGCAAACCGGATAACCACTATAGACGTCCTATAGCCCATATAACCCCTAAGCCTTCTAACCTCTTAGTGGTTTGCTTTAGTACCTTGCCAAACATTGGTGGTGCTATTTAGATTATTGGAGATACATAATCACTATTCCCT
The DNA here is from genome assembly GCA_037957365.1 of Torreya grandis. Taxonomy (NCBI): domain Eukaryota; kingdom Viridiplantae; phylum Streptophyta; class Pinopsida; order Cupressales; family Taxaceae; genus Torreya; species Torreya grandis. Next base: position 2,195,307 of record JARHVA010001715.1, read on the forward strand.
AATTCCCACTACATGCCACAAACATACATTCCTTATGATATAATTGATTTTATCATGAGATGTCATAAAATTCATTTTTTAAACCTATGGCAAAAACTTAGCCTTTGGAGTACCAATCTAGTTGTGCATCTGAAGTACTATTCTAATCCCCTTCAATCTAATTACATGACTATAAAATGTGATTTTTGGGTTGATTATCTCTAATTTTATTATCTCTATTGAAACAAAGAAACATTATTTACTTATATGCAAGTTTTAAATGTATAAAATGTGATTTTGAGCTCAATAAACTTTAATTCTTCAACTAATGAATGCAAATGTCGATTAGTTAAATTTTGGAGGTAATTAGGGTCAAAATGAGACACATAAACATGTTTTCACTTAAAATTAAAATTTTTGAGGAGATGAAAAGTCTCTCCTCATTCAAGTGGCATAATGGAATAACCTCAGGGCTATGGGTAACCCAAAGTTGAAGTGGATCTCTAAATTAGGGCTAGATCCCTTGATGTATCACTATAGCTCAAGCCTATTTCTAACTTTTGGGGGGTGAAAAGGGATAAGGATAAATTAAAATTAATCTAATATATGGGAGGTGATTCACCAGATAGATGGTATACTCACACCACTCATAATTCACTTGGAACTAAGGAGAATCCCATACATACACTTCATCCAATTCAACACCCCTCTTCTACATCAATGTTTCAATCATGGGGTCTTAAAGAGAGATTAGGATAGGATGAATTAGATAGTAGGTCTCCTAAAAACACTAATTAATTAACTACTCACTATAACTACAATCCACATTAGACACTTCTTTTTGACCTTCAAAAGAGAGCTTTCAATTCACATAAGGCACTACGAAGAGTATCATGTGAAGGTAAGTAAAATACACTTGCACAAGACCAACAATAAAAACATGTACTTAGTGAAATTTTTAATGATTTGAAACAAAAATTTTCATTAATTTAAGTCAAAAATTTTCAAGGCTTCACCATACCTAGGTGGAGAGTTACCTACAACAGCCAAAAAGGCCAATATTTATAGCAATTATGAGAGGAGAATTAGAAAGAGAAGCTCAAGAGTCATTACGAAACTTGTCAATAAAGGATAATGAGTTAAAAAATAAATGGAATATATAACGAGATATTTAATACAAGGAAAGAAAGTAAAAATGTCTCCCAAGTCATCTAACTCCTCCATATGTGGCATAAAATATCCCTTACATAAGAAACTGCTCTCATGATTTTCCTTCACAAAACTCCTTCTCCACTAAATAGGGTCAGGTATGATGATTTATATGAAGGTTAGGGGTTACTAATAATCCCTCATATGCATTGTATTTGTCTTCAATCATTCATATTCTTTTGACCATGAGAAATCATCTCAAATAGTTACAAAATGACTCCTCATGTACCTCTCACACTTGGCACCCAAAACCTTTCTAATGTTTAAATATGATCCATGCACAAGGGGAGATGAAAATTTTCAAGAGTTTATATGTCATCAAGTTCATGAAACCAAGCTCAAAAATCTTCCCAATTAAAGTTTTCACCATTTTCACTAAGTGCTCACTATCTGCCCACTAAACTAGCTAAGATGAAGAAGGTGGTAGGCATACTTAATAGATTATATAAATAAATATATGAACATGAAGAATTATAGTAAGTCCTGATATCTTTCTCAAAGGTTGTTTCATCTTCTAAAACTCTTCCAAACCTATAAAATACAAAAAAAAATTATAATCCCTGTTGTAACTCTTTTGTACAAGTAGGGTATAACTCAATTGCATGGAACAGGGACATAGATATTATTTTATAGCTCTAGGTTGGTTTTATGGACACATTATCCCATTTAGATGTTATTTTTTCCTTCCTTTCTCCATAGGTCCTTAAGGAGGGTTTTGTGAAGGTTTCTAATCTTTTCAAGTCTTAGGCATTGTTCATAGAGTTGGCACATTGAAACTCTAAACTAATTCCTCTAATATCATCTTATGGACCCTCTAAAACACCTCCAAACACCTTAGACCACCATGCAAAGTTCAAATAAGTTTCAAGAATTTCTATATGGCCACTTGGGTTCTTTTTCATGCATTTTATGAGGTCTGGGTACCTTCAAGCCAAGAAATGGATTCTGGAGGAACTTATATAAAAATAAAAGGATCAAACACCTATATACACTTCTTAAAAACATTCCCCAATCATCAAAATAGTTCATCAAGAGCTAGAAATGAAAAGACCCCCATTTGTGGAATTAGGCCTAATGTTGCATAATAGGTATACCATGCATTCTTGAGAAAAATAACCCTTGCTAACACTTTCCATTCAATTACATATTTTTAACACATCATTTATATCCTCATGAACATGATTCCAAGCATTATAATGTTTTAAAGATGCTAGGACAAGAAGTGAATCTCTATTTGGAGCTAGGTTCATACCTTGCTCTCTAGGTTTGCCTATAAACCTTCTTGTCTAGACCATCTAGTCTAGCCTTAGATATTATAGCTTGGTTTATCATGTTTTACTATGTGTGTTCTATATTCTAAAACCATCTTGAAGGGTCCTCTTGGCTTCTGGATCATCATCTTAACCCTTACTCCATAATTACAATATTTGTGCACCTAAAAAGTGCCCTACCTATGAGAAATAATAGAGGTGTATTACCCTATTTTTTATCTCTTAACTCCAATATTTGACACTTCAAACAACAAAAATTCCAAGACTGAGTTTGCCTAGGAAACTGCCTACAAGGTTATTGAATGTTGATGATGTTTTGTGATAAATACAGGCTCTTACTTTGTCATATGCTTAGGTTAAGGAATTTTATATGTTTCTATCATCAAATATATTGCCTCCAAAATCTCTCTCCAACACCTTGACCTCTAAAACCATCTCTATGCTCTTGTAAACACAAGACTGGGTCTATAATTGTCTAGACTGAAACAACCTTGAAATCATGCCTGTAGGTGGTGATGAATGTGAGAAATATTTTATAAGGTGTGTATAAATTATCTAAACATCTCCTAAGGTCAAAATATTTCCACATTATCTAGTTCATACCTTAAATATTCTTCAAACACCATCAAGATATCAAAACTCACTTTTTCCTACTTGGCTAGACAGAGACACCTGAAGGTGTTCCCTTGCTCTTTTATTTAGATAATTATGCTCATAAATCTCTTAGAACCTCCTATAAATTCATACAATTATCATATAACTTTTCACTTCACCTATATACTCTATTAGGACTCAAACATATGCCTTTCACTCTTGACTAGGACCTTCCTGTCTGATTGTTGTATGTGTCTAATTCATGATTAAAAGAAGCTTGTAGGAGGGCATTTAGGAAGAGTGGAGTAACATATGACCCTCTTGAAACCTCAATAGTCTTCCATAATTAATTATACCTACTCAATATTATTTTGAAACATGTTAACTATCAAGGAACCATTCCTCTTTAGTTCATTGCTCATCTTGGTCAATGCTTGGTTGTAGGTGTTGAAATTATGCCTAAAAGAGGCTTATAGGTGAGTATCTTATCCTTATGATACATATACCATGCATAGTAGGATATAACTTAGGTCATTTAATGCTTCCATGATGTGTAGGAGTCTTACTATAAATCTCCATGTTATAGGTTTCCTATAGCCTATAAGTGTTTTCCCAAACAAACCTATATATGGTCATTTCCTAGGCCTGAGTGCCCCTGTAGGTACACTTGAGAGTGGCTAAATGATTATGGAGTCATCTTAGGTAATTAATTGAGACATTTTTGTGTTATTTAAGACATAGAATTACCTCGTATAGATTTCAAGTTCACATTGTGATCTTTAAGTATAAAACCACTTGGAAGGCTGAGGAATGTAGAGAGTATTGAGCAAGTTTAGTGTGTTTGAGAGCATTTTTAGACCTCTAGAATAGCTTTCTCCACTTGACATCATCCCTTAAAACTTTGTACATTCATTGTCTATGGAAAGGGCTACAAGGATAAATAATTAGGAGCATCAAATGGATTTTTAAACTATGAAATATGATATTCCCAAAATGCTTATAGACCTCTATTTAGTGTTTTTAGGGACAAAAGCCCAAACTCATATTTTTTCCTTCAAACATGTTTCCACCTCATATTATCAAGTTGTTATCTCATAAAAAAATTTCATGCTATTCTACCATGTCAAATCAAGAGGATGCTCTTCAAAATTTCCAAATTCTCCATGTGACCTCTACATCTTTTGCTTACACCACCTGATGGTATGCATCTGACTGTGTGTAGACAGGGAGAATGGAATTGAACAAGATAATTTTATTAAAAGCCTCATAATACCCCAAATGGATTTTTAAATCCTTAAATGAATGACCTTCACCAATATAACTTTGAAATCAACTTCAAACACCCTCCTCCATGTGGAAATCACCTACCTGTAGGTGAAAAGAACAAATAGAGAAGGAAAATGTGGACAATGTGTAAAATTAGGCCTCATGAGCATACCTATCTCTTTTAACAGTCCTTAAAGGGCTGATTTAAATCATGGTAATCTTTAAAACACTCTCTAAACCTCTTCTCTCAACATTAAAATCTCCTATATTGATTTTTGCAATGCACTCTCATGGTTAACAAGTTGAGACAAGTCTAGAAGAGATTCCTTGAGTTATTGAGACTTCCAAAAGCCAAAATACAATGAAAAAACTATGGAGAGATATTATAAAACCTTGAGAAACACTTTAAATAATAAAATCCATCATACCAAAGCAAAATATTTTGAAATAGGCTAAAAAAAGATACCCTTCATGGATGAAGAAGCATAAAAGCTATCTAGCTTCTTAGTGATGGTTCATAAAGGAGGATCCATTAAAATAAAACTTCTTGCCATGAAAATTAATTTGACTTATATTCCTTTAAACCCCCAAGATCATTCCTCCCAAATCCACTTGTACAGATTATACCAAGCACGCAAAGTTGACCCTTCTTGGCTTGTGGAGGCAAGATTAAGAAAAAGAAGCAAAAACTGATTTGTCTAATGAAATATAATTACACCAAGTGTGTCAAAGGTATTATGGATATTAATAGGCACATTCCCATGTTTTTATCTAAAGGTGGACTTCCCAAGTCCATACAAGTGCCATTAATGGCTTATTTTCAAAGAGCAACTACCTCTTTTTGAATGAAACTACTTATTGAACTAATTATTGTTAAACATGAAATATACTAAGAGGGGGGGTGAATCAGTATATTATAAATATTTCCTTTAACCAAATTCCACTTAATCAAACATTAAAGATATGAAATAAAACTCCAACAATAAACATCCACACAAGATAGAGAGAGACACCAGATATAACGTGGAAACCTAATGTGGGAAAAACCATGGAGAATCAATCTCAAATATATTCATGAGAACAACCCCATAAGATCACCATACCCCTTTTCCAAGTACAAACCTTAGCTTCAATTCATGAGCACCAACCCATAAGAGTTTCAAACCCCTTTGCTGAGCACCATCCCAGCTATCATTCGTGAGCACCAACCCACATGAGCATCAACCACTTTGTGTATACCACACACCTATCTCTCAATGTTGCTAAATCAGTAAATGATAGTTCAATACAACATCTCTTTCCTCTCTCTCACCTTTGCTCTTCTAAGCTAGATAATACAATATCAAAATTAACCTCTCACACTCATATTACAAATGGCTTCTCAAGCCTTTATTTATAGCTTTCCAAATGACCTTTGGCCTTCCCCCTTTGTGACATTTAAATTCTCATGAAAAATGGCACCAATCTTGGATGACCCTTCATATCCAAGCATTTGAAAAGTCATGTGGTGACCCTTCATGATCAAAAATGTCCTTCCCACTTTTGTCTTTATCTTTGGTGACTTTTCATTTTCCTTAAAGTGTCCCTTCATGAAAAATTCGCCCATACTCTTTTGTCTTCGCTTGGTGACTCTTGGTATTCCCAAAAATGACTCTTCATGGGAAAATGTGTCCCATCCTTCTTTTATCTTTATCCCATGGCACTTCGACTTCTCCATGGGCCCTTCTTTTGTCTCATATGCAACCAAAAATATATTCGTTAATATTAAATAAATATTAACTCATATTAACCAAGATAAACAATATTAAATGCAATGGGGCCTTTATCACCAATAATACTAAACCTTTGACATCAATGACAATATTCCAACAATCTCCCCCTTTGTCATTGATGGCAACCTCAATCCTGAAAATGCCACATCCTGTCACCTGCACATACTGTCATCTGAAAGCATACAGTAACTCCCCCTTATTGTAGCAACTTGTACCTATTTCTCGTACCTATTTTCTATACCTATACCTATTATTCTCCCCCTTTGACATTAATGGCAAAGGGCCTACCTAGAGCTAACACTTAGCTCCCCCTCACTTGATGTTGAACCTCAATGGCAGGAAGTAAGGGACGTTACTCCCAACTTCTCTCACAGATACTAAAATGTGTCTTTTAGTAGTGCCTTTATGAAAATATCTGCAATTTGCTCTGTAGTACTAATATATTCCAACTTAACTTGTTGATCTGCAACCTGCTCTCTCAAAAATTGATATCTAATGGGAATATGTTTTGTTCTTGAATGCATCACTAGATTTTTTGAAATATTTATGACACTTGTGTTATCACAAAAAATGGAAATAGGTTCATCATACTTTACCTTGATATCTTCCAAAGTTTGCTTCATCCAAAGCACTTGAGTACAACACAATACTGTTGCAATATATTTTGCTTCAGCTATAGAAAGTGATATTGAGTTTTGCTTCTTGCTTAGCCATGATACTAAGCTATCACCAAGGAAGAAAGCTCCTCCACTTGTACTCTTTTTGTCATCTAAGCATCCTACCCAATTTGAATCTATATAAGCAACTAAAGTGAAATCTTTACCTGTGGGATACCATAATCCATCATCCAATGTCCCTTTGATTTATCTAAATATTCTTTTCACCAACTAAACATGACTATCTCTTGGAGATGACTGATATCTTGCAACCATACCTACTACATGCATGATGTCTGGTCTTAATGCTGTCAAATATAAAAGACTACCAATCATAGATCTATACAAAGATTGATCTGTAACAGCTGAATCTTCATCCTTGCTCACCTTATTTCCTATACACATAGGTGTGCCAACTGGTACACAATTCTCAAAACCAAATTTCTTCAACATTTCCTTGGCATAATTACTTTTAGATATAAAAATTCCTTTATTTGATTGAAATATTTGTAATCCTAGGAAAAATGATAATTCTCTAAGCATAGACATCTCAAATTCTTTTTGCATTTTATCAGAAAATTCTTTTGTCATCTTTTCAATATTTCCTCCAAAAATGATATCATCAACATAAACCACAACAATCAATTGATGCTCACCTTCTGTTTTGATGTAAAGATTACTATCAACAAATCCTGTCTTGAATCCTTGATCTTGCAGGTACTTATCAAGTCTTGCATACCAAGCTCTGAGAGCTTGTTTTAATCCATACAATGATTTCTTCAATTTGCATACATGATTACTAATATTCGAGAGAATAAACCCCTCAGGCTATTCAATGTAGACCTCTTCTTCAAGATTCCCATTTAGGAAGGCAGATTTGACATCCATCTAAAAATTTTAAATACTACATATGCAAGAAACATTCTAATAGCCTCTAACCTTTCTACTGGTGCAAAAGTTTCTTCAAAATCTATTCCCTCAATCTGAGCATATCCTTTACATACTAATCTTGCTTTATTTCTGGTTACTTCTCCATTTTCATTCAGCTTATTTCTATAAACCCATTTTGTTCCTATCACATTATGATCTTTTGGTCTAGGCACTAATTCCCAAGTATCATTTTTTTTCTATCTAATCTAATTCTTCATCCATAGCCTTAACCCATGCTCATCATGTCTAGCTTCTAAAAAATTTCTAGGCTGAATTTTAGATAACAAAGAGAAATTAACTTGTTCAAATTCACTTACCATCATTCTTCTGGTGTGAATTCATTCTTTTATATCCCCGATGATGTCACTTTCATTATGATTTTTCTGAACATATTTGGATGGAGTCTTGGTGCCCTTTTTCTCCTTTTCCTCATCTTTATCTGATTCTTCAAAGCCTTCCTCTTCAATGATTTCAGGAATGTCTATTGGATCACTGATCTTTTGTGTTCCATCTTCTTCTATCTTGACACTTGCACTTTCAACAATTTTCTTGGTTCTTTTGTTATAACATTTATAAGCTTTAATTTTGCAAGAATAACCAAGAAATATACCTTCATCTGCTCTAGATTCAAACTTACCAAGTTTTTCATCAGTTCTCTTTATGAAGCATTTGCTACCAAAAACTCTAAAATAATCAAATGTTGCTGGTTTGTCTTTCCATAGCTCATAAGGAGTTTTGTCACTATTGACTCTTAATAGAGCTCTATTTTGAATATGCACTATTGTATCAACTACCTCTCTCCAATATTTATTTGCTATCTTCAATTCATTTAACATTGTCCTCACCATCTCTTGAACTATTCTATTTTTTTGTTCAACTATTCCATTTTGTTGTGGAGTTCTTGCTGCTGAATATTGTCTCTTTATTCCATGATCTTCACAAAACTCAATAAATTGATCTGACATGAATTCTCCTCCTCGATCTAATCTTAGACACTTAATCTCCAGATTAGTTTCATTCTCAACTAATGCTTTGAGCTTTGAACTGTCTAAAAGCTTCTGATTTTTTCTTTAAAAACATTATCCAAGTCATACGTGAAAAATCATCAATAAGCAACATGAAATATTTATCACCTTGAGTACTTTTAGTCCTCATAGGTCCACATAGATTAGTGTGAACAAGCTCTAGCATCTGAGTGGTAGAGTACTCTTTTGTTTTGAACCACCTTCTAGCCTGCTTCCCATGCTGACAAGGTCCACAAAGGGTGTTAGATGGCTTTGTGATCGTTAGAAGATTCCTGGCTGCTTGATTTTTGCAAATTTTGACAAGATTGTCAAAATTTATGTGCCCCATTCTCCTGTGCCATAGCCAACTTTCTTCAATCTGACTCGAACAACATTTTTGACCTTTGATGTCTGATAGCATATATAAGTTATTACCTGTTCTCTGAGCATCTGTAATTAATACATCTAAATATTTTCTTCTAATTTCACAACCTTTTGCATAATACTTTAGTGTGTGCCCCTGATCACACATTTGACTTACACTCAAAATATTATGCTTAAGACCTTCTACATATAAAAAAATTTCAGATTTAGTTCTACCATTATCTAAACTTAGTGTACCTTTTCCAGCAATTTTGGCAGTAGTATTGTCCCCAAATTTCACTGTGCCACCATTGATCTTTTTCAGAGTTATGAACTTACTCTTGTCTCCTGTCATGTGCCTCAAACATTTTCTATCAATAAACCATGGCTTTTCTTCATTTCTTGCATGCAGAGCTGTCTAGACCAACATAGAACCTTTAGATTGTTTCTTCTACCATGTCTAAAGCTTTTTCTTGATGAATGAGCCTTGAAACTCTAGTCCTTCTTGACTGACTCGAACACACTTATACAATACCAATCTATGTGTCTAAAGTTATTACACTTGTAACAAATTATGGACTCTTCATCAAAGCTTGATAGAGGAGCCAAAGAGTTATAGCTTCTGATTGACTCTACATGACCTTCCTTTTCCTTATTTTTGAGATTGTTAGCTCTTTTTCTACATTCTAATTTCTTATGACCATATCCATTACAATAAAAATAGTAAAAATAAAAATAGGACCTATTTGTGAATCTCTGACTTGATTTCCATTTATAGCTTTGTTCCTTCTAGCCTTCTTTGTCCTCTGTATTATCCATTCCTTCCCTTCTTGTTTCTTTATTTGTAAGAGCTTCAACATAGCTCTTCTTCTTTTCAAAATTGATACCTGTCTTATCTGATGTTGCCTTTTAGCTTTCTAATATCTTATTTAGCATATTAGTGCTATTCTCAAATTTTGAATCATTGGCTATTTTAATGTTGACTGCTTTCTCAATCTCTTCTTTTAAAGAGGCAATTTTAGTAACATACCTTTCACATTATTTTCTTAATATTTCCAACTATGCCATTAGATCTTCAATTATCTCCTTTGACTCCTTGTCATTTTTCTTGATTTGATGCTTTAATCTTCAATTTTTCTTTTCAACAATTTTCAACTCTTCTAAGGCACACATGAGTTCTCCTTCCATATTCACTTTGGCTTCATCCTCTTCTTCTTCTTGATCAACTATTCTTTTGCTTGCAGAGGCACCTTTATGTATGGCCATCTTGTGCTTTCCTGATCTACCTTCAAGCTGTAAAACTTTTCAAAAAGGAACCTGCTCTGATACCAATTTTTAAGCATGGAATATACTGAGGGGGGGGGGTGAATCAGTATATTATATATCTTATAAATCTTTCCTTTAACCAAATTCCACTTAATCAAACATTAAACATATGAAATAAAACTCAAACAATAAACATCCACACAAGATAGAGAGAGACACCAGATATAACGTGGAAACCCAATGTGGGAAAAACCATGGAGAATCAATCTCAAATATATTCGTGAGAACAACCCCATAGGAGCACCATACCCCTTTGCCAAGTACAAACCTCAGCTTCAATTTGTGAGCACCAACCCACAAGAGCTTCAAACCCCTTTGCTGAGCACCATCCCAGTTATCATTCGTGAGCACCAACCCACATGAGCATCAACCACTTTGTGTATACCATACACCAATCTCTCAATGTTGCTAAATCAACAAATGATAGTTCAATACAACATCTCTTTCCTCTCTCTCACTTGTACTCTTCTAAGCTAGATAATACAATATCAAAATTAACCTCTCACACTCATATCACAAATGGCTTCTCAAGCCTTTATTTATAGCTTTCCAAATGACCTTTGGCCTTCCCCCTTTGTGACCTTTCAATTCTCATGAAAAATGGTGCCAATCTTGGATGACCCTTCATATCCAATCATTTGAAAAGTCATGTGGTGACCCTTCATGATCAAAAATGTCCTTCCCACTTTTGTCTTTATCTTTGGTGACTTTTCGTATTCCTTAAAGTGTCCCTTCATGAGAAATTCACCCTTACTATTTTGTCTTCACTTTGTGACTCTTGGTATTCCCAAAAATGACTCTTTAGGGGAAAATGCGTCCCATCCTTCTTTTGTCTATATCCCGTGGCTCTTCGACTTCTCCATGGGCCCTTCTTTTGTCTCATATGAAACCAAAAATATATTCATTAATATTAAATAAATATTAACTCATATTAACCAAGATAAACAATATTAAATGCAATGGGGCCTTTATCACCAATAATACTAAACCTTTGACATCAATGACAATATTTCCAACAATTATAACCAATTATTGAAATCTCTTGACCTCCTCACATTGAAATTCACCTTTGTGACAAATATTCTTCCTTTGAAATTTTGTACAAGTCATTAAATAAGCCAAAATATGACCAAACAAACATTTTTGCATATGAGACATGGTAAAGGATCAATTTTATGACATAGGAAAAATTTAAAACACCTAAATGACCACATTAAGACATTTTCAAGATAATTTAAGCCTTTCACCATGTTTGACTAAGGTTAACTAGAGTTGACTTTGGTTGAATAGATAAGTACAAGGAATATAGGTTTGGACCAAGGCTAGAGTAGGGATAGGTAAGGTATTTAGACACACATGAGACCCTATTAGACATATGGGAACTTGTGAAAAGTTTCAATATGTAGGTGTTGACCAAATTTGATGAAAATTCAAATTTAGTCAATAGAACCTATTTTAAATTATATATGATGTGATTTGGAGTGAAATTAACCCTAATGTCATGTCATATATAATTAAATAAAGATTTGATTAATTTAATTGAGGAGGCATTTGAGGCCAATTTCAACCCCTTTAAGATCAAAGTATGATTTGGATCAAAATTAAAAGTTTGATTCTATCATAGATTGATCCAATTAGTCAATTTGTGCAATTAGGGGCATTATTTAGGCAAAATTGAGCACCTAAACCTTGTATAATGTATGCAACATGTATGACTTAATCGACCCTAATTTTATAATAAATTCAAAAATGAAGGTAATTGTCATAAATAGTTGAACAATCAGCCTAAATTCTCTTCAATTACCTTAGTGATTGGACCCTATAACTGATATCTTAAACCTTAAACCCTATATCATTTTACTTTAAACCTAAACCTTGTACCATTTACCTTAAACCCTAAGCCATAAGCCCTAAACCCCAAACCCTTTAAATTATATAACTTAAACCCTAAACCAATAAATTTAGCCCTAATTAATATCCTTTATAATAGTATGAATTAGGTTCTTAAGGATGAACTTGGTCGAAATCACATCACTCATTAAGCCACAATTGACTTAATTATCTCAATTTGTGATGATGTGGGGGATAATTGATCCCAAAATCACATTCTTTACTCACAAATGTAGGTTTAAGGAGCTTAAATTTGACCCAATCACCTTCACAATTGTACCTTATATACCCTAAAACCTATACCCTAATCCCTAATCATTACATTTCCTAATCCCTAAACTCTAAACCATAAATATAAACTCTTTAAACCCTAAACCAATAATTTTAGTCCAAATTAACATCATTTAGACTAAGAATTATATTTATGATTGAACCTATGTACCCAAACCTAAGCCGTATATCTTAAACCCTAAACATCATACCTTAAATTGTAAACCATAAACTTTCCCTATTTACCATCAATTTAGTCTTAATTAACATCCTTTGTAGTAAAAATTAGGTTCACATGCCATAAAGTGATTAAACCTTATATACACCCTTAAAATTAAACCCTACATGCCCTAATATCTAAACCCTAAACCCTAAAAAATAAATTATAAGCTCTAATCCCTAAACCTTATGCATTAATGCCTTAATGCCTAATCCCTAATCCCGAATCCCTAATCTATATTAAGTATAATGAGATCATGTTAGTAAATAACACGATTGTGTTATTCTTAATATAGAAAAAACTCACTTATCAATGTTTATGTTTAACCCCAAATGAGTATTAAGAATAATGTGATCATATTATTAAATAATGATATCATGTTATTTCATAATGTGATCACGTTATTCTTAGTATACACAAAACTCACTTCTTAATGTATATGTTGAAGCAAAACCTAGTATCAAGAATAAAATGATCGTGTTATTTCATAATGTGATCACTTTATTTAACACAATCACATTATTATTATAGACTAAGCTCACTTTTCAACATCTATTTTCAACCTAAATTGAGAATTTTATCCCCACAAACATTCTTTGTGGGACCTGTGTACTTTTGACCCCACCTTTTAAAAGCTGTCAATTATCCTTGATGGGTGATGGATCACGTTCAAGGAAGAGGAAGATGTTGAATAATAAAACACCAAAGGAATTAGAAGATTTGAGAGAGAAATACAAGATATGAATGGAAAAACTTTGTGGTAGATAAGGTACAAACCCTTATCCTAATGAACCAAATGCCATAGATAATGAGCCAATTAACAATAATGAATTAAACAATGATGAAATTGAACATGATGAATAATGATGAAATTGACCATAATGAAATGAATAATGAAATTAAAAATAATGAATTATCTAATGTTATAAATTTACATTCAAAGTTCCATGTTTTTTATTTTATGATGATGAGTCTATGTATGATGTTTCACCCCCCATGAATGAAGAAAATTTGATGGAAAAAAATAATGATGAAAATAAAAAACAAGATAATTTAAAGGAAACATATAATAGAAAAATAAACAATGAATAAAATGTCATACCACCTCTAAATAATGAAATTAATAATGATTTTGAAACACCCTCTCAACAAATTCTACCATTAACAACACCTCCAAGAATTGTTCATAAAAAAGACAAGTAATTAATTGAAGTTGATGCAAATATTTTAAAACTAATGCATTAAAAAATGTCTGATTTCCATTTAAGAAGACTAGATCAATAAATTTAGGATAGTTTCTTTCATAATTTGGATTATGATAGTCAAAATGTCAATTATTTATTTTATTGATAAAATTGATTAAGATGAGACCTATAATTTACACATTAGGACTAAGAACATCTAACATGGATGATGAAAACAATGAAATTATTGAAAATCTACATGATGCATATCATATTATAGGCCCAATATCATGCACCCAAGATTGTAATGTTATCCGACATATACTTACAACTTGTGCAATAAGTGACCAAATAAGAAAAAAATGAATGGTTTTAAAAACAAGCCAAACACTTAATATAAATAGAAAAAAATTAATGAAAATAATTGAAAGACGTGAAAGACTTAATGAACCTAATACTAATGAGCTCTGGGCATTCTCTAGTATACTTTCATGAAAGGACAAGGTTATAGATGATATTCTCAAAGAGTTACTTGATCAATTTTGGAAATACAATACAAGAGTTTTGCCCAATGCAAGAGATATATGAAAAAAAAAATTGGTTCTTGTAACCATGAACCACATCCAAAACATTTATTATATATGATTCAAACACAATTTTACTTGAAATTTTTGAAAAAAAATCCGAAAAATTATATTTTTCAAAGATATTTTGAGATGGCCAAACCTTTTTATGTAAAAATAAATCACACATGCACCACTTATTATTGTAGGCAACACGTTGAACTTTCAATGCACTATGATGTTTTTCACCATATTCATTGTACTTTGCATATTAACAACATTATGTAGGAGTGTGGTATTGAATTTCCACTAAAATTAGCCAAGGAATTTATTTCAACTATCTTTTGTAAAAGACCAGATGGCCAATTATTTTATAATAAATCATGTTTAAATGGAAATTATAGCATTTATGGTGGATTGCCAAAATTAAAAAAATGTATCTATGAGGAGATTACAAGTGCAATTGGATATGAATTAGTTGGTTTAAGCAAATATAAATCAGTGACTTATCAAGTAAAAGATGGTAAAGAATCTAAAAGGTGTGAGCTTGTTACAAAAAATACCTGTTTTCAAATTTTTGGTCAAATTTAGGGAGAAAATTGTTTATGAGTATACAAGGCACACACACAGGGCTAGATGATTGGATGAACATTTCAAGATAAGCACTGATTCATTCCCACTTTATTCGATAGTTTTATTAGTTGACTTTGCTGAAAATTACACATTCAAACCCCAAATGGAAGTTCAATCATAGTATTACAACTCATCACAAGTTTATATATTTGTGAATATAGCATTTATGCATGCACCTAATAGTACAGAGCAACAATGGAAAATATTAATAGAGTACCATTTATATATTAGTGATGACCAATCACATTGTTCAAAGTATGTGAAATATTATTTTCATAATTTCTATGAACAATTGAGTCACAGGAACATTACTTTCATCAACATTACATTTGGTTAGATAATTGCACACCATAATTCAAAAATGCATAGATGTTTTATTAGTTGAGTAGGATGCACATTACCATTGGTTTAGAACACATGTGGAGTTTCACCAAGGTTGGCCATGGAAATGGGGAGCATGATGGTGCTAGAACATGTGTAAAAAGAGCTATTGCAAGGGAGGAGTTAAAATTTGAAGAGAGTGTTCATTTGATAAATGTAAAAACCGTGGTTGAATGGCATAATGAAACTATGTGTCATGGTGCTCAACTAAATTATAATATTCATATACATTTTTTTTTAATAGAGGAAGAAGAATTGACAAAGAATGAGGATTGTATGACTCTAATGGGTTCAAGTGTCCTTCACTCACTTTGTATCTCAAATGCAAGTTATTAGACTATTCTTATGAGACACTTGGCATGTATCTATTTTGCATGCATGGACTCTATTTAGAATGAGTGTGAGTCACAAGAGTGGGTGGATGATTTGAGTTCCAAACATCTAATTCCAATCAACACATATTAGGTGATAATGACATTACAACTTATAAATATGACATCATTAGATGTCTTTGACCATGTATCTGATCGATTGAATCCAAGTAGAATATTTTTCATTATGTACAATTTATTCTCATTATATATCTTCATATTATTAGTAAACATGATTTTTTATGATACAAGGCATGTTTTTGTAGTTGTTTTAGATGAGGATAATGAAGAGGGAATTAATTACTACTTGTGTCAGTGTGTAGAGAGAAAGAAAAAATTGACTTCCCTAGTTATAAATGGAGAAAACATTGACTATCCCACTGGGTCAGTGGTAGTCACTGGAACTTGGTTTTGATGATATCCTATAAAAATTTCAGATCAATGGTTATTGTAAGAGTTTGAAATGCATAAGAAGATACTTCACTATTCAAATTTGATTCTTGCAATGAATATTCAATTATAAAAACATCATGGGAGGCCATTAAATAGGAAACTATGGAAAGTTTGGGAGTCAAACCATGAAGTTATTCTTGATACTATAAAGGTTAGAGTAGGTCCTAGTGGTTCATTGGATTAAAATACATTGGTATGTTGACTTTTTAAATGTATATGTAATCAATTTTACCAAATGTTTTTTTATTTTCTAGGTAGTACATATGAATTTCATTTTTAATTACTTACTAATAATTTTTTATAGGTTAGTGGTACCTGATAAGCTTCCACCTTCATGTGGTTGGCACTATTAGTAGATAATTATATATTCTTCAAGATAATAAAATATTAGGTTGGATGTGATCAAAGTGATAGAGTCTCAAGCAGAGGTTCTGAGGGTAGAAATGGTAGTTGGAGCTCAAGAAGTTCCCCATTCAATGCTAAAAAGTTGCATTTTTGGACCTATCATTGTAACTTATCCAATGGATTGATCTCAAAGGTTCCACCTGAGTGCTTCAAGATGTGATTAGAGGGCTTAAATAGGTATGGGATGGATCTGATAGTTCATTGAAATGACTTAAATATTTCCATATTGAATCTCTACTTCATTCATTCAAAGCATATGGGATATACAATAATAATATTTTATTCACTCTATTAAAAATCCATATAGGTATTACACTTATATATTAAAAGTCTCTCTTATTAACAGGGTGACTTGTATCACCATAAATCTCTCCATAATATCTTCTCACACCCTATTATTACTCACAAACCTATAAACTCTCATACATAAATAACAACTAACTTCTTTACATATTATTATTATAACTCACAAAAATAATAAAATCGATAATATATTCTAACAACTAACTATATGTAATAGTGAATTATTTATTTTATAATTATTCACATTATGGCATACAAATTAATGTGAGGGATAATTATTCCCTAACATTTCCTCTATAGGCCTTACATGGTAATTTGTATTTCATAGGACTTAATGAAAGTAAAGAAGGAACATATCAACTTCTTCTCAATCATTCACTATTGAGAACACATCAATCAAATTAGTGTGGGAACTTTGAATAAGAACATCTACCATTAACCATTCACTAATGGAACTACATAAACATAAACAATGTGGTAACCATGATCAAAAAACATTTGTTCAAATTTCACTCTTGCATCTCCTCAACACCTTTTTTATGCAGTACACTATGCGAGAAACTAGGAAATATGCCTCTTATTCATCACACATACAAACAAGTGCTAAAAATAGAAAAAAATATACATGCACCACTATAGCTTAAGCACCCCTTCATTAGTGGCTAATGAGAGGCCTCCATTCTCCAATGTTCTCCATCCTCCAATAGGTCCACTCAATATAATAAATCTTCATAATTATAACCAATGTCCTCATTCATTGTTTTTTCTTCATCATTTTCCTTTTCTTCATCAGCATTTATGGCATTATCTTGTAATTTCCCATCAAGCAAGTCCTAATCTCTCTTTTTGTAGTTTACAACCAAATGGCTAGGTTGTTTACAATAGAAGCAAATAAATCATTTCTTTGAATCCTTAGAATTTGATCCTTATATGAAAGAAGATTTAGAACTTATTTTAACATATGACTTATCTTATTTTTTTACCATACAATACACTTTCAACTAAATCAACATTATTATTTTCTTCATTTATCAATGAAGAAATTATATCTTCTAAGCTAGGATTTATTTTACTTAATGTAAAAACCATGTTGGATTAACTAGCTAGCATGTTATTTAATAAAATATATTTTGCATCATCATCAGATACATCTACCTTTATTCCTTCTAGTTGATTTAGAATGGAGTGAAACTTACTTATGTGTTGTACCATGTTTTCACTTTCCTCCATCTTGAGTCCAAATGGCTTCTATTTGAGAGTCATTATTGCACTTTTTGTTTGAGATCCAAATAGCTTAATCAATATAGTCTAAATGGCATTTCAAATTTTTGATAGGTCAATATGATGAAAGTAAGCATTAGACAACCCTAGTCCAATAATTGTTGTTACTTTTCAATCTTTTCTCTCCCATTTCACTACTTCCTTTCCATCTTTTGGTTTTTTCACTTTTCCATCAATAATATCCCAATGATCCTTGTTGATTAGTAATAACTGGGTTCTTACTTGCCATGTGTGAAAAATGTTTCCTTCAAACTTTTCAATGTAGTTCAATTTGTCCACTATGACCCCCCCACCATAATTTAGACATCACGTACAAGTGATAATGAATCCAATTACATAAATATATACAATATTAACCTTGATGACTTTGACACATTTAAATTTTTAATTTTGACAATTGACAAATGACATTGATCAATTTGACACAAATACAAAACTCCATACTTAAAAAATAAAATTAACTCTTTTGATAGAATAAATAATTCATACGGGCTCAATCTAAATGGAAGGGAGACATAATAAATAACCAAGACTCATAATGTACATTAGATGTGACAAAGACATAACTACAAATCTAGATATTTGACACTTTACTACAAACTATAAATCAAACCACTCTAAAAATTTTATGATCTAAAAAAATATTGAAACTTTAAGACATATGGATGGTATACTATTTACATAATTAATACACATCAATTATAATATTTGGCATCAATTAAATCATTTACATGACTTATATTTAATTTGACAAAACAAATAAAAAGGATCCTTAAGCATGGCACATGGACTGCACTAAACTATGAGAATGAATGACATTAACATAGAGATCAAGATATCTATAGACTGATAATTTAATTTTAAATACCTCTATCATTTCTCTATGTATTTTATCAAATTTGAGAATAGATAAATGTTATTGAATATAAATTGACTATAGATGAGAACTTCATGATCTTGGGACCTATTTAGCATCTTTCTTTCCAACATCTTCAAATTCTCTTTGAATATATTTCCATGCCTTCTTTACATATCAAAATCACTTAAATGAGAGAAAATTCCATATATGATGAGCAAGGGATATGGATGATGGTCATGCACAAAGCTCAAATAATAACATATCAAAACTAAATGTGTTGGATGCTTCCCATGCATAGTTAAAGCATGTAATAGAATTTAGATCTTTGTCGCACACTATGAGAAAACATGTATCATAGCTAGGAAATGAACTGACAGGCCATAGAAAGCATTTGATGAGTGTTTGACCCTGTATAGTTGTGCATTGATTTTAAATAAGCTGGGACATTATTCAAAATCAATGTTACATATTAGAATAGTCCGAACACATTACAATCTCACTGACACATTATAATTTGAATAGCATTTCATATCAAGATTAATCCAATGTCATAGCAAATGACACTACAACCATTACTCATCCACCTTTACCTGCTCTAATACTAAATAAGTCTAGTTCAAATTTCCATATTAAATATATACTTCATTCATTCAAAGCATACAAGATATACAATAATAATATTTTATTCACTGAGTTACAAATCCATATGGGTGTTAAAATTATATAAGAAAAGTCTTTCCTATAAATAGGGTGACTTGTATCACCATAAATCTCTCCAAAATATCTTCTCACACCTTATTATTACTCACAAACCTATAAACTCTCATACGTAAATAATAACTAATTTGTTTATGTATTATTATTATAACTCACAATAATAATACAACTGATAATATATTCTAATGACTAACTATATGTAATAGTAAATTATTACTCTCTTAATTATTCACATTATGATATACAAATTAATGTGAGGTTAATTATTCCCTAACATTATTGTATTGGGAAGGGCAATCTTGAGGCTAAAATGGGTGGTGGGTTTTTTGATCGGGCCTGATGGGAGGCCAAGAACCTAGTCTTAGACATTATCCTCCCCTTGGATGTGTTTTTAATGTAATTTTTAAGTTGAGAATCATTAGAACCATAGTTATGCAACCATAACTTAAAATTTGATAATATTTGTTGTTAGTGTTTCCATGCTCCAAAATGCTAATGAAAATGCACTTCTAGGTGGATTTAAACATCGTGGTAGTGTGATAACATGTTATTTTCCTATATTGATGTGATAAAAGTGATATATTCTCAAGAGGAGGTCTAAAAGGCAAAAATGTCAGTTAGAGCTCAAGAAGTTACTTGTTCAATGCCAAAAAATTGCATTTTTAGACCCATCACATCATTTTGTCCAATGGATTGATCTTGAAGGTTCCACTTGAGTGCTATAGTGTATGAGTATAGGATTTAAATATGCAAGAGAGGGATCTAAAGCTTCACATAAATGACTTAGAGGTTTCATTTTATGTGTGTTTGAACTTAGTCTAAAAATTTGCATTTTTCTTATATTGGGAAGGGCGTTCTTGCAATTGAAATGGGTGGTGGTTTATCGATCGGTTTTGATAGAAGGCCAAAAACTTGTTCCTAGATATTATCTACCCCCTCAAATGTGTTGAAAATGTTATTTTTTGTTCAATAATCATCTAAACCATAGTTTTATAACCACAAATTAAACTTTGATAACATTTATTATCAGTATTTACACTCTCCTAAATGGTAGTGAAAATGCACTTCTAAGTGGATTTGAATGTCATGAAAGTATGATAACATGTAATTTATCTATCTAGACATGATCAAATTTATATATTCTTAGGTGGAGGTACTAGAGGTATAAATAGTAGTTGGAGCTCAAGACGTTGCTTGTTCAATCCAAAAAGTTGTATTTTTGGACCCATCATTGCAACTTATCCAATGGATTGATCTCAAATTTTATACTTGAGTGTTATACAGTGTGATTATAAGTATTAAATAGGTAGGGGAGGTATCTAATAGTTTACAAAAATGACTTATAGGTTTCAATTTATTCATGATTTAGGCTAAAATTGTATTTTTCTTATATTAAGAAGGGTGTTCTTAAGGTTAGAATGGGTGGTGGGTTTGTCGATCGTGCCTAATGAGAGGAAAAAAACCTAGTACTAGATTTTATCCACCCCATAAATGTGTTTTTAGTTTAAATTTTTTGTCATGAAGTATTATAATAATAGTTATGTAACCAAAACTTAAACTTTAACAACATTTGTTGTCAATATTTCTATGCTCCCGAATGATAGTGAAAATGCACTTTTGATTAGATTCAAACATTGTGATAGTTTGATAAGATTTAATTTTACTATCTAGGTGTAATTTAAGTGATACATTCTTAGGTGGAGGCCCCAAAGGTATAAATGGCACTTGGAGCTCAAAAAGTTGCTTGTTCAATTCTAAAAAGCTATATTTTTAGACCCATCACTACAACTTGTCCAATGGATTTCTCTCAAAGGGTCCACTTGAGTGCTCTTAGGTGTGATTATAGGGATTAAATATTCAAGGGAGGGATCTAGAAATTCATTTAAATGACTTAAAAGTTTATTTTTATGTATGTTTCAACTTAAGCTAGAAAATTACATTTTTCTTGTATTGGGAAGGGCATTCTTGAGGCTAGAATGGGTGGTCGGTTTGTTGATCAGGCCTGATGAGAGACAAAGAACCTGGGCCTAGATTTTATCCTCCCCTTGGATGTGTTTTTAGTGTTACTTTTCAATCAAGAAGAATTAAAACCATAATTCTACAATCATAACTTGAACTTTGACAACATTTATTGTCAGTGTTTCTACACTACTAAACGGTAGTGAAAATGTAATTTTGGATGGATTTGAACATTGTGGCAGTGTAATAACATTTAATTTGATTATATATATTTGATCAAATTTATATATTCTTAGGTGGAGGTCCTAGAGGCAAAAATGGTAGTTGGAACTCAAGACATTGCTTGTTTGATGCCAAAAAGTTTTAGTTTTGGATCCATCACTGTAACTTATCCAAAAAATTACTCTTGAAAGTTATACCTAAGTACTCTAGGGTGAGATTAGATGGATTAAATAGGTAGGTGAGGGATCTAACAGTTCATGTAAATTACTTACAAGTTTTGTTTTATGTGTGTTTGAACTTAGGCTAAAAAAATTGCATTTTTCTTGTATTGGGAAGGGCATTCCTGAGGCCAGAATAGGTGGTGGGTTTGTTGATTGAGACTAATGGGAGGCCAAGAACCTATTCCTAGATGTTAACCACCCCTTATAAATGTTTTTAGTGTTATTTTTTATTTATGAAACATTGTAGCAATAGTTTTACAACCACAACTTAAACTTTGACAATATTTGTTGTCAGTGTTTTTGCACTCCTCTCTCCCTTTTCTCACCCATTTTTACATGAAATTTTATTTTAAGCTGTCAAATATTAGTTCTAGGAGTCCTAACACCCTTAAGGTATAGGCCTAGAAAGCAATTAAATGTCAGGAGTGAGATGTTGAAGGTGATGAATGAGTGAGGTATTGAAGGGTCATAAACCAATCTCAAAAACTAAATACATGTATAATTTATGTTGACAATATTCTTAGCTAAGCTCTTGACATATATAAATTTTGATTAAATCTTAATTAAGGGTTTAAAACATTTCTAAAACTCAAATAATTAAACAATAAGATATAAAATTTTGTGAGCAACTAGGGAATGGATCTTAAAACTTAGTCTAAATATCATTTATTTGACAGGAGGTTTGAAATTGTGGTTATAGAGGAATATTTTTATATACACATATAGAAGACCATTTTTGAGAAATTTGAGTATTTTTATTCAACCCACAGGTCACTGTCGAACCTAAAAAAAGGACGTGTACGTGTGTATTTTCAACTTTCCTACACATTCATTCTATTCATAAAATTTAGAAGTGGGAGTGCACATTGCATTTTTCACTTTATATTGGTGTAAAGTGCATGTAATACTCCCATTTTTTATACATTTCCATTTCCTTTTACCTTATTTTAATTTTTTTTTTACCCTTCACACGTCCAATGGAATTCATGGTAACATATGCAATTTTTGTAATTGTGTTTGGCCCCTTTTATCCCTGATGGAGTTTTACCACCTATTTAACACCTAATTTCTAGCCATACACCTCCAAAAAAATGAAACACCATCATATACAATTTCATTTTATGCCCCACACCTCTATGGAACTTTGACATAGTGTTTACACTTTTCCTCGATCAAACACACAGTTAGTGTGTTAATTTTTACCATACTCTTTCCACATGTTTTCTTTTCTACCATGCATTATGTATTTTGGGATGTGTTTTTGTTTTCCCACATGAAAATTCATTACATGACATGGGGATGAGTGATTTAAACTTATCCATGTACAGGCAAGTCTGATGGTGAGGATGCCATCTATGTGGCCTCCTAGGTAGCATGGTCATCATGCCATGGGGTTGATTTTGTATAAACTACATGTTTTAAAACTAGAATGAGCTCTAATATTTTAATCAAACACCCAAAATTTCTCAATGTAATTTTAGGAACTAAAAGTAGCTCTCGCTCAGGGATGTACACCCCCTGTAGGTGTGCAAAGAACCCTAAAACATAAGACTAGGTACCAATCCATTGGGCCACAGAGTCAAGATTTCAATAATTTAATAAAACACTCATGAAGGCTCAACAAAATAATGGTAGATTTAAAAAATTAGATCAGGAAGATTCAAAAATGAACACATAAAAGGAACTATACAAATAAGGCCGAAAGCAAAGGGGCAACATAAAAACAAAGAAGCAAGACTATACATTGTACAATATGTACACAATCACGAGCTCAGTCAAGGAAATGTTTCAAATGTTTTCCATGAACTATAAACTCTAAAATCATGTCATCCCTAAATTTCTTAAACTTTTCCAACATTTTAATGGCCAAGACAAAGTAAATCAATCTCTGCGCATGTCTGAAGGTATTGCTACCAGGCTATAATAAGATGACACATTGAACCAAATCTTCTTTATATGATCTCAAATCTAGATAAAACCAATCCAAAAGATCTTGGTACCTTTCTAGTAGCTACAAATAATCCTATTTCTTAGCTAGAATTAGGTAAATATAAAGTAGGAGTGCCTCAATATCAATAATGTCATTTGTGCACTCAAAGTATTGCTTCAAAAAGAACTTAAAATATTCATCCTTAGGGGCATAAAAAATAACCCCATCTTCATTGAATGTCATTCTCCAAACAACACCATTATTTTCAAGCCCAACATCAAGAATAATTAGTTGCTCAACAACATCCACATTCCCAATGAGGTTACCCTATTCCACATTTGTGTGTGGCACTTCTTTAAGAGCACATCCCAGATCTTTAATTACATCATGATTGGGTAACTCATTTACTTGTGTCATATTATCATCACAAGCAAATTCATATGTTGGGAGCTTCTTGACTGCACTCCAAAACTAATCAATAGTAGTACCATTCATCATTTATATAGAGGTAAAAAAATTACATGGAGAATTTTTATTATTGAACATCATAAGCTCACCATCATCTAACACAGACTCAGGATCATCCACATCTTCATCACTTGGTTCAATAGTATCACATGGAGGATGTGGGAAGAAGCATTTATCACACCAATAAATCTCAAAATCACAAGTTACAACATTGACTTTGGTGTTTAATGGATCAGGCACTTCCTTCACAACCCCTATATTCTAATTTCTATCATCACATGTAGGCATATGAAGTGATTGATTTGGATTCTAAGATTTCTCTTGACTGGTATACCCATGAGGGATCCCCTTCTTAGATCTGGCTAGCTTATAGGACATTTATTTGACAATAGAGGCCAAAGTCTTCATAGTTTCCTTAAGGTTAGCCATCTTAGTGGACTACATCTTTTTTGGATTGACCAATTTTACATCAGCCCACTTGTTCATGAACTTTACCATAGCCTTTATATTATTCTCAATTTGGATGGCCATATTGAATGCCAATCATATGTTCATGGGAGGCTTATCTTGCAAATAGTATGCAACCTTCTTGTCAAAGGCATCCTAGTACTTTATCAAGCATGTTGTATCACTAGGCCTTATGTTCTCAAGAAGTCACATAATAGCTTTGTTAAACCATGAGTTGAAGTCCTGCACATACTCATTAGGATTCTTTTTGATGTTTTCAAACTTAGCCAAAAGAAACATGGGATCAATTTTATAACCATACTAAATTCTAAAAACATTTTTCATTTCTTCCCATGAATGAATGCATCCATGGGGAAGGGATTTAAACCATTCTCATGCATATTCTTCTAGTGTGTGCATAAACAACTTGATGCACACATCCTCATTCTCAACTTCATAGTCTTCAATGATATTATGAAAATCCCTCAAGTGTCGGTCACCACTCACTGCATTGTTCCCTTGAAACTTTGGAAGGTGGATCCTTAATTCATTTGAGACCTCGTCAAGATAGCCTTTCATGTCATTAAAATTGATAGTTTTAAACCTAGGAACATAGAATGCAGGATGTTTATTATCATTTGGGTCCCTATGCCTCATGATTTGTTTAATTGGAGGTTCAAGAATAACTAGAAAAGGGATGTGAGGGGGTGAATTTATGGATCAAGCTTAGGAGGGGATTCAGCTAGTTGAGAACAAGCTAGAAAATAAATTAGACCATATGATTCTGAATCACTAGGAGAGATGTGATAATCCTCAGCAATAGAATTTTAATAAAAAGTTTAGGATTACCAGTATCTTGACAACCCAAATAGCCCTTTGCAGTTGCACTTTGATCTTCAATTATCCTCTAGAGTAGTCTCTTTCCTTTTTGATGAACACTTAGGGGTAAGACAAGTTTCTTTGATGAGTCTCCTTTGAAGGATGACCTTAGTCCTTCTAGCTTTACAAGCAAAATAATTCTCAAAGCTAAAGATATTCGAAGTGGGCACTAATCTTTCTTTGAAACTAGATGATTTTTTGGAGTCACCACTAGAAGCAAACTTCTAGAATATAACCATTTACAAACTTGAAGTGATACATACTGAGACCATATCTTACTAAAATTAGTGATGATGTATAGAATCAAAGATAATGAAATTTTTAGACTCATGTTCAAATAGTGGAAACCACCTCAATATATGATAAACTTACATCTCTTTACAACAAATTCAACATATGTCAATTTATTAAATCTCTCAATTTCCTATCCCATCCCTAGTGGATTAATGCGACATTGATGACCAAGATAACAAAATCAAGCTTAAATAACCCAAGCTTTCAAACTTATGAGATAAACATGAATAAACTTTCCCTAAAAATGTAGCTGAGATTACTTGCATCAAATATAGGTAGAGAAATTTTTCAAACCTAAATTTATAATAGATCTCTTTAAGAGTCCCCAGTAACACAAGTGCCATGGGTGTCTTTTTAGTCCCTGAAAATGGTGCCAACAAAGTGGTCATGTTGATGAACCAAAGATAGTTAGATTACAACAAATGATAGGCAAAGAACTTGAAAACATGAATCAACTTACATCCCTCTATAAGAGTCCCTAAAAACATAAATGCCACATGTTTCTTTTCTTTCTCAAACAATGATTCCAGTTGAGTGTGAAATGTTGATGAACCAAAGATAGTCAAAATAACATAAATAGGCAAAGAACTTTTCAAATAAATTACTTACAACTCTCTACAAGAATCCTTGGAAACATAGGTACTAAGGTTCGTATTTATCCCTGGAAATGATGACAATTGATTGGTGACATTGATGTAACAAAGATAGTCAGATCGGTACAATAGGTAGAGACCTTTAAAAATGATAGTAACTCTCTACAAGAGTCCCTAACAACACAAGTAACCAAGGATCTTCTTTTCCTTGATAATGACACCAACAAAGTGTTGGTTCCCAGTTGTACAGCTCTTTTGATTGGCATTGCACACTTGAATAAAATGGAAAATAAAGATGAAAAACCTGATGATATGTCATTGTAGTCAGGGGAGGTTTTGGCATCAAGAATGAACTAAATGGAAAAAATGATCGAGAAGCACCAATAGAGGGTATGGTCAACTCCCTACTAATTATGGCTCTGTCTGAACCAAGGTGAGAGGACCTAAGGGGTAGCTTGCTCACATGGATAGATTTCAAAATTCAACCTCCATGAGGGGTTTTAGCACAAAGAGGCACAAATGTGACTAGGGCATAACCAATTTTTTTCACTTCACCCAGGAAAGGTTGTCACATAGGGTGAACCAATGCACTAAATCAAATACAAGCTACTGAAGACAAATGAAAATGACTGCAATCTTTATTCTAAAGAATATTCAACAATATGGGCTGAATGGAAAACTATAGTGCTAAATCTTTAAATCACAAAATGCAGACACATTCTAAGTATGCAAAATTTATGCATTTTTAGGCAAATAAAACTTATAATATGCAAAGGGATGTATTATTTGTAGGGTAGGATAGAGTAGGATAGTTTGGTAGTTTATTAAAAGGGGTGGTGTGCTGGTGATTTTTGAATAATAGGGATTCTTACAACATTCATGACATCACATATTGTAAAGATACCAAAAAAACTAATTTACAAGCTAAGGGGAACTACCAAGAGTAATTTTCATCCATTGGTGCCAATATAATACAAGAACCCAAATGATCTTGAAACCCTAGAACATACACTAAAACTAGAATCTCATATATTGTTTCCCCCTAAATCCATAAACCTAGGGTACCCTAGCAAGTTATTCAACAACATATTTCCAAACATAATGCAGAAAGGGATTTATAATCTAGATCTAAGCCCAAGATGACAACTAGTAATGAGCACAGAATAAGATGTCCTATCAACAACATTTATAAAATACATCACTATGTTTCATCAAAAGGAAATAGTAAGAACCATAAATATTTTCCATTAACTTTATAAGAAAATTTTACATACATCATTGTTTCAAAATGTTACCATGGGGATAAGCATGGTGGATTTACTCCATGTTGGGCAAGGGAGACATATAAACATGCTCTCAGAGCTTGCTAATGGTTGTACAGCTGCAACCACCTTAGCAAGAGAGATACAATGCACATAGTAATGATTATAAAGTTTATAAGAGCCTATATTTGGAAAAAACAAAGACCAAAAACAACCCAAAATATAGGAGAAACCCTTTATTTATATATTCCCCCCCCCAACTTTTTTTCAAATCTAGGAATGGGGGTTGCATTTTACAATTTTCAAAATTTTAGTCAACACCCCAATGTTTCACCAAGATTCTTCCATCTATAAAAATCCTTTACCATGCCCAAAATCTTCACCCATTTGCATGAAAAATCATTACTCTAATTTCCTCTACAAGGAATGATGAATATTTGGACAAAATCCTTTGATTCCTTGGTTGGAGATGTCTTCAAATGCGCTGAAAGGAGAATATTCATGGTGGAGGTCAAATAAACCATTTGTATTTATGTGTAACTACCTAAAGATGCCCTTGACCACTTGTTTTCATTGCTAGAACCTCATAGATAGTTACCCTTCCCTTTATTCTTGCCATGGAATAACCTACTCTTGCAATGATGGCATGGCAATATTCTGGATCCATGGTTATTCAGGTGATCTTCCTCCAATGGACCATCTTGGATTTTTAGACCACAAATTTCTCTCCCATGGAAGAGCTTAGACAAACACAATAATGAAAAATCCAAAAGACTTAGCTCATTTTACATTTTTGATTTTTGGCTCTAATTTATTTTTCAACACCTTGCATTTTGCACCTTTGCCTTTTGCACTTTTTGATTTTAGGGATACCTCCACATTTTTTAATGCATAAATGCATTATTTTCACCCTTTGCCATTTTGAGGAAATTTTAGTCCCTTTTTCAAATTTTCTATTTGCAAATTGCAAAGTTGTAATTTGCACTTGTAATTCCCGTAGGAAGGGTCCCCTTGCAAATTGCAACATTATAGTTTGCACATGTAGTTCCCCTTAGGGAATCCAAAACTCCAAAAGCATTTTTCACTTTTTAAAAAGTGCAAATTGCATTTGGGGTTCCCATTTCCCTTAAAATATCCTTTTAGGGAATCTATAAATCCAAATGCATTTTTACACTTTTACAAAAGTGCAAATTGCACTTGGGGTTCT
The DNA here is from genome assembly GCA_037957365.1 of Torreya grandis. Lineage (NCBI taxonomy): Eukaryota > Viridiplantae > Streptophyta > Pinopsida > Cupressales > Taxaceae > Torreya > Torreya grandis. The sequence goes on from JARHVA010001715.1 coordinate 2,224,689, forward strand.
TGTTTCACTAAAAATCATCCTTGAGGGAAATGGGAACTCCAATTGTAATTTACAAATTTGTAAAATTACAAATGGCCTTAAAAATTCCCATTTGCATTGGGACCCCATGTTAATTGGCATTAAATGGTGGAAATGGGAGATCTAGGTGAAATTTATAATTTGCACAAGTGCAAATTTATATTTCTCCTCAACATCTCCTTAAAGTTCCTTGAGTTGACTTTTCTCTCCCCTATTTTAATTGGTAGGATTGGGAGAGTTGACCACAACTTGCGTGCTATATTTTGGAGACTTTCATTTTGCAAGTTATATTTCCTACTCAAATTTCCTAGGGAGTTTTGGAGTGTCTTCTACAATTTTTTGAAACCTACAAATTCTTTGGATTCTTCAATTAACTCCATTCCTATTCTAGCAAAGCATCTTGGCTAAGCATAACACCATGTAGAAGATTATTACAAAAGACCAATTTTATTCTATTTGATGCCTCAACATAGTAATCCTTCTCTATTTACATAATGCATTTAGATCTGAATCACTTTCTAATGAAAACCTATATTACCCCTCCACTCATAAGATGGAAATGGTTTCCCTGAATCAAAGCTAGAATTCATTTATACAGTGCTAACCCCATCATTGTGGGTGCAACTTGTTCCTTTATATGTCCAATCAGAACATGGTCTTTATATCTCTTTGATCAATGGATGTTCACTAGGAGTACATGAATATTGAAGAAATATTTCCAGTGAGATCATTCTTTTCTCCATGCTACAAATGTCCCATATTAATTAGGCATGTATTGAATTTAGATTGAGAATATATGTTGTTGTCAAGCTAGTAATACCTGGGTGAATGACACATTATAGTAAGCAAATCAAAATCACTAGAGAGAATGCAAAAATGAAAGTAGAAAAAATATCCATCTGAAATCAAAGCCACTTCATCACCCTAGCAGTGTAGAACCCCTGTCTAGAAAAATTTTCATCACCATTAGCAAGGCCACCTACAGACCAAGATAAATAAATGAATGTGAATCAAAGGATACATCTAAGGAATTATTATGTTATATATTAGCCTCATGTACCATTGTAGCCTCAATCCCCATTAAAACTAGATATAGTCAACCATATAGAAAAAAGTGTCTACAAGACTATCACCAGAGTACCGAAGTAGAATCCAACGATAGTGAAATAGTAGGATATCATTCAAAATAGGTTCAACTAATGTCCCAACCAATAAAATAGCAAAATTTGAGGCCTATTCACTATTTCCATTCACAACCTAGTTTGGATAATAACTTTGTAGAAGGATTTTTCAAAATCCTAGCCTTTTCCTTCACCATTTTTTGATTTGACATTTTCTGCTCTTCAACCAATGTGTAGTGAAGAAAACTATGAGCCAAAGTCTTCAAGTTATAATGAATTGAAATGAATATACTGAGGTGGAGAAAGGGGATAACCACCAGGGACATTATGCATTATCATATTCTCTATGATAAGGGACTTGAGTTAAGCGGGCTAGCCATTCTAGTTAAATCCATTTGGTTGTCAATTTTCTCTCGCATTGTTATTGTATAAAATACCAATACATGGCCTAGATTTTTATTCAACCCACTAGTCACTGTCGAATATGTAGAAAGGATGTGTATGTATGTATTTTCAACTTTCCTACCATTTATTCTATTCATAGAATCTAGAAGTGGGAGTACACATTTAATTTTGCACTTTATGTTGGTGAAAAGTGCATGTAAGAATCCCCTTTTTTCCACATTTCCATTTCCTTTTGTCTTATTTGAAATTTGTTTTTTACCCATCACATGTTTAGTGAACTTCATGGTATCATATGTAATTTTTCAAAGTGTTTGACCACTTTTATCCTTGATGGATCTTTACCACCTATTTAACACCTACTTTCTAGCCATACACCTCTAGTAGAATGCAACACCATCACATGAAACTTCATTTTGTGCCCCACACCTATGTATAAGTTTGACGTAGCATTTGCACTTTCCCTAGTCAAACATGAAGTCAGATTGAAAAACTCTACCATACTTTTTCCACATGTTTTATTTGCTACCATCCATTATGTCTTTTGGGATGTGATTGTGTTTACCCATGTGACAAGTCATTTTGTGACATGATACTGAGTGCTTTGAACTTATCTAAATAAAGGAAATTTTTATGGTGAGGATGCCATCTACATGGACTCCTAGGTGTCATGGACATCATGGCATGGGGTTGATTTTATATAAACTAAAAACCCCCCATCTCATAAGTATGCATGTGATCAATTAGAATCTTGTGAGGTGGGGGTTTGATGAGAACATGAGGTGTCCCATCTAATGATGTACTCTATGTAGGAGACTCAATGAGCCTATAATATCTAAATTGTTGATTATCTACTAGACATGTGTATAGGTACCCATCATGTAAATAACTGACACATTTGTGAAGAGTGGAAGGTACAACCTCTATATCATGTATCCAAGGTCTCCCAAGTAGAAATTTATAATGTATATGGTTCAGAATCACCTAAAAGTGTGTAGATAATGTCTTTGGTCCTACTGTAATACCCAATGTGATTGATCCCAATGTCTATCTAGGCATGTCATCAAACCCTTGAATGTTTTTGTACCTCTTTTGAATTTATGTTATATCAACCCCCATGGTTTAAAAAAATGTGAGGTTACATATATTAAGTCATGAACCACTATAAATGAGAACTCATTTAATAGTTGTGTTATTGATTTGAGCTTGAATAAAAAGTGGAAATTTTTTATCCATTACTGATTATTAAGGTAAATCCTCATTGGAAAATTATATCACATCCTTGATAGTATTCATGATAGATGCAAAATAGGATGGCTCGGTATCACAAGGCACAAATGTGTGTTTAAGTGTTTGAAATAGAATGTCTTTGAAGATTGTTATTTTTTGAAGTAACTCCAATATAGATATTTTGGCTGGTGTATTTTTGAATTGATCTAAAATATCAAATTCTCTTTTTTGTGTAATAACCCTTTTAGGATTATTTAGATAAATCTAATATTTCTATGATTCCAAATAGAACTAATTTCAACCAAAACAAAATACACATCATTCTAAAGAAAATAAAATCTCTTATATTGATTCTCAACACACTTGATAAACTACACTATATTATTATTTCAATCCTTAATACAAGATAACATAATTATAAGCTAATATATAGCATTAAACTTACAAATAACTTCCACACTCACACTTATTCACATAATCCTCAATGAAAATACTTCACACCACACACACTGAATCTAATGTTGCACACCACACGTACTCCACAAACTAGAACTCTAAATCTATTATGAAGCCTGAATGTAACTCTTGATTGGAATCACCTCATATGAATGAGAAGGTGTCCATCCTTAAATTCACAATGGAAACTAGGAATGGTTTCATCCTCATAATCTCACACCTTCATTGTGTTTTCATCAAAAGAAGAGGAAAAAGTTGAATGCAAGGTCATTTTTGAAATTGGGGGTTTTATGATTTTTAAAATATGCATTACAAAGGGGAATAGATTATACTTATAAAAATTTCAAAGAATAAGAAATGAGAGGTGAATGGTGAGGAGAGAGAAAATATGGCACCACATTCTGATGTGTACCAAAGTGTGCACTATTAAGCATGCTTGGAATCATGTGTTAGGGTCACAAGGAAGGGAATCAAAGTGGACAAGATGATCAACCAATTTGTATTTGTTTCCTACCATAACATGATTCCAAACTCCACCTTCACATGCTTCCAAAATAACATCACACTCACACATGTGAGAGAAATCAACAATATGAAACTTTGGCATCTTTCTCTCATGTTCTCACATGCTCCCAAAGCATATTTTGTCTTTTCCCTACCTTCCAAATCATTCATCTTCCAAAGGGTGGTGCCCCAATTATTCACCTTTATCTTTATTATGCATGTGAGTTGATAAAGACAAATAAACTTATCACCAAGTTGAGTACTACACCCCACACCTTCACATGCATTTGATTTCAATATGGATCCTCTTGTGGGCCAATCCACCTCATCCCCTACATCACCTACAATGTCACCATGAATAGTGACCCATGAATAATACCTATGAATAGTAACTTAGGAATAGTTCTTGTGAATATTGATGAAGAAATATTTGAATGGCTAATTTTCCCACAATAATGAATTTATTGAAAATGGGACATGACATACTGATTTCTAGATGTGGTTATAGTGTGTTAGGGACAAGGATGGACGGTAGGATTACACTACTCTTATATAAGTTGAGGAGGCACCCTATTATACATAGTGATATATTAAACTACAAGATCTACTATTTTCCATGGGTGAGTAGTAGAGGTGGGATGGGAGCATAGATAATCAAGTGGTCTAGGTGGAGGTAGAAATAAAGGAGTCTTTTGATCCCTCTATCATCTAGTAGTAATTGAACGTAGCTCAAAGTGAGCTATATATCACTGATCCATATAAAAATGGGGTTCACATGATGGATGACCAATATGTAAAATGAAATTAGCTCGAGCTAAGTCCATGATAAAAGTAACATACATGTGTACCTTTCTACAAATAGTTGGTAATAAACATGCTAAGCAAAGTACCAAGATTTGTACCATGAAGTTAATGATGGATTCCATCATGATAATAATGGTATAAATATTTAAATTGAGATGAAGTAAATTCTATAAATGTAAACCCTAGGGTTATTTAGGGTTAGGGTTTTTTGAATCTAGGGTTTCTTTACACCAATTTAAATTATATGTAAAATAAATTGAAACACTAATATGAAATTGATTTAATTAACTAGGTTGTCTAAAAAAATCATAAAATTAGAAGTACGAGTCCTAATTTACAAAAATTTGGATTAATTCAAATTAGGGTTTTGATAAATATTTGAAGTCAGGTTCACCAAAGGATTTAAACTTGTAGGGTTTTACAATTTGTAATATCCTATGTTTGATTGAAGGGTCAAGATGTCTAAATCAGCTAAATAATATGCAATAATTAAGCATTAATTTGTTATGGATATTGAATTTTTTAAAATAATAATAAATATGCATAAATATAGAATTATCTAGAAATTGACTATCGTAGATGATCTAGGTTATGAAAACTAGTTTTTGGACAAGTTTGAGTGTCGTTAACAAGGTCACAAGATCTATTTGCTCACTAGATAGTAGTGCCCCACTTAGATAGTAGTACCATACTTATATAGTGTCCTCAAAGTGGCACTAGTTTCCTCTTTATAGGAATGTTCTTATTTTCTAGGAGTACATGTGCCTATGTTTCTAAGTCATATGCTTGCATAGACAAAATCTAGAACTCTATGTAATGCTTAGAAAACTTGATTTAGTTTACAAACACTAATCCTCCTTAAAAGTATGAAATTAATAATAAATTTAGGTTCATTAGTAGGATAGGTTGGACATCCTCAACACCCCATTATGAGAGAATTACCTACATACTGATACTCTAAGGAGGGATCAAGCCTGATTTAGTTCTCCCACTTAGTGCTTGGTGCAACTGCCAGTGAATGCTATAATGAGAGTGGTCTTAAATGCCTTGAGTGTTCTTGAGATTTTAAATATTTAAAATCTCAACTTAGGTCTATTTTACATGGTATTATGCATCATTGGGTTAGAATAGGGATCAAATACCTTAATTTTGTTCAACTTGTTTCTTGTTTGAATAAGCTTTGCATCTATTTTCCATTTAATGATTAGAGGTTAAATATTCTTATATTTATAGAGATATATAGTTTGTGCTATTAAAAAATGTACTTAGGATAAAATTAGAAGGGGCACACATTTGGAAAAATATCCATTTGAGAGAGTTAGGGTAAGGGATATTAGTGCCTATTTGGGGACACTAGAGCCATGTGTCTACAATGTTCTTAGTGTGGCACTAATGTCCACCTGGTAGACTACTGGGAAAACTAGGTTGAGATCTTAGAAAACTATTTCAAAACTTTGTTTGAGCTAATTGTAGATGTCTATGGTCTGCATAATGGCTTTAAAAGTATGTCAAAGGCTCTAGAATAGGTATAGGGATAATTTAGGAATAGGTTAACTCGAGAAACACTCTTAGAAACCAAATATCGCTTCTAGATGATTACAAAAATTTAATGGGGTATTTTTCCAAAATAAAATAAATTTGAAATCTTATAATAAATTTGTGTAATCATTCACTCCCCTCAATCCCACCCCAAGGGGTTGATCTCTTCACCCTTTTTCCACTCAGTAAATTCCATTTACCAAGGAATTTAATGAGGAAGAGTCTATGCCAAGGTTAATAATTTAATTAACTCAATAAAAGGCAATTCTATTTACCAAGCAATTTAATAGGAAGGGTCTATGCCAAAGGTAATAATTCAAATGTATGTATGTATGTATGTATGGATGTATGTATATATGTATGTATGTATGTATGTATGTATGGGTAAGTTCACAGAGTTGGGGGACAAAAAGTGGCCTACCCATGGACATGATTTTCCTAAAATTTTAGAAATTTGAACTTATATAAGTAATTTGAGATAACTACACTCCAAATTTGAAGATGGTGTCAAAACATAAAATGTATAATTTTAAGTCTAATTTCCAAAACACTGATTTTTTTATAAAATGGTTAAGTATAGCTAGGTCAAACATATAAAATTTTAAGAGGAAATCTTGTTCTTTAAAGAAAATAGAGTAGATAGACAGTCATGTGGCACACCATTTTTTGAGAAACATCTAATATTCTTTGATACCCTTTAGGGAAAATTTAGATAAAAATTCTATTTTGTGACCTATATTTTTTTCAATGAATACTTTTTTATGAATTTTGTAAGTAAATAGTTCTATAAAACTAACAAAAACATGGGTAGTCATCTATGTGATGCACCTTACTATCTAAAAAAACATTTTTTAAAAATTTATGTATAATTAGGCCTAGTTTGTGACCATATAACTTTTTTTGCACTTGGATCAATGAAAAACAAATTAATGAAAATGTATAGGCATGTGTATTTGTGGCATGTAGTGGCATAAAAAAGGTATAGTTAGAAATAAACATAGTTTAAAATGTTAAATTAGTCAAAAAAATATAAAAATAATATTTTTGGAAAGAGGAGAGCATGCTTTTCATGATGGTATTAAGTTTTTGAATTTTTCCATTGAAATTCATAGTGTATTTAGAGATCAAATTTAAATTTTGTTATTTTTATCAAAACTCTCAGACTTGGCTATAGATTGATAGGTCCAAGCCTTTAACTCAAGAATCCAATCCATTCCCAAGCAAAAAGGCACAATTTTTTAATTCAAATTCAAATAGAATGATTACATTATTAACCATGTTAGTAATGTGATCATGTTAATTAATAACATGAGCGTGTTACTAACATGATCACATTACTAATGCGATTGCATTATATATTCATAACACCCAAAAACCCAAATTTCCTCTTTACCTCAAATTTTATATATGATCTTATATGTTCTTGAGATCTATAATAGTGGTGTTATATCATGTGATACAAGAAAGCTCACTAACCTTGGATAGTGAATTAAGGTGTTTTGGTAACACATTAGACTTAAAAATTTTAATGGGCATTTTCATATGTTGACTTTACTACTTATAATCACTTGGTTTTAAGTTGTAACTCATTATACATTTTATGATATAACTTGTTTTATCATGACATGACATAAAGTGCATTTTTTGAACCTATGACCAAAACTTAGCCTTTGGATTACCAATATAGATGTGAATTTAAAGTAAATTAGGGATATTTCGAGCCCCTTCAACCTACTTTCAAGAATATAAAATGTGATTTAAGGGTTGATCAGATCCAATTTCATTATCTCGATTGAAAAAAAGAAAAATTATTTATTTATATGAAAATTATACATGTATAGAATATGGTTTTGAGCTCAATAAACTTGAGTCATCAGCTAATGAATGTAAATGTTAATTAGTTCAATTATGGAGGTAATTAGGGTCAAAATGAGCCACATGAACATATTTTAAATTGTATATTCAATTTGATTTGGTGTGAAATTAACCCTAATGTCATGTCATATATAATTAAACAAATAGTTGATTTATTTAATCGAGGAGCAATTTGAGGCCAATTTGAACCCCTTCAAGAGCAAGATATGATTTGGAGAAAAATTAAGTTCAATTCTATCATGAATAGATCTAATTGGTCAAATTATGAAATTAGGGGCATGATTTGGGAAACATTGAGCCCCTAAAACAAATTTACGGCTCAATAAATTATATAACATGTATACAACATATATGGCTTAACTAACCCTTCTTTTATCAAAAATGCAAACATGAAGGTAATTGTCACAAATAGGTAAACAAGTATCTCAAATTTTCTTCAATTACCTTAGTGATTGCACATTATAACTAATATATTAAACCCTAAACCCTATAATATTTAACTTAAACCCTAATCCTTGTATCGTTTACCTTAAACCCTAAGCCATAAGCCCTAAACCCCAAACCCTTTAAATTGTAGACCCTAAACCCTAAACCAATAAATTTAGTCTCAATTAAAGTTCTTTATATATAGTAAGAATTAGGTTCACATGGATGAACTTGGTCAAAATCACATCACTCATTACCATAATTGACTTAATTGGTTCAATCTATGATGATGTGGGGGCTAATTAAGCCTAAAATCACATTTTTAACTCATAGATATACATTCAAGGAGCTCATATTTGTCGTAATCACCATAATGATTGTACCCTATATACCCTAAAACCTATTACCTAAGCCCTAATCCCTAAATTTCCTTATCCCTAAACTCTAAACCATAAATATAAACTCTTTAAACCCTGGACCAATAATTTTATCCCAAATTAACATTATTTAGACTTAGAATTAAGTTCATAGGGCTTAGTTTGGCCTAAATCACATGAATAATTTCCCTATTTGATTAATTCACTCAATATGCATGATTAAATGGGGTATAATGGCAACCCAAAAACACATTCTATAGTCACAAATGGGTCTAAATGATTCAAATTATCCTCAATTATCTTTGTGATTGACCCTGTGTACCCTAAACCATATATAAATTAAAACCTAAGCCCTAAACCATAAACCATAAACACTATACCCTAGATTTTAAACCATAAAATTCCCTATTTCCCAATCAATTTAGTCCCAATTAATATCATTTGTATTAATAATTAGGTTTGCATGGCATAGAGTGATTAGAATTATATACACCATTAAACTTAAACCCTATGCCCAAATCCCTAATCCCTAAAACATAAATTGTAATCACTATGCCTAAATTCCCACTACATTCCAAAAACATACATGCCTTATGCTACAATTTATTTTATCATGAGATGTCATAAAATGCATTTTTTAAATCTATGGCCAAAACTTAGCCTTTAGAGTACCAATCTAGATGTGCATCTTAAGTACTATTTTGATCCCCTTAAATCTAAGTGCATGACTATAAAATTTGATTTATGGGTTGATAAACTCAAATTTCAATAACTCAAGTGAATAAAAGAAACATTATTTACTTATATGCAAGTTTTACATGTATAGAATGTGATTTTGAGCTCAATAAACTTGAAGTCATCAGCTAAAGAATGTAAATGTCAATTAGTTAATTTGTGATTGTAATTAAGTTCAAAATGAGAAACATGAACCTATTTTAAATTGTGTATGATGTGATTTAGATTGAAATTAACCCAAATTTCATGTCATATATAATTAACCAAAGAATTGATTCATTTAACCAAGGAAACATTTGAAACCAATTTGAACCCTTTTAAGAGCAAGGTGTGATTTGGGGCAAAATTAAAAGTTTGATTCTATCATGAGTTGATCCAATTAGTCAATTTGTGTAATTAGATGAATTATTTAGGCAAAAGTGAGCCCCTAAACCTTTTATAATATATGCAATATGTATGACTTAACTGACTCTACTTTTATTAGAAATGCAAATATGAAAGTAATTATCATAAATAGGTGAACAAACATCTTAAATGTTCTTCAATTACCTTAGTGATTGGACCCTATATATGATATCTTAAACCCTAAACCCTATACCATTTTACTTTAACCCTAAACCCTGTACTATTTACCTTAAACCCTGTTCTGGAATGCACAGGTGATCGATGTCAGTCCCTGTCTGTCTGGAGATAACCGACATCGGCCGATCTTTGACCGATGCCAGTTGCTCTATACACTGGATATGACCGACGTCGGCTGGCCTACCGATGTCAGTTGCTCTACAACTCAGCAACTCCTCTGTTTGCATCCCTGTGAAGCTTTTAGCTCCACAACCTAACAATAAGCCCTAAACCTAAAACCCTCTAAACTGTAGACCCTAAACCAATAAATTTAGCCATAATTAACATCCTTTATATATATTAATAATTAGTTTCACAGGATGAACTTGGTCAAAATTCCATCACTCATTAAACCATAATTAATTTAATTAGATCAATCTATGATGATGTGGGGGCTAATTAAACCCAAAATCACATTTTTTACTCACAAATGTAGGTTTAAGGAGATCAAATTTGCCCCAATCACCTTCACAATTACATCTTATATACCCTAAAACCCTATACCCTAAGATCTAATCCTTAAAGTTACTAATCCATAAAATTTAAACCATAAATATAAACTCTTTAAACCTTAAACCAATCATTTTAACCTAGATTAACATCATTTAGACTAAAAATTATCTTTAAGATTGACCCTATATACCCAAACCTAATCCCTATATCTTAAACCCTAAAAACTATACCCTAAATTTTAAACCATAAACTTTCCATATTTATCAATTGATTTAGTCCCAATTAACATCCTTTGTAGTAAAAATTAGGTTCACATGGCATAAAGTTATTAAACCTTGTATATACCCTTAAACTAAAACCTACATGCCCTAATCCCTAACCCTTAAACCCTAAAACATAAATTATAAGATCTAATCCCTAATTCATTAATCCCTAAACCCTATGCACTAATGCCTTAATCCCTAATCTATATTACGAATAATGCAATCACATTATTAAATAGCATGATTGTGTTATTCTTAATATAGATAAAGCATACTTATCAATGTTTGACCCCAACTGAGTACTAAGAATAATGTGATCACATTATTAAGTAATGTGATCATGTTATTCCTAGTATACACAAAACTCACTTCTCAATGTGTTTGCTGAAGTAGAACCTAGTATCAAGAATAACGTGATTATGTTATTTCATAACATGATCACTTTATATAACATAATCATGTTATTATTATTATAGACTAAGCTCAATTTTAAACATCTAATTTTAACCCAAATAGATAATTTTGTCACACAAACATTTTTTTTGGGACCTATGTACTTTTGACCCCACCTTTGAAAAGTTGTCAATTATCCTTAATGGGTGACAGATCACATTCAAGGAAAAGGAAGATGTTCAGTAACAAAACACCAGAGGAATTAGAAGATTTGAGATAGAAATACAAGACATGAATGCAAAGACTTCATGGTATACAAGGTACAAACCCTAATCTTGATGAACCAAATGCCATAGATATTGATCCAATTAAAAATGATGAAATTGACCATGCTGAATTGAATAAGGATGAAATTAACTATAATGAAATGAATAATGAAATTGACAATAATGAATCAGATAATTTTAGAATTTTACATTCAAAGTTATAAGTTTTTGATTTTGTTGATGATGAGTCTATGTATGATGTTTCACCCCTCATGAATGAAGAAATATTGATGGAAACAAATAATGATGAAATTAACAATCAATAAAAATTTCATGTAAACATATAATGAAGAAATAAAGAATGAATAAAATGGCATCCCACCTCTAAAAAATGAAATTAATAACTAGTTTAAAACACCCTCTCAACAAATTCCACCATTAACAACACCTCTAAGAATTGTTCATAGAAAATACAAGTACTTAATTGATATCGATGAAAATATTTTAGAACCAATGCATAACAAGATGTCTGATTGTCATTCAAGAAGATTGGCTCAACAAATTTGGGATAGTTTCTTTAATAATTTGGATTATGATAATCAAAGACGTCAATTATTTGTTTCATTGATAAAATTGATTAAAATGAGACATATAATATACACATTCAGACTAAGAACATCTAACATGGATGATGAAAATAATGAAATTGTTAAAAATCTATATGATGCATGTAGAGTAATTTCTTACTTTACATCGTATTTCATTGATTTTTTATTCGAGCACTTCAATTTTGGTTCCTTCGCACTTTGAGCAAAGTAGTAGAGTTTTGGAGCAGAGGATGGGTTCATTTTACCTAAGTGTCAAGATGCAGCGGAAGCTGCCAAGTGTCATCCTCGGAGCACGGTTCCTTTTTCCCTTTTATTCCTTTCGTTTCAAATTTGGCTTAAGTATAGGATTCAAGCAGAAGCTTCCAAGTGTCATTTTTTGAGGACAAAGCTAGCCAGCTGATTACTTCTGAGGACCCTTTTTTAGCTTTTTAGAGAACCATAGATCGTGCCACATACCCAGTAGTAGTTAAGTGGAACACAACATGTGTCAGCATCGCATATCATAGAGGCACTCATGTTTCATTCCACCTTTTGACAAAGACTTTCAATGAGCCAAGCTTTGAAGTAGTGAAAAGCACCAAGTGGGAATTATGGAGGCCCTAAATTACCTTTTTAAAGAAGTAGTAGAAGCCACCACGTGTCAGAATCTAGGAGATTTTGGTCTAATGCTTTCATTCAACGCATAAGAGCGTCATTTCATTTTGCTAAGTGTTAAAGTATAGCGGAGGCTACCAAGTATCACCTTTTAGATCCCTCTCTACTCCATCCCCAAAGAAATTGGAAGGCACCACATCCCCCCAGAAGGAGAAGTGGAAGATGCCACGTATCTTCCTAGGAGTAGCAGAGGTCACCACGTGTTACCCTCTAAGAAACCATCATGAGCCTAATTACCGATAAAGATGCTGGTGGGACCCAGATGATATTCCAAAGGACTATGGAAGTGTCGAGTGTCAACGAGTAAATACAACCACGTGCATCCATCCTTTCTTATAGGTTTCTCGAGTAAAGAATGCAGTGAGTTTTGTTTTGATAAAATTACATAGTATCAAGGAAGCAGATTGCGACAGGTGTCAAAGGCAGAGCATTCTTGAGTAGAATGTAGAGAAAGCAGAAATGGCCAAGTGTCATCCTCTGGTGCCTCCTAGACAAAAGGAGAGATTTTTCATAAATTGGCTAAGTGTCTTCTTCTATTTCAATAGAATAGAGTGCCCGTCTACCTGTTACAGCAAGATAGAGGGAAATTTAGTGAGAGTTATTCCTGGTAGATAGAATAGTGCACTAGGTAGATTTTTGGGGCTTGCAAGCATTGAAGGTGCCATCTGTTTGTCCCCTAATATTAAAGGTAGAGTAGATAGTTGATCAACCAAAGAGGTGATGGAACAAGGAATTTTAGGTGCAAAGAGAGGTACTAGACATGGATTGCCATGTCGCAGTCAGGGTAGTTCCTGATAAGACTAAAATGCATCCAAGGCATTGAATGCACCATCTATTTTGTCCCTTGTGAGTGAAGGATGGAGTGGAATTGCGTGGGAAAGGCAGTGATCAAAGGAGATATTTAAGGCTATATAAGCAGGATTGTAAAATGTAAAAAAAGGGGGGGGGGGGGGATTTTACATAGTTTTAGACTTTCAGAGTTGTGACCAATAATATCATTTGCTTTTGTTTCATTTTCCTGAGTTGAAAGGTTTATATGACTGTGTGTGTTTTTTCATCTTTTGTATGACTGGAAGATTCATAATAAGATTGAACATTATGTCTTTTTTGATGTTATCTATGTCATTTGCAAAGTAGTCTATGATGTAGATTTCCTAGTGTTGTGATTGGAAAGGTTATTTGCTTTTGTCTCATTTTCTGGAGTTTGAAGTTATACATAATTATGCGTGACTTATGCACCTCTTATGTGATTGGAGGATTCTATTAATAAGATTGAACACTATGCCCTTATTGACAATTCCTGTATCTCAACAAAAGACTCCCCTATTGTGAGCTTCTATTTTTGTTATTCCAATCTTTTACATTGATCATGCACTTGTCTGCTCTTAAATGTAATTGGATCATATAATAGTCTCACTGTGCTTAGGTTAGGATTAGGATTACACTCAAGCGCATCACCATAGATAGGTTTCAATTCCTATATTTTGCATTTTTGTTTAGTCTCCTATCCCTTTTCCCCAACACCCAATACAAAATAAGAGACCAGCTTCTCTAAAATATGGAAGTTGTTTCAAGCCACATTGAAGCATAGCTTGAAACTTCCCATTGTTGATTGGTTAAGATCTAGCACAATTTTATGCCATCAACAATGCATATCATATTGTAGGCCCAAAATCATGCACCCAAGATTGTCATTTTTCCCAACATATACTTATAACTTGTGCAGTAAGTGACCAAACAAGGAAAAATTGAATGGTTTTAAAAATAAGCCGAACATTTAATATAAATAGAAAAACATTAATGAAAGCAATTGAAAGACGTGAAAGACGTAATGAACCTAATACCAATGAGTTATGGGCATTCTCTAGTAGACTTCCATGAAAGTAAAAGGCTATAGATGATACTCTCAAAGAGTTACTTGATCAATTTTGGAAAGACAATACAAGAGTTTCACCCAATGCAAGAGATGTAGTGAAAAGAAAAGTTAATTCTTGTAACTGTGAACTGCATCTGAAACATTTATTGAATATGACTCAAACACAATTTTAATATAAATTTTTGAAAAAACATCCACAAAATTATATTTTTGGATGGCCAAATCTTTTTATATAAAAATCAATGACATGTGCACCAGTTCTTGTAAGAAACATGTTGAATTCTCAATGCACTATGATGTTTTTTGACATAGTCAATGTACTTTGCATATTAACAATATTTTTAGGAGAATGGCATTGAATTTATATTAAAATTGGCTAAGGAATCTATTCCAACTATCTTTTATAAAATATTAGATGGACAATTATTTTATAACAAATCATGTTTAAATGGAAATTGTAGCATTTGTGGTGGATTGCCAAAATTAAAAAGATGTATCCATGAGGAGATTAAAAGTGCAATTAGATAGGAATTATTTATTTTAAGTATATATAAATTAGTGACTATCAAGTAATATATGAAAAATAATCTAAAAGGTGTTAGCTTGTTACAAAAAAATACCTATTTTTGAATTTTGGGTCAAATTTAGGGATAAATTTTTTTATGAGTATGCAAGGCACACACACAAGGATAGATGGTTGGATGAAAATTTAAAGAGAATAAAGGATACATTACCACTTGATTCAATGTTTTCAATAGTTTAATTTTCTGAAAATTACACATTAAAACCCCAAATGTAAGTTCAATCACAGTATTACAACTTATCACAAGTTATCATATTCATGCATATAGCATTCATGCATGCACCTGATAGTATAGAAAAAAAATATAAAATATTAAGGGAGTATCATTTATATATCAGTGATGACCAATCACATTGTTTAAAGTATGTGCAAGGTTGTTTTCAAAAAAATTATGAACAGTTGAGTTAGAGGAACAATAATTTCAATCAATATTACATTAGGTCAGACAATTACACATCATAACTCAAAAATGCATAGATGATTTATTGGTTAAGTTGGAAGCACATTACCACTATTGTGGAACACATTTTGAGTTTCACCAAGATTTTCTATGTTAAAGGGGAGCATGATGGTATTTTAGTATGTGAAAAAAGAGCTATTGCAAGGAAGGAGTTGAAATTTGAAGAGGGTGTTCATTTGACAAATGCAAAAACTATGATTGAATGGTGTAATGATAACATGTGCCATGGTGCTCAACTAAATTCTATTATTCATATACATTTCTTGTTAATGGAGGAAGAATAATTGATAAATAATAAGGATTTTATGACTCTAATGGTTTCAAGTGTCCACTCACTTAGTAGCTCAAATGCAAGTTAATGGACTGTTCATACAAGACATTTGGCATGTTTCTGCTCTGCATACGTGGACTCTATTTTGAATGAGTTTGAGTCACAAGAGTGGATGGATGATTGGAGTTTTAAACCTATAATTTTAATCAACACATATTAGGTTCCAACCACATTGTAACTTACAAACATGACATCATCAGATGATTTTGACCATGTATCTGATCTAGTGAAGCTAGGTATAATATTTTTTATTATGTATAATTTATTCTCATTATTTATCTTCATATTGTCACTAAAAATGGTTTTTTGTGACACAAGACATCATTATTTAGTTATTTTAGATGAGGATAATGAAGAGGGCACTAATTACTACTTGTGTCGATGTGTAGAGAGAAAGAAAAAATTGACTTCCCCAATTACATATGGAAAAAACATTGGCATCCTACTAGGTCAGTGGCAGTCACTGGAAGTTGGATTCAATGATATCTTATAAAAATATAAATCAATGGTTTTTTGAAGAGTTTGAAATACATAAGAAGATACTTCACTATTTAAATTTGATTCTTGTAATGAATATTCAATTACTAAAATATGATGGGAGGCCATTAAACAAGAAACTATGGAAAGTTTGGGAGTCAGACCATGAAGTTATTCTTGATACTATCAAGGTTAGATCAGATCCTAGTGGTTCATTGGATTGAAAAATGTAGGTATGTTGACTTTTCAAATGTATATGTAATCAATTTCACTAATTTTTATTTTATTTTCTAGGTAGTACATCTAAATTTCATTTTTAATTACTTATGTACAAGTTTTTGTAAGTTAGTGGTTCCTAATAAGCTTCCGCCTTCACGTGGTTGGCACTATTAGTAGAGAATTATATATTCTTCAAGCTAAGAGAAGCTCAAGTTGGATGTGATCAAAGTGGTAGATACTCAAGTGGAGGTCCCAAAGAAAAAAATGATAGTTGGAGCTCAAGAAGTTTATTTTTTAATGCCAAAAAGTTGCATTTTTGGACATGTCATTATAACTTATCCAATGGATTGATCTCAAAAGTTCCACCTAAGTGCTTCATGATGTGATTATAGAGATTAAATAGGTAGGGGAGGGATTTTATGGTTCATGGAAATGACTTAAATATTTCATTTTACATGTGTTTGAACTTAGGCTAAAAAAATGCATTTTTCTTTAATAAGTCTCATTCAGATTCCCATATTAAATATATACTTCATTCATTTAGAGCATACAGGATATATAATAATAATATGTTATTCACTCTATTACAAATCCATATGGGTGTTATAGTTATATATTTAAAATATTTCCTATAAATAGGGTAATTTGTATAACCATAAATCTCTCCACAATATCTTCTCACACCCTATTATTACTCACAAACCTATAAACTCTCATACATAACAACTAACTTCTTTATATACTATTGTTATAACTCTAAAAAATAATACAATCAATAATATATTTTAACAATTAACTATATACAATAGTGAATTATTACTCTCATAATTATTCACATTACGATATACAAATTAATGTGAGGGATAATTATTCCCAAACATTCCCCCCCTTAGGCCTTACGTGGTAATTTGTGTTTCACACTACTTAATGAAAGTAAATAAGGAACATATCAACTTCTTATCAACCATTCACTATCAATAACACATCAATAAAATTAGTGTGGGAACATTGAATAGGAACATCTTCCATAAACCATTCACTAAGGGAACCACATCAACCTAAACAATATGGGAACCATGAGTAGGAATCATCTATTAAAATTTCAGTCTTATATCTCCTAAACACCTTTTTTTTACAGTACACTATGTGGGAAACTAGGAAATACACCACTTATTCATCACACATATAAACAAGTGCTAAAAATATAAAATTATCTATATGTGCCATTATAGCATAAGCACCCCTTCATTAGTGGCTAATGAGAGGCGTATAAAAACTCCATCCTCCAGTGTCATCCATCCTCTAATAGGTCTACTAAATATAAGAAATCTTTAGAATTATAACCAATGTCCTCATTCATTAGTTATTCTTCATCATTTTCCTTTTCTTCATCAAAATTTATGGCATTCTCTTGTAATTTCCCAACAAGCAAGTCCTGAGCTCTCTTTTTGTAGTTTATAACCAAATGGCCAAGTTGTTGACAATAGAAGCAAATAAATCATTTCTTTGAATCCTTATAATTTATTCTTTGTTGGAAAGAAAATTTAGATCTTATTTTAACATATGACTTATCCTCTTTGTTTTTACCATACAATACACTTTCAACTAGATCAATATTCTTATTTTTTTCATCTATCAATGAAGAAATTAGATCTTCTAAGCTAGGATTTATTTTATTTAATGTAAAAACTATGATGAAATAACTAGATGGCATGTTATTTAGTAAAATAGATTTTACATCATCATTAGGTACATCTACCTTTATTCTTTCTAGTTGATTTAGAATGGAGTAAAACTTTATTATATGATGTACCATTTTGTCACTTTCCTCCATCTTGATTCCAAACAGCTTCTATTTGAGAGTCACTATTACACTTCTTGTTTGAGATCCAAATAGTTTATTCAATGTAGTCTAAATGGCATTTGAACTTTTTTATAGGTCAATATGATGGAAGTAAGAATCAAATAACCCTAGTATAATAATTGTTTTTTCTTTTCGATCTTTACTCTCCCATTTCACTGCTTCCTCTACATCTTTTGGTTTCTTCATTTTTTCATCAAGAATATCCCACTGATCCTGGTTGATTAGTAATAACTAGGTTCTTACTTTCCATGTGTGAAAATATTTTACTTCAAACTTTTTAATGTAGTTCAATTTTTCCATTATGGCCCCCTCACAATTTGGACATCACATGCAAGTGATAATGTATCCAATTACATAAATATATACAATATTGACCTTGATAACTTTGACATAGTGAAATTTTTAATTTTGACAATTGACAAATGACATTGATCAATTTGACACAATTGTGAAACTCCAAACTTAAAAAATAAAATTAACTCTTTTGATAGAATATAAAATTCATATAGACTAAACCTAAATGGAAGGGAGACACAATAAATAACCAAGACTCATAATGTACTTTATATGTGACAAAGACACAATTACTTAAATCATATTTGTAAAAAAATAATTACAAATCTAGACATTTGACACTTTACTACAAACTATAAATCAAACCACTCTAAAAATTTTATGATCTAAAAAAATCCTTAAACTTAAAGACATACAGATGGTATACTATTTAAAAAATTAATACACATTGACTATAAGATTTGGTGGCAATTAGAACATTTACATGACTTATATTTAATTTGATAAAACAAATAAAAAGGATCCCTATGCATGGCACATGGACAATACTAAACTATGAGAATGAATTATAGTAATAGAGATAGCAAGAAATCCATAGACTAAGAATTTAATTTTAAATACCCTTATCATTGTTGGGGATCAACCAACAAAGTTGATTACTATGTGAAAGCAACTAAACATGGAATTAAACTAGAATGATAAGTAACTAGAATCAGAAAACAACAAAGAATAAGAGATACAAGAAACCACCCTGAAAACTTGTATTAAACTCTTCCAGAAGGAATACAATTGAAGAAACCTCTTTTCTTCCACACCTCTCTCAGATGTACAGATCTCTTTCCAGATCTCTTTCCCTCAAGAGTTCTCTCTCAATTACAATCAACTCCAACACTTGGATTGATACACATATACATGTATGTTCAATACTGTTACAATTTTATAAGCTATGATGATCTATCCCTATTATATAACTTTAGGGATTCATGAGCATACAATCACAACCGTTAGATGCACCTCCTAATCAAGGGCTCAAAACAGTCCTACTAAAGATAGAGATGCAGACTTAAGACTAACACTTAATCCTATCATGCAAACATTTTGTTCTGTCCACAAAAATAGATTATGGATGCACAGGTGACCGATGTCAGTCCCTACCTGTCTACCTGTGATCGACGTCGGCCGATACATGACCAATGCCGACATCTCTCAGTCGAATCCTAACCAACGTCGGTGACTGTGTGACTCCTACAACTTCTGCACTCACTCATTTGGTGAAGCTTTTAGCTCCACAACTCAACAATCTCCCACTTGGAGATAATTAGCTACACCAGTACCTATACAACAGCATCTTCTAGCTTCTCGATCTTCAAACTCAATCATGAAGACCTATAAAATTTGAATGAAGATTCAACTTCTCCTTTGTTACTGGCTTGGTTAACATATTAGTAGGGTTCTTATCTATATGAATCTTCTCCAGCTTCAACTCACCATCCTCCAATACCTGTCTAATGAAGTGGTACCTAAGATGTCTATGTTTAGTTCTTGAATGAAAGGCTGAATTCTTAGCCAAATGAATTGCACTCTAACTATCACTGTATAATTTGCAACTCTCTTGCTCCTTTCCTAGCTCTTCCATGAACCGTGTCATCCATATCATCTCTTTACTAGCCTCTGTGATTGTAATATATTCTGCTTATGTAGTTGACAAGGCAACAACCTTCTTCAACTTTGAAATCCAGCTAACCGCCATTCCACCAACAGTGAAAACATATCGTATGGTGCTTCTTCTGCCATCCAAGTCACCTGCCATATCCGAATCTACATAACCATGTAGAGAAGTGTTTGACCCACCATAGCACAAATGCCTATTGTTGGTCCCTCTCAGATATCTAAGGATCCACTGAACTGCTTTTCAGTACTCCTTCCTTGGATTGGCCATATACTTACTCACAACTCCCACTGCTTGGGCAATATCCAGTCTAGTACATACCATTGCATACATTAAGCTCCCAACTGCGAAAGCATATGGAACTCTACTCATGTACTCTACCTCATCATGTGAATTAGGACACTGATCTTTACTCAACTTGAAGTGTTCAGCCATAGGTGTGCTTACCGATTTTGCATCCTGCATATTGAACCATTTCAACACCTTGTTCACATAATCCTCTTGAGACAAACTCAACCTATGATTTTTCTTGTCTCTCTTAATATTCATGCCAAGGATTTTCTTTGCTGCTCCCAAATCCTTCATGGCAAATGTGTGAGCTAATTTCACCTTAAGCTAAGAGATATCCTGCATGTGTGATCCTACAACCAGCATATCATCTACATACAACAACAGAATAATATATCTACCATTATCCAATCTCTTAAAATACACACAATGGTCAGATTGACATCTACTGTAGCCATGCTCAGTCATAAACCTGTCAAATATCAAATACCATTGTCTAGGAGCTTGCTTGAGACCATACAAGCTTTTCTTCAATCTGCACACTAGCTTCTCCTTACCTTTGACCTCAAATCCTTCCATCTGATCCATATATATTTCTTCATCCAAATCTCCATTAAGAAACACTATCTTAACATCAAGCTACTCAAGATGCAAATCCTTAATAGCAACTAAAGACAATACAGTCCATATAAAAGTCATTTTAACTACAGGAGAAAAAATCTCACCAAAATCAATACCTGGATTTTGTACAAATCCTTTCACAACCAACCTGGCCTTATATCTCATCTATCCATTCTCACCTTCCTTCAATCTGTAGATCCATCTATTCTTCAGTGTCTTCTTTCCCGTTGGAAACTCAACCAAATCCCATGTTTGGTTCTCTTTCAAGGAATCAATTTCCTCATTCATGCCTAGCTCCCACTGATTCTTGGATTCCACCTGTATTGCTTCATCAAAACTCTCTGGTTCTCAACCATCAATAAGCAATAAATAGTATAATGAAGGGGAATATCAAATTGGAGGTTTACTTACCCTTTCTAACCTCCTGATGGGCATCTGAGACTCATTCACAACATGCTATCTGCCCAAATTCTCTAACAGTGACCGACCTCTATCACCTCCAAGCCTGTTACTGGCTGACATCAATTCCACATGACCGACGTCAGTTCCTTCCTGGCCAACATCGGTCACTATATGACCAACATCGATTCTTGTATTGCCGACGTCAGTTCCTTCTTGACCGATGTCGGTCTTTGTGTTTTCCTATCTGTGATTATTCTTTCCTATGAGCTCATTTTGGACCGTCACCTCGTCCAATTATTCATGGCCCTACTCAGAATTCTTCAGCTTCTTGAGCTAATCAATATACATCACTTTTTCATTGAAAACAACATCACAGCTCCTAATTATTTTGTTAATTCCTAGATTCCAAAATTAGAATCTGAAATCATCAGAGCCATAACCAATAAATGTGCACCTCATAGACTTAGCATCTAGCTTCTTTCTATTTTCCTTATCAACATGCACAAAAGCTTTAGAACCAAATACTATGAGAAATGAAAGATCTACCTTTTTACCTGTCTATGCCTCTTATAAAATTCCACCATCCAGTGCTGTAGAGGGTCCTCTGTTAATTAGGTAAACTACAGTATCCACAGCGTCTGCCCAAAACTCTAAGGGCAAACCATCATATAACCTCATACACCGTGCATGCTCCATTATTGTTCTATTTATCCTTTCAACAACTCCATTTTGCTGAGGTGTCCTTGGAACCATCCTTTTCCTATGTATTCCATGCATATAACAACACCAGTTGAACTTGTAGCTATAGAACTCACCACCATTGTCAGATCTAAGGCACTTCAATCTCCTGCATGTTTCATTCTCAACCATAGCTTTCCAAATCTTAAAAATGTCAAAAACATCAAATTTATTTTTTATACAATAGACCCATACCTTTCTTGTAGCATCATCTATGAAAGAAACATAGTACTATGATCCTCCAATACAAGTAACCTGAGCTGGTCCCCACACGTCTATGTGAACAAGCTCCAACTTATGCTTCTTCTTTGTTGACCCAATCTTAAGAAAACTCACTTTCTTCTATTTTCCAAAAATACAGTGCTCACAAAAATATAGATATATGCTTTTCAAATCTAAAAGCATACCTTTTGACTTAAGAATAGACATTCCTTTCTCACTCATGTGGCCAAGCCTCTGATGCCACAACTTTGCATCTACATCTAAAGTAGATAATACAGAAGGAGAATTATCAGTAATGCAATTACATAAATAGAGAGTACCTACTCTCTTACCTCTAGCCAATACAAGTGCACCCTTGGAAACCTTCCAAGATTCAGCTGTGAGAGTTACTGTGCAACCCTCATCCCCCAACTTTCCTATAGAAATTAGATTCCTCTTCAGGCTGGGAACATGCATGACATCTCTCAACACCCATGTGTTTCCATTTTGCATTTTTAGCTGCACTTTTCCTTTGCCAAAAATTTTACAAGGCTCATCATCCCCTAAATAAACTATTCCAAAATCTCCATGGACATAGTCACTAAAATATTCTCTATTTGGGGTAGCATGAAAAGAGGCACCAGAATCTAAAACCCAAGATTCTATATTATTATGCAAAGAGAATATAAGAGAATCTTGTGCAACAATACCTACAACTTTTGCTTCTTCTTTACCTTCATGCTGATTGTCTTCTTTAGGTTTTGACCAACAATCTTTACTTATATGCCCTATCTTTCCACAATTCCAGCAGGCTATCCTCCTGCCATTTCTGGATTTAGATCTAGCTCTCATCTTTGACTTAGACCTTGATCTCCTATGATTGCCCTTCTCTTTTTGCCTTCCCCTACTCTCAAAACTTAAAGCGTTCCCTGATGTTTCCTCTGTGCTTTTCCTCCGAATTTATTCATTCAAGATTACACTAACAACATCATCTACTTTTAAATATTTGAAGCAGATGCAGTATTACTAATTGCCATTACCAAGCTATACCAGCTCTCAGGTAAAGAGCATAAGATTAATAGAGCTTTAATTTCATCATCAAACACTATTTTGACTGAATTTAATTGATTTACAACTCCATGGAAATTATTTAGATGATTAGATACAGATCCACCTTCCTGCATTTACAAATTAAATAACTGCTTCATAAGATATACCTTATTTGAAGCTAAGGGTTTTTCATATAAATTTGCTAAAGTAGTCATTAACTCTACCATTGACTTTGCCTGTGATAGATTGGATATCACAGTAGATTCTAGACTCAATCTTATAGATCGAAGAGCCTTTTTATCAAGAACTTCCAATTCTTCATCTTCCATGTTTGTGGGCTTCTTTGCAACCCCACCTAACGGTAAGTATAGATCTTTTTGATATAGATAATCTTCTATCTGCATTCTCCATAATTGGTAATTCTTGCCATTAAACTTCTCCATTCTTAGTTTACTTTCTTCTGCCATTGCTTTCTCCCACTCAAATAGAAATCCATGTGAGTGACCTATAATCAATAAACACTAACCAGATCTAAAACACCTGTTAGTCAACCTGAGCTCTGATACCACTTGTTGGGGATCAACCAACAAAGTTGATTACTATGTGAAAGCAACTAAACACGTAATTAAACCAGAATGATAAGTAACTAGAATCAGAAAATAGCAAAGAATAAGAGATACAAGAAACCACCCTGAAAACTTGTATTAGACTCTTCCAAAAGGAATACAATTGAAGAAACCTCTTTTCTTCCACACCTCTCTCAGATGTATAGATCTCTTTCCAGATCTCTTTCCCTCAAGAGTTCTCTCTCTCAATTACAATCAACTCCAACACTTGGATTGATACACATATACATGTATGTTCAATACTGTTACAATTTTATAAGCTATGAAGATCTATCCCTATTATATAACTTTAGGGATTCATGAGCATACAATCACAACCATTAGATGCACCTCCTAATCAAGGGCTCAAAATAGTCCTACTAAAGATAGAGATGTGGACTTAAGACTAACACTTAATCCTATCATGCAAACATTCTATTCTGTCCATGAAAATAGATTTTGGATGCATAGGTGACCGACATCAGTCCCTGCTTGTCTGCCTGTGACCGACGTCGGCCGATACATGACCAACACTGACATCTCTCAATCAACTTCTGACCGACGTCGACAACTGTGTGACTCTTTCAACTTTTGCACTCGCTCATTTGGTGAAGCTTTTAGCTCCACAACTCAACAATCATCTCTCCATGTGTATTTTACTAGATTTGAAAATAGCTAAATGTTTTTGAATATAAATCAACTACAAATGAGGACTTCATGATCATAGGACCTATTTAGCACCTTTCTTTCTATTACATTCACATTCTCTTCAAATATATTGCCATGCCTTATTTTCATATTGGAATCACTTAAATGGGATAAAATTCCATATATGATGAGCAAGGGATCTAGGTGGCAGTCATGCATAAAGCATGGAGAATAACATAGCAAAACTATGCTAGATGTTTCCCATGCATAGTAAAATGATGTAATAGAATTCAAATCTTTATTATGCACTATGAGAAAACAAGTATCCCAAAAAGGAAATAAACTCATAGGTAATAGGTATCATTTAATGAATGTTTAACCCTATATAGGTATGCATAGATGTTAAATAATGCTAGGACATTATTCAAAATCAATGTTCCATATTAGAACAATTTGAACACATTATAATCTTGATAAAACATTATAATTTGAATGGAATTTCACATCAAGATTAATCCAATGTCATATAAAATGTCACTACCATCGTTACTAATCCTTCTTTACCTACTTTGATACCAGATAATAAGTCTAGTTCAGATTTCCATATTAAATCTATACTTCATTCATTTAGAGCATACAGGCTATACAATAATAATATTTTATTCACTTTGTTACAAATCCATATGGGTGTTATAATTATATAGGAAAAGTCTTTCTTATAAATAGGGTGACTTGTATCACCATAAATCTCTCTAAAATATCTTCTCACACCCTATTATTACTCACAAACCTATAAAATCTCATACATAAATAATAGTTAATTTATTTACATATTATTATTTTAACTAATAACAATAATAAAATCAACAATATATGTAATAGTTAATAATTACTCTCATAATTATTCACATTAAATATACAAATTAATGTGAGGGTTAATTATTCCCTAACATTATTATATTGGAAATGACATTCTTGAGGCTAGAATGGGTCGTGGGTTTGTCAATCAAGCCTGATGGGAGGCCAATAACCTAGTCCTAGATGTTATATTCCCCTTGAATGTGTTGGTAGTGTCATTTATCAATCAAGAAGCATTAGAACCATAGTTATGCAACCACAACTTAAACTTTGATAATATTAATGTAAGTGTTTCCACATTCTTGAACAGTAATAAAAATGCACTTCTAGGTTGATTTAAACATCATGGTAGTGCGATAACATGTAATTTCCCTATTTGGATATGATAAAAGTGATATATTCTCAAATGGAGGTCTCAAAGGTATAAATGGTAGTTAGAGCTCAAGAAGTTGCTTATTCAATGCTCAAAAGTTGCATTTTTGGACCCATAACTACAACTTGTCCAATGGATAGATCTCAAAGGTTCCACTTGAGTTCTCTAATATGTAATTAGAGGGATTAGAGAAGTAGGGGAGGGATCTTAAGGTTCACATAATTGACTTAGAGGTTTCATTTAATGTGTGTTTGAACTTAGGATAAAATTTTGATTTTTTCTTGTATTGGGAAGGGCATTCTTGAGGCTAGAATGGGTGGTGTGTTTGTCGATCAGGCCTATAAAAGACCAAAAATCTAGTCTTAGACATTATCTAACCCCATAAAAAGTGCTTTTAGTGTCATTTTTTGGTCAATAAGCATCGAAATCATAGTTATACAACCACAAATTAAACTTTGACAACATTTGTTGTTTGTATTTCCATGCTCCTAAATGGTAGTGAAAATATACTTCTGGGTGTATTTGAATGTCTTAGTGATGTGATAACCTATAATTTGCCTATTTATACACGATTAAATTGACATAATCTTAGGTGGAGGTCCCAAATGTAGAAATGGTAGTTGGAGCTCAAGACATTCCTTGTTCAATGCCAAAAAAAATCATTTTTAGACCCATCATTGAAACTTATCCAAGGATTGATCTCGAAGGTTACACCTAAGTGCTCCAAGGTGTAATTAAAAGGATTAAATAGGTATGGGAAGGATTTTATAGTTCACAAAAATGACTTATAGGTTTCATTTTATGTATGCTTGAACTTAGGCTAAAAATTTACATTTTTCTTGTCTAAGGAAGGGCATTCTTGAGGTTGGAATGGGTGTTCAATGTATCAATCGAGCCTAATGAGAAGACAAAAACTTGATACTAGATTTTATCTACCCCAAAAATGTGTTTTTAGTGTCAATTTCTTTTAATAAGTATTATAAAATTAGTTTTATAACCACAACTTAAACTTTGACAACATTTGTTGTTAGTGTTTTCATGCTCCTGAACAATAGTGAAACTGTACTTTCAAGTGGATTTTAAAATTGTGGTAGTATGATAAGATTTAATTTGCCTATATATCTTTGATTTAAGTGATATATTATTAGGTGGAGGTCCCAAAGGTAGAAATGGTATTTAGAGCTTAAGAAGTTGCTTGTTCAATTCCAAAAAGTTGCATTTTGGACCTATTATTACAACTTATCCAATGGATTGCTCTTAAAGGTTCCACTTGAGTGATCTTAGGTGTTATTATAGGGCTTAAATATTCAAGAGAAAGATTTTATAGTTCATTTAAATGACTTAAAAGTTTCATTTTATGCATGTTTGAACTTAAGCTAAAAAATTACATTTTTCTTGTATTGGCAAAGGTGTTCTTGAGGTCAGAATGGGTGGTGGATTTGTCGATAAATCCTAATGGTCCTAGACATTATCCTCCCCATTATATGTGTTTTTAGTGTCATTTTTTACTCAATAATCATCTAAATCATAATTTTATAATCACAACTTAAACTTTGAAAACATTTGTTGTTTGTGTTTACACACTACTAAACGGTAGTTTTGGGTGGATTTCAAAATTGTGGTGGTGTCATAACATGTAATTTACTTATTTAGACATGATCAAAGTGATATATTCTTAGTTTTAGGTCCTACAGGAAAGAATGGAAGTTGGAACTCAAAAAGTTACTTATTCAATGCAAAAAAGTTTCATTTATAGACCCATCACTGCAACTTGTCCAACATATTTCTCTCAAAGTTTACACCTGAGTTCTATGGGATAAGATTATACGGAGTAAATAGCTAGGTGAAGGATCTAGCAGTTCATGGAAATGACTTATAGATTTTTTTTTACATGTGTTTGAACTTAGGTTAAAAAATTGCATTTTTATTGTATTGGGAAGGACATTCTTGAGGCCAAAATAGGTGGTGGGTTTGTTGATATGGCCATATGGGAGGCCAAGAACCTAGTCCTAGATGTTAATCACCCCCCATTATTAGACATATTGGCAGTGTTAGTTTTTTTTTAGGAAACATTAGAACAATAGTTCCATAACCACAACTTAAACTTTGACATTTTTTGTCAGTGTTTTCATACTCATCTCTTCCTTTTCTCACCCACTTTTACATGAAAGTTTATTTTAAGTGTTCAAGTTGATTTGGAGAATATAATAATTTTATGATATTTTCAAATATAAGTTGTCAAATATTATTTTTAGGAATCCTAACACCCTTAAGGGATATGACTAGAAAGTAATAGAATGTCAGGAGTGAGATGTTGAAGGTGATGAATGAGTGAGGTGTTGAAGGGTCAAAAACCAGTCTCAAAAACTAAATACATGTATAATCTATGTTGAAAATAGTATTATCTAAGCTATCATCCCCCATCAATTTTTAGTAAATCCAAAGTAAGGGTTTCATGAGTAAAACAATTCTAAAACTCAAAAAATTGAACAATAAGGTTTAAAACTTTGTGAGTAGCTAGGGAATGGATCTTATAACTTAGTCCAAATATCATTGAGTTAAGAAGAGGTTTTAAATTATAGGTATAGAGGATTATTTTTATTTACACCTATAGAAGACCATTTTTTATAAAGTTGTGTTTTTCTTCAACCCATAGGTCACTATCAAACCTACAAAAAGGATGGGTATGTGTGTATTTTCCACTTTCCCACCCATTCATTCTATTCGCACAATCCAAAAGTGGGATTGCACATTGCATTTTAAAATTTATGTTGGTGAAAATTGCTTTTAAGACTCCCATTTCCACTACATTACCATTTCCTTTTATCTTATTTGAAATTTGGTTTTTACCCTTCACACATCTAGTGGACTTCATGGTAACATATGCAATTTTTGAAATTGTGTTTGGCCCCTTTTATCCTTGGTGGAGATTTACCACCTATTTAACGCATGCTTTCCATCCATAAACCTATGATAGAATAAAAAACCATCATGTGGAAGTGTATTTTTTGCCCCACACCTTCATGGAAATTTGACATAGTGTTTACACTTTTCCCCAGCCAGACATGCAATCAGTGTGCTAACCTCTACCATACTCTTTCCATGCATTTTATTTATTGCCATGTGTTATCTTTTAGTATGTGCTTTTGTTTACCCATGTGATAAGTAATTTTTTGACATGTGTCTAAGTACTTTGAACTTATCCACATACAGGTAGGTCTGATGGTGAGGATGCCATCTACGTGGCCTCCTAGGTGGCATGGCATTGATTTTATATAAACTACATGTTTTCAAACTAGCATGATCTCTAATAGTTTAATCAAACACCCAAAATTTCTCAGTACAATGTTGGGAACTAATATTGGCTCTTTTTTGGGTATGTACACCCCCTATGGGTGTGCAAAGAACCCTAGAACACAAGACCAGGTGCCAATCCATTGGGCCATGGAGTCAAGAATTTAGAAATTTAAGCAAACACTCATGAAGGCTCAACAAAATAATCATAGATTAACAAAAAAAATATCAGATAGATATAAAAATTAATGCACAAAAGGAACTATCCAAATAAGTCCCAAAGTATAGGGGAAACAAAAAAAACAAAGCAACAAGATATACACTATATAATATGTACATAGTGACAAGCTCAATCGAGGAAATGTCTTAAACATTTACCATGAACTGGCAGCTCCAAAATCTTGTCATCCCTGAATTTCTTGAAATTTTTTAGTAGCTTGGTGACCAAGACAAAGTAAACCAATTTATGCACATGCCTAAAGGTATTTCTAACATTCTATAATAAGATGACATGTTGAAACAAATCCTCTTCATATGATCTCAAATCTAGATAAGACCAAGCCAAAAGATCTTGATAGCTTTTCAATAGCTGTAAATAAGCTTGTTTCTTAGTTGTAATCAAGAAAGTACCAATCAAGAGTGCCTCAAGATTGGCAATGTCATTTGTGCACTCAAATTATTACTTCAAAAAGAACATAAAATATTCATCCTCAAGGGCATAAAAATAACCCCATCTTCATTGAATGTCATTTTCTAAACAACACCATTATTGTCAAACCCAGCATCAAGAATATCTGGTTGCTCTACAACATCCACATTCACAATGAGGTTACCTAATTCCACATCTATGTACGACACTTTTTTAAGAGAACATTTTAGATCTTTAATTACATCATGATTGGGTAACTCATTTTCTTGTCATATTAGCATCACAAGTAAATTCATATGTTGGGACCTTCTTAACTACACTCCAAAACTAATCAACAGTAGTAACATTCATCATTTATGTGGAGGCATAAAACTTATATGGATAATTTTGATAATTGAAAATCATAAGATCACCATCATCAAATGCAAACTCAGGATCATCCACATCTTCATCACTTGGTTCAATAGTATCACATAGAGGATGTGGGAAAAAGCATTTGTCACACTAATAAATTTGAAAATCACAAGTTATGGAATTTAATTTAGTGTTTAATTGATCAGGCACTTCCTTCACAACCCAATATTCATATTTCTATCATCACATGTAGGCATATGAAGTGTTTGATTTGGATTCTAAGCTTTCTCTTGACTAGTAGACCCATGAGGGATCCCCTTCTCAGCTCTAGCTAGCTTGTAGGAAATTTATTTGATATCAGAGGCCAAAGTCTTCATGGTTTCCTCAAGGTTGGCCATCTTAGTAGACTACATCTTTTATAGATTGACCAATTTCACATCAGCCCGCTTGTTCATGGACTTTCCCATAGCTTTTATATTATTCTCAATTTGGATGGCCATATTGAATGCCAATTGCATGTTTATGGGAGCCTTGTCCCACAAGTAGTATGCAACCTTCTTATCAAAGGCATCATAGTAATTTATCAAGCGTGATTTATCACTAGGCCTTATGTTCTCAGGAAACCACATAATAGCTTTGTTGAATCATGTGTTGAAGTCTTGCACACACTCGTTAGGAGTAACATACATGTGTACCTTTCTACAAATATTTGGTAAAAAGCATGTTAATCAAAGTACCAAGCTTTGTACCATGAATTTAAAGATGGCTTCCATCATGATAATAATGGTATCAATTTGTAAAGTGAGTCTAAGTAACTTTTGGAAATGTGAAACCTAGGGTGACCTAGGGTTAAGGTTTTTTAAATCTAGGGTTTCTTTGTACCAATTTATATTATATGTAAAATAGATTAAAACCCTAATATGAAATTGATTTAATTATCTAGGTTGTCTAAAAAATCATTAAAGTAGAAGTATGATCCCTAATTTATTACAAAAAAATTGGATTAATGCAAACTAGGGTTTTGATAAATATTTGAAGTCAGTTTCACCAAATGATTTAACCTTTTAGGTTTTTACATGTGTAATATCCTATGTTTGATTAAAGGACCGAGATGTCTAAATCAACTAAATAATATGCAATAATTAAGCATTGATTTGTTATGGCTATTGACTTTTTAAAAATTAATAATAAATATGCATAAATATAGACTTATCTAGAAATTGACTATAGTAGATGCTTTAGGTTATGAAAATTGGGTTTTGGATAGATTTGAGTGTCATTAAAAGGGTCATAAGATCTTTTTGCTCATTAGGTAGTAGTATCCCACCTAAACAATAGTTTCATACTATTATAGTGTCATTAAAGTGGAACTAGTTTCCTCTTTATAGGATTGTTCCTATTTTTTGGAAGCACATGTGCCTGTGTTTCTAGGTCATGTTCTTGTGTGCATAAAATCTAGAACTCTGTGTTGTGCTTGGAATACATGATTTAGTTCACAAACCCTAATCCTCCTTACAAGTATGGCATTATCAATAAATTTGGGTTCATCACTAGGATAGGTTGGACATCCTCAACACCTCATTTGAAGAGAGTTGCCTACATACCAATACTCCAAGGAGGGATCAAACCTGATGTAGTTCTCCCACCTAGTGCTTGGTGTAAATGCAAGTGATTACTATAATGAGAGTGGTCTTAAATGCCTTGAGTGTGCTTGTGATTTTAAATCTTTAAAATCTTGGCTTAGGTATATTTTAGATGGTAGTATGTAGAAGTAGGTCAAAATAGAGATCAAATACCTTAATTTTGTTCATCTTGTTTCTTGTTTGGATAAGCTTTGCATCTATTTTTTATCTAGTGACTAGAGGTCAAATAGTCTTGTATTTATAGAGATCTATAGCCTATGTGGATAAAAAATGTACTTAGGCTGACCTTAGGAGGGGTGCACGTTTGTAAAAGTATCCATTTAAGAGAGTTAGGGAAAGGGACATTAGTGCCCAATTGGGGACACTAGATCCATGTGGCTGCAATGTCCTTAGTGTGGCACTAATGTCCACCTAGCAGACTACTAGGCAAACCAGGTTGGGATCTTGGAAACCTATCGTAGGAATATGTTTGAGTTGATTGGAGATGTCTATGGTCTGCATAATGGATTTAAAAGTGTGGTAAAGGCTCTAGGAAAGGTATAGGGCTAAACTAGGAATAAGTTAACTCAAGAAACACTCTTAGCATCCAAATACCACTTTTAGGTGATTACAACACTTTAGTAAGGCATTTTTCCAAAATAAAATAAATTTAAAATCTTAAAATAAATCTATGTAATCATTCATCCCCCTCAATCCTCCCTAAAGGGGTTGGTCATCTCACCCTTTTTCCCCACCCTAGGCAATTTAATTTATCAAGGAATTTAATGAGGAAGAGTCTATGACAAGATTAATAATTCAATTAACTCAATAAAAGGTAATTCCATTTACAAAGTAATTTAATAGGAAGAGTCTATGCCAAAGTTAATAATTTAATTAACTCAATAAAGTTCAGTATACACACACACACACACACATGGGTAAGTGCACAAATTTGAAGGACAAAAAGGGGCCTACCCATGGATATGATTTTCCTAAAATTTTAGAAATCTGAACTTCTGTAGATAATTTGAGATATCTACACTTCAAATTTGAAGATCATGTAAGAACATAAAATGTATAATTTCAAGTCTAGTTTCCAAAACACTAAATGTTTTTCTAAATGGTTAAGTGTAATAGGTCAAATATCTAAAATTTGAAGAGGAACTCTTATTTTTTTAAGAAAATAAAGTGGATAGATGGTCGTGTGGCATACCATTTTTTGAGCAATGTTTAATATTCTTGTAAACCCTTTAGGTAAAATTTAGATTAAAACTCTAGTTTGTGACCTATATTTTTTTTATTTTTTCAATGAATACTTTTTTTATGAATTTTTCAAGTAAATAAATCTGGAAAATTGACAAAATATGTATAGTCATCCATGTGATGCACCTAACTACCTGTTGATGATTATAAATGTACCACAGGTGCCCTTAGTGTTTAGAGAACACTTCTCATTCTAGAATTTAGAAAATTCAAAGCATAAGTTACAGGTTTTGACAATCTAATTGCCTCTGGTGAAATACTAGCAAAGTAAGATAACTGTTCCATAATATTTATATAATTCAATGGTTGGGAGCCACCTTGGCCCATTATTTATGAATATTTGTTGATACTTAGTGAGTTATGTCCTAGATTAAGGCTACAGACTAATCTAAGTGGATATTTATAATGTAGCTAAAAATAAAGTGATCTTGGTGTAAAAAAAAGAGCAAAGAGGAGGGCAAAGCAGAAAAGAAGTGAGTGATTGTCGATTTTAGTCCTGAACATTATGATAAATTATCAATGGTAAATGAATACATATTTAACAAATATATAATGTAACATATCCTAATCTCAAATATCACTATATCAGGAAAACTTCAAAGGAAATGATTTAAGAATAGCGAGTAAGAACCAAGACTACTTTAGGGATTTACCACTATATTCAAATAGTAATTGCACATCTAAATATAGAGCAAAATGAAATGAAGTAGAACCTAATATCTTTCAACTAATCTAACATAGGCATAAATGAAAAACCCTATGATTAAATAATGTTATTTATAATTTAAAGACACTATTCAAATTTAAGACCTCTACTACCAATTGAGAGAAAAAGCTATATTAGCATTTAACACATCAAAAATGGACAATCATTTCGGAATTCCTTGATCTTATTAATTTATTCAAGTATACAAAAATTTTTGAAAAAAAACTCTCTCCCTTTACAATGGTAATACATGCCTTTATAGGAAGACTAGATAGTAAACTAGTCAGTTACAAAATATAAGTGTACAAGGATAGGGACACTTATCCTTACAAGTGCTTTTCCAAATTGTACTGACCTAGAGGCAAACATGCTAACAAAATAACATATGCCTTTTCAATGGGATATTCTACTTCAAAATGTTACACATTTTTTTAAAAATAGAATATGCTTAATTTGATGGTGGGGCCCTTAGTTGTCACTATTAGAGTATGTTCATGGCTCTCCCATGTTGTTCATCAATTAAGTCTAGGTCCACAATAGGCTTCATGATTTATTCTTCTTCTTTAATCATCAGGTCATCAAATTTGTTATCATTTCTATCAATGGCCTCTTATATACTCCTTGATTCATTTATTATTTCCCTTTTATTAAGTATCATGCCTAGGATTTTAT
Source organism: Torreya grandis (assembly GCA_037957365.1). Taxonomy (NCBI): domain Eukaryota; kingdom Viridiplantae; phylum Streptophyta; class Pinopsida; order Cupressales; family Taxaceae; genus Torreya; species Torreya grandis. The sequence goes on from JARHVA010001715.1 coordinate 2,259,551, forward strand.
TATTTTCACCTTCAAATCTACCTTGTCCTTTTCCTCTAATTTCATGGGTTACCAAAGTAGCCCTATGCTTGAATTCCTCATCACTAATAATCCCAAGGGCATTGGGTTTTTCAGGCTCTGTAAGCATGGTCCTAAGAAGTTATTCAATTATTGCAATTAGTTCCTTGTCTTCTTTTAGGACCATTTCCATATTATTGTGCCATGCACTCAAAATCTAAGACTTTTCAATCAAAATCCCTAGAATTATGCTCAAATGCCCCAAACTAATGGTCTTGAAGTTTGGGATCTTCTTCTTTTCTTGTATATTAAGGAGTTGAGTTATTTTATCTTCAAAGGCCTGCCACTGGGTGACTAGACTCTTGGCTAGTTCACATTTTCTTTATAATGCACCTTGCCTTAATTTCATCGACTTAAGTGCCTCAAACATGTCGTAAAATGACTTGTCAATTAGCTTGATTATTGTATTTAGCACTAATAGAATTACTTATTTTTCCAACTTTTATTTCTCTCTTTCCGAGTTTTGGATCCTTTACTTCATACCTTGGACTCTAGCATTAGCTTGTGTTGAATGGGCTTCAATTAGACTTTCCACATCTTCCCCATTAATTGTAGCCTCTCCAAGCTACTAGCCACCCATTGGGGTTAGTCCTACAAATGGTTCTACCTTCTGAAAGGTGAATTATTCTATCCCAACCATAGTTATCTTGGTTGTTATTATTTCCAACCTAGCTATCTCAAGGTTGAAATAGATAATAGTGATTGATTCCTTAAATTGGAAAGGTTATGGGACCTCCATACTTGAGCTAGTATATGTTCCTAGAGCATCTATCTTATTTCCTTTTGTCCCTTTAGTGGCCATAACTCTTATTTATTCTTGCTTCTTCATTATTGATTTTATCCAAGGCTTCATATCATCTTGTATTCCCACATCAATGACCCTTGTCATGGCCCAAGAATGAGAAAGAGTGGATATTTTCCAATTTTCTATAGATGAACTAGTGGGGAATGACAAGTCCATGGATTGGAAATTCATCACTAAAGAGATTGACTTCACTAGTGGGATGAGTGAAGGTCAATTTGAGTTTATTCCTTGGTCTTATTGGGACCAAGGCTAATTCTTCCCTCTTATTCTCTTGAGGTACCATGGGGATTATCTCTTTTCCTATTGTTTCCTCTGAAGGGTCCTCCTCTCCACTTGAGCCATAGGACTCTGCAAGTTCCTTGAGGTCACCCTCAAATGTCTCTTCTAGTTCTAAGGATATCATGTCAATGTACTAGATTGGATAAGGTGGCCTTTGTTGCATTGTTAAAGTTAATGGCCCTTCTCCAGGTCTTTATTATAATCTTATCTCTCTATCATTCTCCTTTCCTTTGCCTTGATTACCCTAAATTTTCTTGACCTGTTATTGGGGTTGTGGTTGCTATGTCTTAGGTGGCTCATGGGTTGTTCTAGATGGCCTAGGTAGTAAATTGTATTTCAAAGGGTGAATTTACCATGTTTCCCTAGATGGCTTATTGTCCCTCACCAATCTATGCTCAAGCTTAATGTTATGGCCTTGAATCTTGGCCAATACCTCTTCATAGTTCTTAGCCCTGATATATATGGTGCCATGGACACCGAGTTGATGTGCATATTTTGGCTTCAAGAGTTTCTTGTCCCTTATATGGTCAGTAACTACATTCTTTGGATCCCACATCTAGAGTTCATCTAGTTAGAAGCCAAATGAATCCCTGTGTGTTTCAGGTATTTCCCATTGGTGGGCAATGCAAACTTTGCTCCTTGTAAGTCTTTGAGCTTAAAGGTGTTTTTCCCTAATATTTATATGATTTGGTATGGACCAATCTATAGGAGTGTGAATTTACCATGTTTTCCCTTTAGTTCAGATGCTTTATCCAAAGGAGAACTAGGTTTCCTTGTCTAAACACCTTGATTTTGTAGCTTTTATCAAACTGTCTCTTAACTATGGTTTTATGCCTGCTAAAATTATCAAAGGCTTCCTCCCTTGCATTTTCCATCTAATTTATATCCAACAATCTAGAATTGGCTAGCTCTTGGCTCTCCTCCATGTATTATTGCATAAATATATATGTAGGAAACTTAAGAGTGATGGTAAAGATGGGTTCATGTTCATACAACAATAGAAATGGTGAGGATCTTAAGGCTTTCTTGATTATTATCCTATTATCCCAAAGTGAAAATTTAAGGAGCTTGTGCCAAGTCTTGGGCTTGTCTTTAGCAAACTTCTTGATTGCCTTCATTAGGTTCTTCTTTCTTGACTCAGAGACTCCATTTCATTGGGGATAATGGCTAGATGAAAACTTGAGATAGTTGTCATTGTCATAAGCCCATTCATTCATCTCTATAGATGTGAAGGTAGACCCATTGTCACATACTAAAGATACTAGAGTCCCAAACCTAGTGTAGATGTTTTATTCTAAGAAGTTGATCACTTCCTTGGTTCTGCATTTTTTAGTGGATATAACTTCATTACATCTTATACAATAATATGTGGTAGTAAGGACATAATTGTGACCTTTAGATGATTTGGGGTTGATGACAGCAACAAATTCCAACCCCTATTGATAAAAAGGTTTGTCAATCATGACTAGCTGTAGAGGCATTGCTGCCTTTGGCTCCTTAGTGATAAAGATCTAACATTAGTGGCATTATCTTACATTTTTATGGGCATCTTTGAAAATATTTGGATAAAAATAACTAGCTCTAAGAACCTCATGGGTTGTGGTCTTCCCATATGGATGTCCATTTCCTAGCTTTTCATGAAAGGTACTCATGACTTGGGTGGCTTATTCTTGAGAGACACACCTTGAGTAGACACCTTCAAATTTTCTCCTATATAAGATCCAATTATTTATCAAGTAGTGGTTTTTCTTTAACCTTAGGGCTCTCTTTTACTCCCTAGATAGAATTGCAGGACAAATACCATTGATTAGAAAATGTATGATTGGATCATACCACTCACTAGCTTGAAAGTTTTGTTGACCCGCCTACATTATACTTAGTCTAGGGTTAGTATTATAAATCATATGAATCAAACCTCAGCACCTTACCAATTTTTTTTTTTTAAATCTCTAATAAGTCATATTCCTAAAATATTGACATCCACTTACCTCTTCATTCCCCCAATTCATTATGGCTTAACATAAGTTTGATGGCAGGGTTCGGTAAGATGGCATGCACCATATTTATAAGGAGGTAATGCCTAAATTTCTTAACTGCCTTGACTAATTCATATGTTTGTTTATCAATAAATGAGTAATTTAACTCATCATTCTTGAAATTAGTGCTCATGAAATCTTTTGGGTGGTCATACCCTTCAATTTTTTGAGTTAACACTATAGCCATAGTGTGATCAGATGCAAAAGAATAAAGGTAAAAGTCCCTTGAAAAATCAAGACTTATAAGAACTGGATCCTCACTAATTACCTTCTTGATATCATTAAATTCCTTTATGGAATACTCATTCCATGTGACTTTGGCATCCTTCTTCAGCATGTCATTCAATGGTTTGACTATTTCTACAAAACCAAAAATAACTTTCTTACAAAAATAAATTTAACCAAAGAATAAATTTAACTCTTTTTTGTTGTTTGGAAGCTCTATTCTAGATATGGCCTCCACCATTTTAGGGTCTATAGAGATCTCATCTTTGGTTATAATTTGGCCCAATAAATTTAATTTAGTCACACAAAAGATAATTTTTGTAGGGTTCAAGGAAATTTCATACCTTCTGCATCTTTCAAAAACTTGTTGTAAATGCATGAAGTGATCTTCCCTATTTTTAGAAAAAACTATTATATCATCCATATAAATAATGATGCATTTACTTATCAGGCCTTAGAAGGCATGATCCATAGCTCTTTGGAAGGTGGATCCTACATTGATGAGCCTAAAGGTCATTCTCTTGTAAGTGAAGGCCCCCCACTTTATGGTGAAGGTTGCCTTCATCTTGTCCTCCCTATCAACCAATACTTAGTTGTAACCTAAAAATCCATCAAGAAAAGACATCAAAGTTGATCCTAAAATAACTTGAATTACTTGGTCTAGGGAAGGAAGGGGGTATTTGTCCTTTGATTCTTTATTCAAAATTTTAAAGTCTATACAAAGTCTAATCTCACCATTCTTCTTCCTGACTGGCACTAAATTAGCCATCCAAGTAGAGTGCCTGATGGGGAAGACTATCCTAGCATATAGAAGTCTCTTAACCTCTTTAAATATCATTAGTTCTAATACAAGATTTACAATCCTTTGTTTTTTTTTGAATGGTTTGCAACTCTCTTTAATGGGTATGGTATGTGTGATGACCCTTGGATCAAAGATATTTAAGTCATCATAGGACTATGCTATAACATCTCTGTATTTGGCAAGGATTTCCTTAGCTTTCTTGTTCTCAATGTTTTTACAGGCCTTCCCAACATTTAAAACTAGGATTAATCATGAATGCCTAATTAAATAGCATTATAGTACTTCCCATTTACCTTGGGAACCTTGGAAGCATCAACAAGTTTTTTTATCAAAAAGTCTTTTTAAAGTAATCATCTCCTAGGGAATTTTGTTGGCAATCAACTGAATGACCTTGTCATCAAATTTATCTTCCTTAGATGTATTTTCATCATCTTCATCAACAATGTGGGCATAAAATTCCATAGAATTGGTTATGAAATCCAATATCTACTAATCATAATTCAAGACTTGAAAGTGATTAATGTTGTCAAGCACTAAAGGACAAGGGATCAACTTAATGCTGAAATTTGGAGAATCTTGGTTGAGCATGAGGTTGGCTATAGTAGATGCCAACTCATCAGCAGTTTGGTTTTCCTCCCTTGGGATGAGTTCATGCTAAAGGCATCAAAGGACTCAATTAGGTCCCAAACTCTAAACTTATATCTTTTTAATTATGAGAGCTTGCATTAGTATTTGCTTCTAACCTAGTTAACCACTAGTTCTGAATCCCCATAAACTAGCGATTCTTTGACCTTATTTTATATGGCAAACTGTAAACCTAGGACAAGTGCTTCACACTCAAAAATATTATTAGTACAAGGGAATTAGATCCTATAGGAATCATGATAATTTTTTTTAGTATGATTGATTAAGACAACACCAACCCCTAATCTAAAACTACACTTGGCACCATCAAAATACAATTTCCACAATCTAAGAACAACCTGAGCATTATTAAGATCACATATCTTATCAACCTCTAGGGTGAAGACCCCTAAGTCTAAGTCAATTATGTTAAACCTCTCATTTTCAACATTGTACTTAGTTATCATATGCTTCATTATTGGTTCTCTTTTAATCCTGATTTGATTGGGGACCCTCTTCTAGGGTAGCCACAAATGTGAGCATTATGTAGACATGTAACCATTCAAAGCCTTGGTTGATTCCCTACTTAGTAATATTTCATAAATGTTAGGTATTTAAACCAATTGAATATCAATGAATTTTTGTATCCTAGGCTCAGAAGCTAGTTGCATATGAACATTTAATAATTCTCCTATAACTTTAACTCTAGATTTGTCCAATTTGGTGACAACCCTATCAAATTTTATAGGTGTTAAACTAAGTTGCTTGCATATCCCTATAGGCATGATATTGGTATATGCTCCTAAATCCAATAAGAAATTATGCAAGTTCTTACCAAACATCCTAATAGTGAGCAAGAAAGGAGGAGACTCAGCTTTGGCATGATCAGTCTTGGGTGGATTGTTGTGCTTCTTTGATAAGGATTCCAATAAGAGGTCTCTATACTTTTTAATATATGTTATTTCATGCAATGTGATATTATCCTTTATCTTATTCATGTCTTTAACTATATTATACCTAGTTTTATTAGAATAACTAGGAATTTTAACATTGGTTTTAGAAGTACTCCCTTTTGGTGGCTTTGGATTTTTTATTGAAGAGGTGTTAGGAGGAGTTCCAAAATTATTTGGAGGTGTTTAGGTAGTCAAATTATACCTCTAATCTCTATTCCTTAATGGGTAGGTCTTATTTAGGAACTGATAAAAGGCCTGGACTTATTCAAGGATCTCATCAGGAACATTTTCCTCTTGAAGGGGGAAGTCAAAGGTGTCAACCATGAAGGATTACTTAAATGGTTTAGATCTAAAGGGACCTGCACCACTTTATTTGTTAGGGACCACTTCAAATGTATCCAAATCCTCTTGGAAAGCCTCAAAGTCTTTAAAAAATTCTATACAATCAATTTCCCCATGCTTGGTTGTACAATGTACCCTAGAATAGTCAAGCAATGTAATATCAGTAAGATTAATGTCCATATTCTTGTTATTGGAAGATTTTTCATTAGCCGTATTGTTGTGAAAACTATCATTCTAAAATATGTTGCTTTACCTATTAAACCTTTGAAATGATAAATTCCTACTAGAGTTCTCTCTAGTATTGCCTACTTGTTTTTGTAACTAAAGGAAATTAGTGTTTAATTTTTGAATGATTTTCAAGATAGACTCATTCTCATTTTTTGGAGTTTAAAAATTATGCACCTAATTTTTGTTAGCACATGTAGCTGGTACTAAATCACATTGATCACCTATATTAAAGCCATTCGTAGGATGACTTAATAATCCTAGATGTTGATTGGGGCCGCATGACTTAAGGGAATTGGTTTAAGTTTGGAAGTTAGTTTAAGGCTAGGAAGTTTTGGTTATTTTTAAGGAACAAGTTCATTACAGACATATGTGGGTTCACATTTGGGATTGAGTAAGCCATTTGCCCCTGAGAATGCATTTGATCATTAATGGTCACTGATTCGGAGTAGGCTTGGGCCAATGAAGCTATAGCTAGGATGGATATTTTCAAGAATATAAAGGTCATAGGATCCACTACATCTTTGTAAATTTTTAAAGCTAAAACATCATCAGGCTTATAAGGTTCTATGGTTTTGTTATACATATTTTGAAGCCTAGCATTAATTAACCTGATTGGCTCATTGGCATCCCTTCTAATAGTGGTGAATTGATGGTAAATAACATAAGGACTGATAATCTTACTAAATTTATCAATGAACACATTATTGAAATCATTCCAACTTGTAATGTAATTATTAGGCAAGTTTAAAAACCACTCATAAGCTACATCTTTAAAAGTGAAAGGATATAGTCTACATGCTACATCCTCATGCACAACATTAAGTAGCCTTAAGGTAGATTTAAAAGACGTTATATGTTCCTCAATGGTTATTATTCCAGTTGGACTAAAGGTAGGCATATATTTCTTAGGGTTCCTTGGGAGATCATGAACTACCCATGGTATATTAATTGAAGTATCCCCCAACCATGCCATACCTAGATGAAGGTTGAAGGCACGGGTACCCTAAAGAGGTGAAGTTGGAAGAGACTTGGATCTCCTATGTCTACCTTTATCATGTCTAGCTCTCCTATGTACCTTGAGCTCAAGTAAAGGATCTCTAGTTAATGAATGTGATCTTGTTCTTATCTTGGGAAATTCCAACTTGAAATTAAAAAATCTTTCCTAAAATATGATGTGTCAAGTTATAGTTTATAAAGAATAAGAGTTAGACCTACAGTTTGAGTTTATTTTGTAAAGGTGGTATGATAATTTGTAAAGGACATTGATCTTTGATTGAATTAGCTCAAAGATGAGCCCAAATACATAAATATGTTCTATCTTTACAAGTCTAAGACTAGAGGAACTCATATCTATGAAAGATAATCCCACCTTTGATCAAAATGAACTATTCTAACCTCAAATACTATAGATTTTCAAAGTTAAAGATAAATTTAGTAAAAATAAGCATCAATTCTCAAAAAGATTTAAAATAAATATAAAGGGGTGTCAAGAACAATGAATATTAATGATATTTATACTTTTAATTAAATAATTGACTCAAAAAATGAATATATACTGATCTTTAGGTAAACAAGACTAAGAATAGTAAGGATTCAAATAATTCTAACCCTTCTTCTAACACCATCAAGAGCAATCCTGTTGATGCTTCTCAATGTACCATAGGCACCCTTAGTGTTTAAATAACACTTCTAATTTTAATTTAGAAAATTTAGGGAATGAGTTGCATATTTTGACAATTTGGTTGCTTATGGTGAAATAATAGTAGAGTAAGATAACTATTCCACAATATTGATATATTTTAGGGGTTGGGAGCCACCTTGGCCCATTATTTTTTAAACTTTGTTGATACTTAGTGATTTATGTCCCATATTTATGCTACATAATAATCTAAGTGGATATTTATAATGTAACTAAAACCAAAGTGATTTTGGTGTAAAAAAAAGAGCAAAGGGGAGGGTAGAACAGAAAAGAATTGAGTGATTATCAATTTTAGTCTTGAACAATATGACAAAGTATCAATTACAACTGAATACGCATTTAAAAAATATATAATACAACATATCCTAAGCTCAAATCTCACTATATATCAAGCAAACTTCAAAGGAAAATGTTTAAGAATCACGAGTGAGAACTAGGTCTACTTTAGGGATTTACCACTATAATCAAATAACAATTGTAGATCTAAATATAGAGAAAAATGAAATGAATCAGAACCTAATATCTTTCAAATAATATAGCATAGGCACAAATCAAAAACCCTATGATTAAATAATGTTATTCATAATTCAAAGATAGTATTCAAATTCAAGACCTTTACTAATAATTGAGAGAAAAATCTATAATAGCAATTAACACATAAAAAATGGACAATCCTTATAGAATTCCTTGATCTTATTAATTGATTCAAGAATACAAAATATGATAAAAAAAACTCTCCCTTTAAAATTGTCATACACGCCATTATAGGAATACTATGCAGTAAACCGATCAGTTAGAAAATACAGGTGTATAAGGATAGGAACATCTATCCTTATAAGTTATAAAATACAAGTGCTTTTCCAAATTGTACTAACCTAGAGGCAAATATGATAAAAAACTAGCATATGCCTTTACAATGGTATATTCTACTTATAAATGTTACAAATTTTTTACAAAATAGAATATACTTAGTTTGATGGTGGGGCCCCTGGCTATTATTGTTGGAGTATGCTCATGGCTTTCCAATGTTGTTCATCAATTAAGTCTAGGTCCAAAGTAGGCTTCATGATTTTTTATTCCTCTTTATCTTCTAGGTCATCAAATTCCTTATCATTTATGTCTATGGTCTCTTTGATAAACCTGGATTCATTTATTCTTTCCCCTATGTTGAGTATCATGCCCAAGATTTTGTTGTTTTCACCACTAGATCCACCTTGGCCTTTTCCACTGATTTCCTAGGTTACCAAAGTAACCCTATGATTGAATTCCTCATCACTAATGATCCTAAAGGCATTGGGTTTTGTAGGATCTATAAGCATGGTCCCAATAAGTTGTTCAATTCTTAAAATTAACTCCTTGTCTTCTTTTAGGACCCTTTCCATATTATTGTGCCATGCACTCAAACTCTAAACCTTTTCAATAAAAATCCCTAGAATTGTGCTTAAATGCCCCAAACTAATGGTATTGAAGTTTGGGATCTGCTTCTTTGCCTATTTATTAATGAGTTGAGCTATTTTATCCTTAGAGGCCTACCACGATGACTAGCCTCTTAGATAGTTCACATTGTCTTTCTAATGCACCTTTCCTTAATTTCATCAACTTAAGTGCCTTAAACATGTCATAAAATGACTTGCTAAGTATCCTGATTATTTTATCTATAGTTAATAGAATTGCCTATTTTTCCAAGTTTTCTTTCTCTCTTTCCAAGTTTTGGATCCTTTACTTCATGCCTTGGATTCCAGATTTAGCTTGTGCTAAATGGGCTTCAATTAGACTTTTCACATCTTTCTCATGAATTGTAGCCTCTTCAAGCTACTGACCAACCACTGGGGTTAGTCATACAAATGGTTCCACCTTCTAAAAGGTGAATTATTATATCCCAACCATAGTTGTCTTGGTTGTTATTCTTTCCATCCCATCTATCTCAGGGTTGAAATGAATAGTAATGACTGGTTCCTTGAATTAGGGAGGTTTTGGGACCTCCATAATTGAGATAGTAGATGCTTTCAAAGCATCTATATTCTTTCTTTATGGCCCTTTAGTGGCTAAAATTCTTCTTTCTTCTTGCTCCTTCATTATAGCCCTTATCCAAGGCTTCATATCATCTTGTATTCCCACATCAGTGACCATTATCATAGCCCAAGAATGAGAAAGAGAGGGGATCTGTGTTATTTTCCATAGATGAACTAGTCAAGAATGATTAGTCCATGGATTTGAAATTCATCACTAAAGATATTGACTTCACTAGTGGGATGAATAAAGTTCAATCTAGGTTTTTTTCTTGGTCTTACTAAGACCAAGGCCAATTATTCCCTCCTCTTCTCTTGAGGTGCCATGGGGATTAGTTCCTTTCCTATTGTTTCCTTTAAAGGGTCCTCCCTCCACTTGAGCCATATGACTTTGCAAGTTCCTTGAGGGAACCCTCAAGTGTCTCTTCTAGTTCCAAGGCTATCATATCAATATACTAAATTAGAAAAGGTGACCTCTATTTCATGGTTGAAGGTAATGGCCCTTCTCTAGGTCTTTCTTATAGTCTTATCTCTCCAACCTTCTCCTTTCCTTTGCCTTGATCACCCTAAATTTTCTCAACCTATTGTTAGGGTTGTGGCTACTCTATCTGAGGTGGCTCATGGGTTGTTCCAAATGGCTCAGGCAGTAAATGGTATTGTAAAGGGTGAATTTTCTATGTTTCCCCAAATGGCTTGTTGTCCCTGACCAATCTATGCATGAACTTAATGTTATGGCCTTAGATCCTGGCCAATACCTCTTCATAGTTCTTATCCTTGATATATATGGTGTCATGGACACTGAGTTGATGTGCATATTTTGGATTTGAGAGCTTCTTATCCCTTAGATGGTCACTAACTACATTCTTTGGATCCCACATCGAGAGTTCATCTAGTTGGAATCCAAATGAATCCTTGTGTGTGGACATAACCTCAACCTATTTTCAATCTTTTATTATGGTTTTCCCAATATTCAAGGGGAAGGGGTGAAGTAGGCCTTTCTTTTTATCTTTGAAAGTCTTATCAATGCCATGGATGAGTTGGGAAGCAATTTCCTACTCTACAAGCTTATTTGGAACATATATTGGTAGCTTGTAAAGCTAAGTCATGATTCCTTCTATCCTGATGACTGTGCAATCAGGATAATACCATGCATCCCCTATCATTTCAATGTATCTCTTGATGAGGGGGTGGACCCTAGGCATGGGAACACCTATGATGGCCTCCATTATAGTAGGGAAAATGCAGTCATAAATAAACTGCATGTGATTCCTATACTTGAAGATGTGCAACTTGGAATAGTAGTGTGAAATGGTTGCCCTACCCTTCTTGGACCAATTCCTAATTCTAGGGAAGGTGATTGAGGCAATAAGGGCATCAAGTAGGTGTTATATCATATAGAATTGTTGGGAGGTCTTTCTTTTGATGGTGATGAATTGCTTATCAAGTAATATACTTATCAAATATCCAATTGGAGGGATAAGTTTTTCCTCCACTAGGAAGTGCACATATGAGACCCAAACCTTATTTACATAAGTGGTCGAAGGGGCACCAAAGGATCTATTCAAAAAGGTCAATATCACCCTAATACCCTCCCTAAACTAGATGATAGGGATTTTTCCATCAAGGCTTCTAAAAATGTGAGGTCCTTGGTGGAGCTAGGGTCTCAAGACAAAGTCCAAGTCATGGTTATTGGTCCATTCTCTCATTTTGGGAAGGTCTATATGGGGAATAGCTTTTAGTAATTTTCAAAACCAATAGGGGAAATGTATGATACCCTTTTTAAGTTACCTTCCCTAATGATCCACTCACCATCCATCTTATAATCAATAAATATAGGGGAAAGGATGACAATGCAATGCAATACCTCTAGTTTTTCCATGGTGTGATGAAGGCTATCCATTTAGATTGCATCTAGGTCATAATGTCATCGATTTGTGGTGGCATTTCTCTGTTCCTCCTTTTATATGGGTTGTAATTATTTTATCATAAAGAATATCTTAGACCAATTCCTAATGCCCTAGATATTTAGTGTTATGAGGTCCAATTCTATATCCTTGAATATTTAGCCCTCATTGTTCATTGTCAAATAGATCTCGGCCTCTTCCTTCAATTGTTGCCTACTAGCTACCATGGTCTCTATTTCTTGCTAATTATTCATGTCAGATTGTAGATGATCTTCATGAAAGCTTTCTCATGTTTAGAAACACAATTAAGTTATCTTTTGATTAAATTGAAGTAAATTGAATCTATTTGGGTCACTTTTATGTAGGTTTAGGATTTTAGAGCTTTAATTGTGGAAGATATCTAGGATTCAACATATATGTGTTCTATATTTGATTTGGACCTTTGCCTTTATACCTTTGTGTTTTTTTATCAATGAGATCTTGAATTTTGTCTTTTTCTACTTGCATGGTGCTTATGTGGCACTGGTCTTGACCTTTCATGAAATTTTTCATAAATGTCATTTAAACACTAGTCATTGGTATTTAAAAATAACTCCTTCATTTTTCATCATAGGATCAAAATCCCATATTAGTGCGAGTTATTTATTATAATCTAGGCCCTTGGATATGAATGGGTTTCTCTATTTCAAACTCCATAATCATGACACTTGGCATTTTACATGATCAGTCATTCATCAAACAAGTATCAATCATGTAGCAAACTTATGGGTCTTTGAAAATTCATTGGTGCCCTCACAACATTGGATCAAATATAGAAATAAAGCGAAAACTATAGATTTGTAAATAATACCTAAATGTTAAGTCATTTTATTATTAAAGTCATGATTTAGGATTAAGTTCCTTAGGCTAAAGTTTGTTTTGTGTTTATAAAGCAAGAAATAAACCTTAGGCTAAGGAACATATGCCTATGTTTCCTAATTTATAATTAATGTGGAAGGGCCTAAATATTTGTAGGGTACCACATACAAAAACCTTTGGTTAGCTTAATCTTCATGTGACAAAGGATCCCTTTTTAATATAAGACTTAGCATAAGCTCATAGTTTAAATTTCATGACAAAATGCCATGAAAACCCTTACATATGAATTTAGAATAAGTATTTAGATTATAAGACTAAGTTAAAATAGGATTTTGGAATGCTATTTGAACACTAAGTAAGATATTTTATTGGGTTAAAATTAATGGTTTCACAGACGTCAAATACACCCTCGTGGGTCTCAATTGATGGTCGTGTGGATGTCAAGTTTAACCCAATGAAGTTTTAATTTTGTTTGGATTAAATTTGATGGTCACATGAATGTCAAGTTCATCTTTTTGGATGTTTGGATGATGGTCACATAAATGTCAATTTTAAATCTAGTAAAACTTAGTGTTCAATGTGAGGATGCCACTTAGCATTTCCACAAGGCTTTCTAGTGTCTCGGTGTTAATTTGCCCCATTGGATCAAATGCCATGATAAATCGATAACCTTAGGATCTTGATTTAGGGACTTGCTATTGATTGGAGGTCATGTTGGGTAGGCCTCTTTTCCTTTTAATCCTCAAATGTGATGGTGCTACATGTCTATCTTTTAGGCTTCTTACATCCTTTTAAATTTTTAATTATGCTTCGCTCCATCCAATTGGGTCCTATCATGTAAGCGTGGTTTATCAAATTACCAAATATGCATGCTATTTAAGCTGAAGTTTGGGCTATCCTCACTTTATTGGATCAAATCTCATGATAAAGTGATAATTGTAGGATCCTACAAAGCATGAGGAAGTTAATGTTAGGATTGTGGAGAAAATAAAAACTTAGGCTTAAGGTGCTAAGACTAAGGTTAAGTTGGGGAATATAAAAGGACCCTACATGATAACATTTAGTTAGGCCATAAGGAACTTTAGAAAAGGGGGACATAACAAAGGAGATCAAGTTTCTTAGTCAAGTTGTGTTAAAAACATGATTAAACCTAGAATATGCATTTTATACTTAAGTTTATAAATGAATTTTAAAATGGTTCTTGCCAATTTGGTTCCCTTTATAGGGTTTTGGAATTTAGAACCCATGTGGATACATGATGGAACCTACATATTAAAATCCAAATGAAATTTATTAGCAATGTTAGTCTAGACCAAAGTAGATCAAAACCACATAAGCATGTCTCTTAACAAAGTGGATAATATTCAAATTCCATAAAAGACCCTAACATCTTGAAATATCCATGTTTTATTCTGAGGGTTTCTCACAGTTCCCAATTCAAAAAAATGGGGTATGTTGGTCCCAAAACTACCTTAAAAAAATTAATTTTTTTAATGTATATAGAATTAGGTCTAGTTTTTGACCATATAACCTTTTTTACACTTGGATCAATGAAAAACAAATTACATGAACATATATAGGCATGTATATTTGTGGCATATAGCAGCATAAAAAAGGTATAGTTATAAATCAACATAGTTTTAAACCTTAAATTAGTCAAAAAATTATAAAAATAATATTTTTAGAAAGAGGTAAGCATGCTCGTCATGATGGTAATAAGTTTTTGAATTTTAACATTGAAATTTGTAGTGTATTTAGTGATTGAAGTTGAATTTTGTTGTTTTTCATCAAAACTCTCAGACTCCACTATAGATTGACAAGTTCAAGCCTTTGGCTTGAGAATCCAAGCCATTCCTGAGCCAAAAGGTGAAGTTTTTATATTCAAATTCAAATAGTGTGATTGTGTTATTAACCATGTTAGTAATATGACCATGTTAGTCAATAACATAATCACATTACTAACGAGATTGTGTTCTAACATGATCACATTATATATTCATAACCCCCAAAAACCTAAATTTTCTTTTTACCTCAAATTTTATATATGATCTTATACATTCTTGAGGTCACTAATAATGGTGTTATTTCATGTGATATAGGGAAGGACCCTAACCTTTGATAGTGAATTAAGGTGTTGTGGTATCACATTAGACTTCAAAAATTTTATGGTAATTTTAATATGTTGACTTGACTACTTATAATTACTTGGTTTTAAGTTGTAACTCATTATACATTTTATGATATAACTTGTTTTATCACAAGATGTCATAAAATGCCTTTTTATAATTATGACCAAACCTTAGCCTTTAGAGTACCAATCTAGTTATACATCTGAAGTAAATTTGGGATATTTCAAGCCCCTTCAACCTAATTACATGAATATAAAATTTCCTTTGGGGATTGATCAACTCCAATTTCATTAGCTTGATTGAAGCAAAGAAACATTATTTATTTATATGAAAGTTCTACATGTATAGAATGTAGTTTTGAGCTCAATATACTTGAGTAATTAGCTAATTAATATAAATGTCAATTAGTTCAATTATGGAGGTAATTAAGGCCAAAATAAGCCACGTGAACATATTTAAAATTGTATATTTGATGTGGTTTAGAGTGAAATTAACCCTAATGTCATGTCATATATAATTAACCAAATAGTTGATTCATTTAATCAAGGAGGCATTTGAGGCCAATTTGAACCCCTTCAAGAGAAAGATATGATTTGGGCCAAAATTAAGTTTTATTCTATAATGAATTGATATAATTAGTCAAATTATGAAATTAGGGGTGTGATTTGGGTAACATTGAGACCCTAAACCAAATTATGGCTCAATCAATTGTATAACATGTATGGCTTAACTGATACTTCTTTTATTAGAAATGCAAACATGATGGTAATTGTCACAAATAGGTGAACAAGTAGCTCAAATTTTCTTCAATTACCTTAGTGATTGGACTCTATATCTAATATATTAAACCTAAACCCTGTACCATTTAACTTAAACCTTAAACCTTACATCATTAACCTTAAACCCTAAGCCATAAGCCCTAAACCTCAAACCCTTTAAATTGTAGACCCTAAACCCTAAACCAATAAATTTAGCCTCAATTAAAATCTTTTATAGATAGTAATAATTAAGTTCACAAAGATGAAATTGGTAAAAATTACATCACTCATTACCACAATTGACTTAATTGGCTCAATATATGATGATGTGGGGAATAATTAAGCCCAAAATCACATTTTTTACTCATAGATCTAGGTTTAAGGAGCTCAAATTTACCCCAATCACCATCATGATTGTACCTTATATACCCTAAAACCTATACCCTAAGCCCTAATCCCTATAGTTCATAATCCCTAAACTCTAAACCATAAATATAAACTCTTTAAACCTTGAACCAATCATTTTTTCCCAAATTAACATCATTTAGACAAAGAATTAGGTTCACAAGGCTCAATTTGGCCTGAATCACACAACCAATTACCCCATTTTAATAATTCACTCAATATACACAATGAAATGGGATATAATGACAACCCAAAAACACATTCTATAGTCACAAATAGGTTTAAATGATTCAAATTGTCCTCAATTATCTATGTGATTGACCCTATATACCATAAACCATATATACATTAAAACCTAAGGCCTATACCATAAACCCTAAACACTATACCCTAAATTGTAAACAATAAACTTTCCCTATTTACCAATTTATTTATTCCAAATTAACATCCTTTATAGTAAGAATTAGGTTCACATGGCTTAAAGTGATTAGACATTATATACACCCTTAAACCTAAACCATATGCCCTAATCCCTAAAACATAAACTGTAATCACTATTCCTTAATTCCCATTACATGACACAAATATACATGCCTTATGATATAACTTATTTTATCATGAGATGTCATAAAATGCATTTTTTTAACCTATGGCCAAAACATAGCCTTTAGAGTACCAATCTAGCTATGCATCTGAAGTACTATTTCGATCCCCTTCAATCTAATTGCATGATATAAAGGGTGATTTTGGGATTGATCAACTCCAATTTCATTATATTTATTTAAGAAAAGAAACATTATTTACTTATATACAAGTTTTACATGTATAGAATGTGATTTTGAGCTCAATAAACTTGAAGTCATCAGCTAATGAATGCAAATATCGATTACTTAAATTGTGGAGGTAATTAGGCTAAAAATGATCCACGTGAATCTATTTTAAATTTTATATGATGTGATTTGGAGTGAAATTAACCCTAATTTCATGTCATATATAATTAACCAAAGAGTTGATTCATTTAATCAAGGAGGTATTTGAGGCCAATTTGAACCCCTTTAAGAACAAGGTATGATTTGGAGCAAAATTAAAAGTTTAATTCTATCATGAATTGATTCAATTAGTTAATTTGTGTAATTAGGGAAATTATTTGGGAAAAATTGATCCCCTAAACCTTTTATAATATATGCAACATGTATGACTTAAATAACCCTACTTTTATCAAAAATGCAAACATGAGTGTAATTGTCATAAATAGGTGAACAAGAAGCTTAAATGTTCTTCAATTACCTTAGTGATTGGACCCTATATTTTATATCTTAAATCTTAAACCCTATACCATTTACCTTAAACCCTAAGACATAATCCCTAAACCCTAAACCCTTTAAATTGTAGATCCTAAACACTAAACTAATAAATTTAGCCCCAATTAACATGATTTATATATAGTAAGAATTAGGTTCACAAAGATGAAATCGGTAAAAATAAAATCACTCATTAAACCAAAATTTTCTTAATTATCTCAATCTATGATGATGTGGTGGCTAATTGAGCCCAAAATCGCATTCTATACTCATAAATATAGGCTCAAGGAGCTCAAATTTGACCCATTCACCTTCATAATTGTACCTTATATACCCTAAAACCTATAACCTAAGACCTAATCCTTAAATTTATTAATCCCTAAACTCTAAACCATAAACATAAACTCTTTAAACCATGAACTAATCATTTTAGCCCAAATTAACATCATCTAGACTAAGAATTATCTTTACGATTGACCCTGTGTACCCAAAACTAAGCCCTATATCTTAAACCCTAAACACTATACCCTAAATTGTAAAACATAAAATTTCCCTATTTACCAATCAATTTAGTCCCAATTAACATCCTTTATAGTGAAAATTAGATTCACATGGAATAGAGCGATTAAACCTTATATACACCTTAAAACTAAACCCTATGTGCCATAATCCCTAATCATTAAACCCTAAAACATAAATTATAAGTCATAATCTTTAAACCCTAAACCCTATGCTCTAATTCCTTAATCACTAATCTATATTAATTATAATTTGATCATGTTATTAAATAACATGATTGTGTTATTCTTAATATAGAAAAATATTGCTTCTCAATGTTTATGTTTAACCCCAACCGAGTATTAAGAATAATATGATCACTTTATTAAATAATGTGATCACTATTCTTAATATATAAAAAACTCACTTCTCAATGTTTATGTTTAACCCCAACCGAGTATTAATAATAATGTGATCACTTTATTAAATAATGTGATCATGTTATTCTTAGTATACACAAAACTCGCTTCTCAATGTGTATGTTGAAGTAAAACCTAATATCAATAATAACGTGATCATGTTATTTCATAACATGATCACTTTAAATAACAAAATCACATTATTATTATAGACTAAGCTCACTTTTCAACATCTATTTTTAACCCAAATCAAGAATTTTATCCCCATAAACATTCTTTGTGGGACTTGTGTACTTTTGATCCCACCTTTGAAAAGTTGTCAATTATCCTTGGTGGGTGATGGATCACTTTCAAGGAAGAGGAATATGTTGAATTAAAAAATACCAAATTAATTAGAATATTTGAGTGATAAATACAATATATGAATGCAAAAAATTTGTGGTAGACAAGGTACAAACGCTAATCTTGATGAACCAAACGTCATTGATAATAAGCCAATTGACAATAATGAATTAAACAATGATTAAATTGACCATGATGAATTGAATAATGATGAAATTGACCATAATGAAATAAGTAATGAAATTGAAAATAATGAATTAGATAATGTTGGAAGTTTACATTCAAATTTTGAAGTTTTTGATTTTGTTGATGATGAGTCTATGTATGATGTTTCACCCCCCATGAATGAAGAAAATTTGGTGGAAATAAATAATGATGAAATTATAAATCAAGAATATTTTGTGGAAACATATAATGAATAAATAAACAATGAATATAATGTTATCCCACCTCTAAATAATGAAAGTAATAATGATTTTTAAATACCCTCTCAACAAATTCCACCATTAACAACACCTCCAAGAATTGTTGGTAAAAAATATAAGTACTTAATAGAAGTTGATGAAAATATTTTAGAACCAATGCATAGAATTTTTTTTTATTTCCATTCAAGAAGACACCCTCAACAAATTTGGAATAGTTTCTTTCATGATTTGGATTATGATAGTTAAAGATGTCAATTATTTGTTTCATTGATAAAATTGATTATGATGATACCTATAATGTACACATTAGGGCTAAGAACATCCAACATGGATGATGAAAACAATGAAATTTTTGAAAATATACATGATACATATCATATTTTAGGCCCAAAATCATGCACCCAAGATTGTAATGTTGCCTGGTGTATACTTACAACTTGTGCAGTAAATGACCAAATAGGTGAAAAATGAATGGTTTTAAAAACAAGCCAAACACTTAATATAAATAAAAAAGATTAATAAAATAAATTGAAAGATGTGAAAGACTTAATGAACCTAATACCAATGAGCTATTGGCATTCTTTGATAGACTTCCATGAAAGTAAGATGATAGTCTCAAAAAGTTACTTGCTCAATTTTGAAAAGACAATACCAGATTTTTGCTCAATACAAGAGATGTAGTGAAAAGAAAATTTGGTTCTTGTAACCATGAACCACATCCAAAACATTTATTGGATATTTTGATATGGTAAAACCTTTTTATGGAAAAATAAATCACACATACACCACATGTTGTAGGTAACATGTTGAACTTTCAATGTACTATGATGTTTTTTTCCATATTCATTGTAATTTGCATATTAACAACATTTTTCAAGAGTGTGGCATTAAATTACCACTAAAATTGGCTATGGAATTCATTCCAACTATCTTTTTTAAAATACTAGATGGATAATTATTTTATAACAAATCATGTTTAAATGGAAATTGTAGCATTTATGGTGGATTGTGAAATTTCAAAAAATATATCCATGAGGAGATTACAAGTGCAATTAGACAAGAATTAGTTGGTTTAATCAAATATTAATCAATTACTTCTCAAGTAAAAGATGATAAAGAATCTAAAAAGTGTGAGCTTGTTACAAAAAAATACCCATTTTTGAATTTTTGATCAAATTTAGGGAAATTTTTTTTATGAGTATACAAGGCACACACACAGGGATAGATGGTTGGATGAAAATTTCAAGTTAAAAAAGGATAAATTACCACTTGGTTTGATTTTTTTAGTAGTTGACTTTCCTAAAAATTACATATTAAAACCTCACATGGAATTTCAATCACAGTATTACAACTCATCACAAGTTTCCATATTCATGCATGCACCTGATAGTACAAAGTAACAATGGAAAATATTAAGTGAGTACCATTTATATATTATATATGACCAATCACATTGTTCAAATTATGTGTAAGGTTATTTTTAGAAGTTATATAAATAGTTGAGTTAGAGGAACATTACTTTCAATAAACATTACATTTGGTCAGACAATTGCACATCGTAATTCAAAAATGCACGGATGTTTTATTGGTTGAGTAGGATGCATGTTACCACTGGTGAAGAACACATTTTGAGTTTTATCGAGGTTGGCCATAGAAAAGGGGAGAATGATAGTGTTGGATCATGTGTGAAAAAATATATTGTAAGGGAGGACATGAAATTTGAAGAGGGTGTTCATTTGACAAATGCTAAAACATGGTTGAATGGTGTAATGAGAACATGTGTCATGGTGCTCAACCAAATTCTACAATTCATAGACATTTCTATTTAGTGGAGGAAGAAGACATGATAAATAATGAGGATTATATGACTCTAATGGGTTCAAGTGTCCTCCACTCACTTCGTAGCTCAAATTCAAGTTATTGGACTATTCATATGAGACACTTAACATCTTTCTATTTTACATTCATGGACTCTATTTAGAATGAGTATGAGTCACAAGAGTGGGTGGATGATTGGATTTCCAAACCTCTAATTCCAATCAACATATCTCAAGTTCCAACAACATTGTAACTTACAAGTATGACATCATCAGATGACTTTGACCATGTATCTGATGTAGTGAAGCCAAGTAGAATATTTTCATTATGTATAATTTATTCTCATTATATATCTTCATATTGTCACTAAAAATGGTTTTTTTTGATACAATGCATTTTTTTGTAATTATTGTAGATGAGGATAATGAAGAGGGAACTGATTACTACTTGTGTCAAATGTGTATAGAGAAAAAATGACTTCCCTAATTATATATGGAAAAAATATTAACTATCCCACTAGGTCAGTGGTAGTCACTAGAACTTGATTTTAATCATATCCTATAAAAAATTTATATCAATGGTTGTTTGAATAGTTTAAAACTCATAGGAAGATAGTTTACTATTTAGATTTGATTCTTGTAACAAATATTTAATTACAAAAATATCATGAGAGGCCATTAAATAGAAAACTATGGAAAGATCAGGAGTTAGACCATGAAGTTAGTCTTGATATTATCAAGGTTAGAGTAGATCCTAGTGGTTCATTAGATTATAATACTTAGGTATGTTGACTTTTCAAATGTAGATGTAATCAATTTTACCAAATGTTTTTTATTTTCTAGGTAGTACATATGAATTTCATTTTTAATTACTTACCAACAATTTTTTGTAGGTTAGTAATGCCTGATAAGCTTCCACTTCATGTGGTCAGCACTGTCAATAGAGAATTATATATTCTTCAAGCTAAGATAAGCTCAGGTTAGATGTGATCAAAGTGATGGATTCTCAGGTGGAGGTCCCAAAGGCAAAAATCATAATTAGAGGTCAAGAAGTTTCTTGTTTAATGTCAAAAAGTTGTATTTTTAGACCTATCATTATAACTTGTCCAACAAATTGATATCGAAGGTTCCACTTGAGTGTTTTGGGTTGTGATTAGAGGGTTTAAAGAGGTAGGGGATACATTTGATGATTCATGGAAATGACTTAAAGGTTTCATTTTAAATGTGTTTTAACTTAGGCTAAAAAATGTATTTTTCTTCAATAAGTCTCGTTCAGATTTCCATATTAATGTAAACTTCACTCATTCAAAGCAGACAGGATATATAATAATAATATTTTATTCACTATATTAAAAATACATATGGGTGTTATAGTTATATATTAAAAGTATTTCCTATAAATAGGGTGAATTTTATCACCATAATATCTTCTCACACCCTATTATTACTCACAAACCTATACACTCTCATACATAAATAACAACTAACTTCTTTACATACTATTGTTATAACTCACAAAAATAATGCAAACGATAGTATATTCTAACAACTAATTATATGTAATAGTGAATTATTACTCTCAAAATTATTCATATTAAGATATACAAATTAATGTGAGGGCTAATTATTCCCTAACATCCCCCCCTTAGGCCTTACATGGTAATTTGTGTTTCACAGGACTTAATGAAAGTAAAGAAGGAACATATCAACTTTTTATCAATAATTCACTATCGAGAACACATCAATAAAATTAGTGTGAGAACTTTGAAGAGGAACTTCTATCATCGATCATTCACTAAAGGAACCATATCAACCTAAATAGTGTGGGAACCACAAGCAAGAACCATTTATTCAAATTTCACTCATGCATCTCGTAAACACCTTTTTTATGCAGTACACTATGTGGGAAACTAAGAAATACACCTCTTATTCATCAGACATGCAAAAAACTTATGAATATATAAAAATATCTATATGACACTATAGCATAAGCACCCCTTCATTAGTGGCTAATGAGAGGCATAAAAAGCCTCCATTCATTGTCCTCCATCCTCTAATTGGTCCGCTTAATATAAAAAATATTTAGAATTATAACCAGTGTCCTCATTCATTGGTTCTTTGTTAAGGATCTTGCTCCTCAATTAGAGCACATATGATTACTTCTTGTATTAGCAACTAAACACGGAATTATACCAAAATCAATAAGTAACTAGAAATATGAAACAACACAGGATTTGAGAGACAATACACAATTGTATTAAATACATAGAAGAAAATACAATAAAGAAGATTCCACTTCTTCCACCTCAAAGGTTCACCATGCCTCAAGACCTTCTTCCCTCTCTCTCTCGGTCCCAACAATCAACTCCAATACAGAATTGATGTTCACCTCTCCAACCAATCAGTAACACGCTGCCAGTACACCAAGTACACAACCATACTCCAAGTAGATCTCCTGCTCTCTACTGCTACCTACAAATCACTAGACCTTACTCACCAATGTAGATCTCCAATAGAAGCCATGCTCACCTGCTAACTAATATCATACAAACATGAAGAACCCCTCTGATTCTCCAAACCAATACCCACTCTTGGTACTGTGGCACTAGGAGGAACACACCATTGCTCACCTCTCTCAAAAGGAGCTTATATGCTCTCTTACTCTCTAGCTACAAGTTTACAATACAACCCATGAGTCTATTATATAGATCTCATGCTTACAATAATTAGACTATCTTAATTACAATAATTAGATGCGCAACTCAAGACTACAGCTAGCCTTTAACATGCAAACTAACAGTCCAAAAATAGACTCTCTGGAATCAACATGCAAACTGCATGTTCACGTACAGGCTGCCGATGTTGGCCGACTGGTAACCGATACCAGTTGCATCCTCACTGCCATATGACCAACGTCGGTTGATCAGATCGACGCTAGTTTCCCTGCAACACATTCAGCAACTCTTTGCAACCTCCGTAACTTCTCTTGTCTACATCCTGGTGAAGCTTTTAGCTCCACAACCTAACATTCTTATTTATCATTTTCCTTTTCTTCTTCAACATTTATGGCATTCTCTTGAAATTTTCCTTCAAGCAAGTCCTGATCTCTCTTTTTGTAGTTTACAACCAAATGGCCAAGTTGTTTACAATATAAGCAAATAAATATTTTATTTGAATCCTTACAATTTGATCCTTATTTGAAAGAATATTTGGATCTTATTTTAACATATGACTTATCCTCTTTGTTTTTACGATATAATACACTTTCAACTAGATCAATAGTCTTATTTTATTCATCTATCAATGAAGAAATTAGATCTTCTAAGCTAGGATTTATTTTGCTTAATGTAAAAACCATGATAGAATAACTAGTTGGCATGCTATTTAGTAAAACATCTTTTGCATCATCATTAGGTACATCTACATTTATTCCTTCTAGTTTATTTAGAATGAGGTGAAAATTAATTATATATTGTACGTGGTTGTCACTTTTCTCCATCCTAAGTCCAAACAGCTTCTATTTGAGAGTCACTATTACACTTCTTGTTTAATATCCAAATAGTTTGTTCAATGTAGTCCAAATGGCATTTGAACTTTTTTATAGGTAAATATGATGAAAGTAAGCATTAGATGACCATATTCCAATAATTGTTGTTGCTTTTTGATCTTTGCTCTCCTATTTCATTGTTTCCTCTACATATTTTAGTTTCTTCATTTTTCCATTAACAATATCCCAATGATCCTGGTTGATTACTAATAAGTGGGTTCTTACTTTCCATGTGTGAAAATATTTTATTTCAAACTTTTCAATGTAGTTTAATTTGTCTATTATGATCCACCCCTAGAATTTGGACATCATGTACAAGTGATAATGCATACAATTACATAAATATATACAATATTGACCTTGATGACTTTGACATAGTGAAATTTTTAATTTTGAAAATTAAAAAATGACATTGATCAATTTGAAACAAATACAAAACTCCAGACTTAAAAATAAAATTAACTCTTTTGATAGAATATAAAATTCATATAGACTCAACCTAAATGGAAGGGAGACACAATAAATAACCAAGACTTATAATGTACTTTAGATGTGACAAAGACACAATTACTTAAATAGATTTATAAAAAAATAATAACAAATATAGATATTTTACACTTTCCTAAAAACTATAAAGCAAACCACTCTAAAACTTTTATGATCTAAAAAAATCCTAAAACTTTATGACATACGGATGGTCTACTATTTACAAAATTACTACACATTGATTATAAGATTTGTCGTCAATTAGAGTATTTACATGACTTGTATTTAATTTGATAAAACAAATTAAAATGATCCCTATACGTGGCACATGGGTCATACTAAACTATGAGAATGAATGATAGTAATAGAGATAACAAGATATTTGCAGACTGAGAGCTTAATTTTAAATACCTCTTTCATCTCTCTATGTGTATTTTATCATATTTGAGAATAGATAATTATTGTTGAATATAAATTGACTACAGATGAGAACTTCATGATCTTGTTAGCATCTTTCTTTCCATCACCTTCAAATTCTCTTCAAATATATTGCCATGCCTTCTTTGCATATCAGAATCACTTGAATGCGAGAAATTTCCATGTGTGATGAGCAAGTTATCTAGGTGATAGTCATGCACAAAGCATGGAGAATAACATAGAAAATTGAACTGCACTAGATGCTTCCCATGAATAGTATAATGATGTAATGGAATTCAAATCTTTGTTTAAAACTATGAGAAAACATGTATCACAACTAGGAAATGAACTGACAGGCCATAAGAAGCATTTGATGAATGCCTGACCTTGTATAGTTGGGCATAGATTTTAAATAAGGTTGGGGCATTATTCAAAATCAGTGTTCCATATTAGAATAGTCCAAACACATTATAATATTTTTGAGACATTATAATTTTAATAGAATTTCACATCAAGATTAATCTAATGTCGTAGCAAATGATACTACCATCATTACTAATCCACCTTTACCTGCTCTAATACCAGATAATAAGTCTGATTCAAATTTCCATATTAAATCTATACTTCATTCATTCAGAGCATACAATATATACAATAATAATATTTTATTCACTCTATTACAAATCCATATGGGTATTATAATTATATAAGAAAAGTCTTTCCTATAAACAGGGTGACTCGTATCAACATAAATCTCTCCAAAATATCTTCTCACACCCTATTATTATTCACAAACCTATAAAATATTATACGTAAATAAGAACTAATTTATTTGCATATTATTATTTTAAATCACAAAAATAATACAACTGATAATATATTCTAATAACTATTTGTAATAGTGAATTATTACTCTCATAATTATTCACATTACGATATATAAATTAATGTGATAGATAATTATTCCCTAACATTATTGTATTGGGAAGGGCATTCTTGAGGCTATAGTGGGTGGTGGGTTTAGAGATCAGGCCTGATGGGAGGCCAAGAACCTATTCTTAGATGTTATCAACCCCTTAGATGTGTTGACAATGTCATTTTTTAGTCAAGAAGCATAGAACCATAGTTATGCAACCATAACTTAAACATTGATAATATTTGTTGTCAATATTTCCATGCTCTTGAATGGTTATGAAAATTCAATTTCAAGTGGATTTAAACATTGTGGTAGTGTGATAATGTGTAATTTGACTTTTTGGATGTGATCTAAGTTATATATTCTTAGGTGGAGGTCTCGAAGGCAAAAATGGTAGTTGGAACTCAAGAAGTTGTTTGTTCAATGCCAAAAAGTTCTACATGAGTGTTCTAGTGTGTGATTATAGGGATTAAAGAGGTAGGGGATGGATTTCAAGGTTCACAAAAATGACTTAGAGGTTTCATTTTATGCGTGTTTGAATTTAGGCTAAAAATTTGCATTTTTTTTGTATTGGGAAGGGCATTCTTAAGGCTAGAATAGGTGGTGAGTTTGTTGATCAAGCCTGAGGGAAGGCCAAAAACCTAGTATTAGACATTATATAACCCCAAAAAAATCTTTTAAGTTTCATTTTTTGGTCAATATGCATCAAAACCATAGTTCTTTAACCACAAATTAAACATTGACAATATTTGTTGTCAGTATTTCCACACTCCTAAATGATAGTAAAAATGCACTTCTACATGGATTTGAATATTGTGATGGTGTGATAAAATATAATTTTCCTATATTGACATGATATAAGTTATATATTCTTATTTGGAGGTCTCAAAGGTAGAAATGGTAGTTGGAGCTCAAGACGTTGCTTGTTCAATGCCAAAAATTTGCATTTTTAGACCCATCACTACAACTTGTCCAACAGATTACTCTCAAAGGTTACACCTGAGTGATCCAAGGTGTGATTAGAGGGATTAAATAGGTATGGGAGGGATATTATAGTTCACAAAAATGACTTATAGTTTTCATTTTATGCATGCTTAAACTTAAGCTAAAAAATTGCATTTTTCTTGTATTAGGAAGGGCAGTCTTAAGGCCGAAATGAGTGGTGGGTTTGTCGATAAGGCCTAATGAGAGGCCAAGAACCTGATCATAGACATTATCCATCCATTTTAATGTGTTTTAAGTGTCAATTTTTTGTTAGTATGGATCATAATAATAGTTCTGTAACCATAACTTAAACTTTGACAGCATTTGTTGTTAGTGTTTCAATGCTCTTGAACGGTAGTGAAAATGCACTTCTAAGTGTATATAAATGTTGTGGAGATGTGATAAGATTTAATTTACATATATATACATGATTTAAGTAATATATTCTTAGGTGGAGGTCCCAAAGGTATAAATGGTAGTTGAAGCTCAATAATTTGCTTGTTCAATTCCAAAAGTTGCATTTTTAGACCCTTCACTATAACTTGTCTAAGGGATTGCTCTCAAAGGTTATACTTGGGTGATCTTAGGTGTGATTAGAGGGATTAAATATTCAAGGGATGGATTTTAAATTTCATTTAAATGACTTACAAGTTTCATTTTATGCATGTTTGAACTTAAGCTAAAAAATTACATTTTTATTATATTGGGATGGGTGCTCTTAAGGCTAGAATGGATGGTGGGTTTGTCGATCAACCCTGATGAGAGATAAATACCCTAGTCTTAGACATTATCCTCCCCCATGGATGTGTTTTCAGTGTTTTTTCACTACTAAATGATAGTGAAAATTCACTTTTTGGTGGATTAGAACATCATGGCAGTGTGATAACATGTAATTTGTTTATCTAGACATGATCAAAGTGATAAATTATTAGGTGGAGGTCTCAAAGGCAAAAATGGTAGTTGGAACTCAAGATGTTACTTTTTTAATGCCAAAATTTTTCATTTTTAGACCCATAATTGTAACTTATCCAACAAATTTCTCTTGAAGGTTACACTTGAGTGCTCTAGGGTGATATTAGAGGGCTTAAAGAGGTAGGTGAAGGATCTAATAGTTCATGGAAATTACTTAGAAATTTTGTTTTATGTGTGTTTAAACTTAAGCTTAAAAATTAAATTTTTATTGTATTGGGAAGGGCATTATTGAGGCTAGAATGGATGGTGGGTTTATTGATCAGGCCTGATGGGAGGCCAAGAACCCAGTCCTAGATGTTAACCACCCCCCCAAATATGTTGGCAGTGTTAATTTTTGGTCAGGAAACATTGGAACAATAGTTCTGCAACCACAACATAAACTTTGACAATATTTATTGTCAGTGTTTTTAATTTCCTCTCTCCCTTTTCTCACCCACTTTTACATGAAAGTGTATTTTAAGTGTTCAAGGTGATTTGGAGGCTATAATAAGTTTGTGATATTTTCAAATATCAGTTGTCAAAGAATAGTTGTAGGAGGCCTAACACCCTTAAGGGACAGGCCTAGAAAGAAATAGAATTTCAAGAGTGAGATGTTGAAGGTGATGAATGATTGAGGTGTTAAAGGGTTAAAAACTAGTCTCAAAAACTAAATACATGTAGAATCTATGTTGACAATAGTTTTGGCTAAGCTCTCAACCTATATAAATTTTAAGTAAATCTGAAGTAAGGGTTTCATGAGTAAAACACTTCTAAAACTCAAAAAATTGAACAATAAGGTCTAAAACTTTGTGGGTAGCTGGGGAATGGTCTTAAAACTTAGTCCAAATATCATTAAGTTGATAAGAGGTTTAAAATTATAGGTATAGATGTCTATTTTATGTACACCTATAGAAGACCATTTTTCAAAAAGTTTTGCATTTATATTCAACCCACAGGTCACTCGAACCTATAGAAAGGATGTGTATGTGTGTATTTTCAACTTTCCCACCCATTCATTCTATTCATGGAATCTATAAGTAGGAGTGCACATTACATTTTTCACTTTGTGTTGGTGTAAAGTGTGTGTAAGACTCCCCTTTCCACCACATTGCCATTTCCTTTTTTCTTAATTTAAATATGTTTTTTACCCTTCACACATCTGGTGGACTTCATGGTAACATATGCAATTTTTTAGATTGCATTTGGTTGCTTTTATCCCCATTAGAGATTTACCACCTATTTAACACCTAATTTCCAGCCATACACCTCTAGTGGAATGCAACACCATCATGTGTAGTTGCATTTTGTGCCCCACACCTCCATGAAATTTTGACATAACATTTGCACTTTTCCCTAGTCAAACATGTAGTCAGTGTCCTGACCTCCTTCATACTCTTTCCACACATTTTATTTGTTTCCAAGCATTATGTCTTTTGGGATGTTCTTTTTTTTTCCCATGTTACAAGTAATTTTATGCATTAAATATTCAACCCACAGGTCACTCGAACCTATAGAAAGGATGTGTATGTGTGTATTTTCAACTTTCCCACCCATTCATTCTATTCATGGAATCTATAAGTAGGAGTGCACATTACATTTTTCACTTTGTGTTGGTGTAAAGTGTGTGTAAGACTCCCCTTTGCACCACATTTCCATTTCCTTTTTTCTTAATTAAAATATGTTTTTTACCTTTTTGACGACTTTGTTAATAATATGGTATATACGTCACTCGAACCTATAGAAAGGATGTGTATGTGTGTATTATCAACTTTCCCACCCATTCATTCTATTCATGGAATCTATAATTAGGAGTGCAAATTACATTTTTCACTTTGTGTTGGTGTAAAGTGCATGTAAGACTCCCCTTTCCACCACATTGCCATTTCCTTTTTTCTTAATTTAAATATGTTTTTTACCCTTAAGTTATATTATAATTTTGAAATTATATTAATAATATTTAAATTTTTATTAAGGTGAAACTTTTGGAGGAAAGGGTTAAATATATGGAATAAGATAAGCTAACATTCAAGAAAGACTTCTAATACATTGTGCAAACAAGTAAATTGACTATTAAGAATTGTGTCTTAAACATGAATCTACTGAAAGAAGATTTTGAAGAGAGGAAAGAGGATCAAAGTGGGGTTATATTGAGTATAAATTTAAAGTATAGGGTAAATTCAAGTTATATAAAGTGGAGGATACAAAAAAAAGTGTCCCCCAAATATACCCTTAAATTAAGAGAAATTTTTTACCATCACTAATATTAGGATCTCATTTTATTTTATTTTGGACTGCATTTATATTCAACCCATAGGTCACTCAAACCTATAGAAAGTATGTGTATGTGTGTATTTTCAACTTTCCCACCCATTCATTCTATTCATGGAATCTATAAGTAGGAGTGCACATTACATTTTTCACTTTGTGTTGGTGTAAAGTGTGTGTAAGACTCCCCTTTCCACCACATTGCCATTTCCTTTTTTCTTAATTTAAATATGCTTTTTACCCTTCACACATCTGGTGGACTTCATGGTAACATATGCAATTTTTTAGATTGCATTTGGTTGCTTTTATCCCCATTGGAGATTTACCACCTATTTAACAGCTAATTTCTAGCCATACACCTCTAGTGGAATGCAACACCATCATGTGTAGTTGCATTTTGTGCCCCACACCTCCATGAAATTTTGACATAACATTTACACTTTTCCCTAGTCAAACATGTAGTCAGTGTCCTGACCTCCTTCATACTCTTTCCACACATTTTATTTGTTTCCAAGCATTATGTCTTTTGGGATGTTCTTTTTTTTTCCCATGTTACAAGTAATTTTATGACATGGGGTTAAGTGATTTGAACCTAGCCATGTACAAGCAGGTCTGATGGTGAGGATGCCATCTATGTGGCCTCCTAAGTGGCATGGGCATCATGGCATGGGGTTGATTCTATATAAACTACATGTTTTAAAACCAACATGAACTCTAATATTTTAACCAAATGCCCAAAATTACTCAGCATAATTTTGGGAACTAATATTGGCTCTCACCTAGGGATGTACACCCTTGTGGGTGTGCAAATAACCTTAGAACACAAGACTAGGTGTTAATCCATTGAACCATAGAGTCAATATTTCAATAATTTAAGAAAACACTCATTAAGGCTCAACAAAATAATGGTATACTGATAAGAATAGACCAAGAAGATCTAAAACCAAACACACAAAATGAACTATACAAATAAGGCCCAAAGTAGAGGTGTAACAAAAAAACAAAGTATTAAGACTATACACTTTATGATATGTACACAGTCATGGGCTTAGTTGAGGAAATGTTTTAGACATTTATCATGAACTAACGGCTCTATAATCTTATCATCCTTGAATTTCTCAAACTTTTCTAGCAGCTTGGTGGACAAGATGAAGTAAATGAATCTCTGCACATGCTTGAAAGTATTGTTGTTAGGTTGTAATAGGATGACACATTGAAATAAATCCTCTTCATATGATCTCAAATCTAGATAATACTAAGCCAAATGATCTTGGTACCTTTTTAGTATATGTAAATAAGCATGTTCCTTTATCTATAATTAGTTAAGTACCAAATAAGAGTGTCTCAAGATTGACAACCAAATAAGAGTGTCTCAGGATTGTCAATGTCATTTTTGCATTCAAAGTATTACTTGAAAAAGAACTTAAAATATTCATCCTTAGGGACATAAAAAATAACCCCATATTCATTGAATTTCATTCTCCAAACAACACCATTATTGTCAAACCCATCATCAAAAATAATTGGTTGCTCAACAACATCCACATTCCCAATGAGGTTACCCAATTACACATTCATGTGAAGCACTTCTTTAAGAGCACATTTTGGATCTTCAATTGAATCATGATTGGTTAACTCATTTGCTTATGTCATATTAGAATCACAAGCCAATTCATACATTGGGACCTTCTTAACTAAACTCCAAAGCTGATCAACAGTAGTAGCATTCATCATTTTTTTGGAGGTAGAAAACTTACATGGAGAATTTTGACAATTGAACATCATAAACTCACCATCATTAGACATAGACTCAATATCATTTACATATTCATCGCTTGGTTTAGTAGTATCACATGAAGGATGTGGGAGGAACCATTTGTCACACTAAACATCTTCAAAATCACAAGTTACAGCATTTACTTTGGTGTTTAATGGATCAAGTAATTCCTTCATAACCCTTATATTATGATTTTTGTCATTACATGTGGAATATGAGGTGATTTATTTGGATTCTAAGATTTCTCTTGACTTGTAGACCAATGAGGGATCCCCTTACCAGCTCTAGCTAGCTTTTAGGACATTTATTTGATAGCAAAGGCCAAAGTATTCATGGTTTCCTCAAGGTTATCCATCTTAGTGGATTGTATCTTTTTCAGATTCACCAATTTTACACTAGCCTACTTGTACATGGACTTTTCAAAAACCTTTATATTATTCTCAATTTGGATGGCCATATTGAATGCCAACTACAAGTTTGTCGGAGCCTTGTCCCACAAGTAGTATGTAACCTTGTTGTTAAAGGCATCACAATACTTTACCAAGCATGTTGTATCACTAGACCTTATGTTCTTAGGTAGTCACATCATAGATTTGTTGAACCTTGTGTTTAATTCTTGCACACACTCGTTAAGATTATTTTTGATGTTTTCAAATTTAGCCAAAAAAAACCTAGGATCAATTTTATCACCATACTAAATTATAAAAACATTCTTCATTCCTTCTCATGAATCAATGTATCCATGAGGAAGGGAGTTAAACCATTCATGTGTGTCTTCTTCTAGCATGTGCACAAACAACTTGATGCACACATCCTCATTCTAAACCTCATAGTCTTCAATGATATTATGAAAATCCCTCAAGTGTCGATCATCACTCACTGCATTATTCCCTTGAAACTTTGGAAGGTGTTTCCTTCATTCAGGACTTCATTGGGATATTCTTCCATGTCTTCAAAATTGATAGGTCTAAACCTAGGAATTTGGAATGTATGATGTGTATTCTCATCTAGGTCCCTATGCCTCATGATTGGTCAATTGGAGGTTCAAGAGCAACTAGTAAAGGGATGTGAGGGGGTGAATGAGGGGGATTTTATGGATCAAGCTTAAGAGGGGATTCAACGAGTTGAGAAGAAGATGAAAAATAAATTAGACTGTATGATTTTGAATCACTAGGAGAGCTATGATAATCCTCAAAAATAGTAATTTCAATAAAAAATTTAGGATTGCCAGTATCTTGACAACCCAAACAGTGCTTTACAGTTTCACTTTACTCTTCAATTGGCCTCCAGATTTGTCTCTTTCCATTTTGATGAAAACTTAGGGGTAAGACAAGTTTCTTTGATGAGTCTCCTTTCAAGGATGACCTTAGTCCTTCCAGCTTTGTAAGCAAAATAATTCTTAAAATTGAAGATATTCGAAGTAGGCACTAATTTTTATTTGAAACCAGATTATTTTTTAGAGTCACCACTAGAATCAAACTTCTAGAATATAACCATTTACAAACTTGAAGTGATACATACTAAAACCATATCTTTTCGAAATTAGTGATGATGTAAGAAAGCAAAGACAATGAAATATTTAGATTCATGTTCAAATATTGGAAACCATCTCAATACATGACAAACTTACATCTCTTTGAAACAAATTTAGTATATGTCAACTTATTAAATATCTTAATTTCCTAGCCCATCCCTAATGGAGTACTACAACGTTGATAGCCAAGATAACAAAATCAAGCTCAAATAACCCCAACTTTCAAAATTATGAGATAAACATGAATAAACTTTGTATAAAAATTTATTAGATATTAATTGCATCAAATTTAGGTAAATAACTTTCTCAAACCTAAATTTACAATAGCTCTCTGCAAGAGTCCCTAGAAACACAAGTGCCACAGGTGTATTTTCAATTCCTGATAATGGTGCCAACAAAGTGGTGATGTTCACAAACCAAAGATATTTATATTGAATAAAATGATAAACATATAAATTTAAAACATGAATCAAATTAAATCCCTCACAAGAGTCCCCAACAACACAAGTGCCATGGGTGAGTTTTCTTTCATTGGTAATGGTGTCAATTGAGTGTACCACATAGACGAACCAAAGATAGTCAGAATAGAAAAAATAGGTATATAAATTTTCAAATAAATTAATTACAAATCTATGCAATAATACCCAGTAACATAGGTATTAAGGTTCTTATATATCCCTGGTAATGGTGTCAGTTGAGTGGTGACATTGATGCACCAAAGATAATTTGATTGGTACAATAAGTAGAGAACTTTAAAAATAATAGCATCTCTCTACAAGAGTCCCTAGTAACATAAGTACCCAAGGATATTTTTCTCCCTAGAAATGGTGCCAGTAAAGTGTTGGTTCCTAGTTGTACACCTCTTTCACTCAGCCTTACACACTTGAAGAAAATGGAAAACAAAGATGAAAAACCCACTGATATGTTGTTATAGCCAGGGGAGGGTTTGGCATCAAGAATTAACAAAATGGAAAAAATTATTGAGAGGAATTAATAAAGGGTATGGTCAAATCCCTACTACTTTTGGCTCTTCCTAAACCAAGGTGAGAGGACCTAAGGGGTAGCTTGCTCACACAGAGAGATTTTGAAATTCAACCTCCATGGGGTTTTTAGTACAAAGAGGCAAAAATGTGACTAGGGCACGACCAAACTTGTTCAATCCACCTGGGAAGGGTTGTCACATGGGGTGAATAAATGCACTAAATCACATACAATCTACTGAATATAGATGGAAATGAAGACAATATTCATTTTAAAGAATCTTCAACAACATGGGTTGAAAGAAAAACTACATAATTGGATCTTTAAAGCACAAAATGTAAACACATTCTAAGTATGAAAGATTTATGCATATGTAGGCAAATAAAAATTATAATATACAAAGGGATGTATTATTTGTAAGGTAGGATAGTTTGGTAGTTTATAAAAAATGGGTGGTGTGCTAGTGATTTTCCAACATCAGGGATTCTTGCAACATGCATGACATCACCTATTGCAAAGATGTAGAAAAAATGGATTTACAAGTTAAGGGGAGCTACTAGGAGTAATTTGAATCCATTGGTGCCAATATAATGTAAGCACCCAAATGATCCTAAAACCCTAGAACATACACTAAAAATAGAATCTCATGTACTTTTTCCCCTTGAATCCTTAAACCTAGGGTGCCCTACCAAGTTATTCAGCAACATATTTCTAAACATAATGTAGAAAGGGATTTATAATCTATATCTAAGCCCAAGATGACAACCAGTAATGAGCATAGAAAAAGATGTTCAATCAACAGAATTTACAAAACACATCATTGTACTTCATCAAAAGGAAATAGTAAGAACCACAAATATTTTCTATTAACTTTGCAATAAAATTTTACATACATCATCATTTCAAATGTTTCTATGGGTAAAAGTATGGTGTATTTGTTGCATGTTGGGTATGGGAGACATATAAACATGCTCTCAGAGGTTACTAATGGATATACATCTATAACCACCTTAACAAGAGAGATAGAATGCACACAACAATGATCCCAAAGTTTGGAAGAGCCTATATTTAGAGAGAAAAAAAGACCAAAAACAACTCAAACATAGAGGAAAAACCCTCTATTTATACATTTTTCCTCTTTATTTTCAAATCCAAGAATGGGGGTTATATTTTGAAATTTTCAAAATTGAAGTCAACACCCCAAATTTCTACCAAGATGATCCCAATTGGAAAACCACTTTGCCACACCTTGAATATTCACCTATTTGCATGAAAATTCATAGCTCTAACTGCCTCTACAAGTAATGATGAATATTTAGAGAAAAACCTTTGATTCCTTAGCTAGAGATGCCTTCAAATGAGCTGTAAGGAGAATATACATGGTGGAGGCCAAATAAACCATTTGTCTTTATATTAAATGCCTTAAAATTCCCTTGACCATTTGCTTGCATAGCTAGAACCTCCTAGACAACTACCCTTCCCTTTATGCATGTCATGGAATAACTTGCTCTTGCAATGATGGCATGGGAATATTATGGATCCATGGCTATTCAAGTGATTTTCCTCCTATGGCCCACCTTGGATTTACAGACTTATAATTTTTCTCCCATGGAGGAGCTTAGACAAGCACAATAATGAAAAATACAAAAGACATAGGTCATTTTACCTTTTTGCTTTTTGGCTCTAATTTGGTTTTCAACACCTTGAATTTTACACCTTTACCTTTTGCACTTTTTGCTTTTAGGGATAACTCCACATTTTTTAATGCATTATTTTCACCTTTTGCCCTTTGGGGGTAATTTTTATCCCTTTTGCAAATTTGCAATTTGCACTTGTAACTCCCTTGGGAAGGTCCCCTTGCAAATTTTAGACTTGAAAATTGTAACATTGAAATTTTTACTTGTAGTTCCCCTTAGGGAATCTAGAACTCCAAATGCATTTTGTATTTTTTCAAAAGTGAAAATTACATTTGGGGTTCCCATTTCGCTTAAAATATCCTTTTAGGGAATCCAAAACTCTAAATGCATTTTACACTTTTGTAAAAGTGCAAATGGCACTTGGGGTTCCTATTTCCCTAAAAAACATCCTAGAGGGAAATGGGAACTCCAATTACAATTTAAAAATTTTTAAATTTATAAAATTTCAAATGGCCTTGAAAATTCCCATTTGCACTGGGACCCCATGTTAACTGGTAGAAATGGGAGATCCAAGTACAATTTGTAATTTTCAAAACTTCAAAATTGAAAAATTGCATTTCTCCTCAACATCTCCTTAAAGCTCCTTGAGTTGACTTTTCTCTCTCTTATTTTGACTAGTGAGATTGGGAGAGTTGACTATAATTTGCACTACATTTTGGAGACTTGCATTTTGCAAGTTACATTTCCTACTCAAATTTCCCATGGAGTTTTGGAGCATCTTCTAAATTTTTTTGAAACCTATAAATTCTTTAGATTCTTTAATTAACTCCATTCTTGCTCCAACAAAGCATCCTAGTTGAGCATAGTACCCTATTGAATATTCTTTAAAAAGCCAAACTTTCCTATGTTTGATGCTTCAACACTGTAATCCTTCTTTGTTTACACAATGCATTTGGATCTAAAGCACTTTCTAATGAAAACTTGTATTTCCCCTCCTTCACTCATAAGATTGAAATAGTTTCCTCACATCAAAGAAATAATTCATTTATATAGTGCTAACCCCATGATTTTGGGTGCAACTTGTTCTTTTAGATGGCCAATCAAAGCGTGGTCTTGATATCTATATGATCAATGGATGATCAATAGGAGTGTGTGAATACCAAAGAAATCTTTCCACTGAGATCATTATGTTCTCCATGCTACAAATGTCCCACATTAATTAGGCCTGCATTGCATTCAGATTGAGACTATATGTGATTATCAAGCCAGTAATACTTAGGTGAATGACACCTTATGGTAAGCAAAGTAGAATCACTAGAAAGAATGTAAACATTAAAGTTTGACAAAAGATCCATCCAAAAGTAAAGCCACTCCATCTCCCCATTAGTGTAAAACCCTTGTCTAAAAAAAATTCCATCGCCATTGGCAAGGCCACCAATAAACCAAGTTGAATAAATGAATATGAATCAAAGGCTACATCTAAGGAATTATTATGTTCTATGGTAGCCTCATGTACCATTGCAGGCTCAAGCCCCCTTAAAACCAAATATAGTCAACCATACAGAAAAAAATGTCTACAGGATTGTCACCAGAGTATCGAAGTAGAATCCAATTATAGTGAAATAGTAGGATATCATTCAAAAGAGGTCTAACCAATGTCCCAAAAAATAAAATATCACAATTCAAGGATTATTCACTATTTCCATTCACAACCTACTTTATAAAATAACTTGTATAAGGCTTTTCAAAAATCTCAACCTTTTCCTTCACCATTATTTGATTTAACATTTTTTTCTCTTCATTCAATGTGTAGTGAAGAAAAATATGAGATAAAGTATTCATGTTCTAATGAATTCAAATGAATATACTGAGGTAGTGGAAGGGAAGAACCACTAGGCACATGATGTGTTGTCATATTCTCTATGATAAGGGAGTTGATTCAAGTGGGCTAGACATTTTGGTTGAATCCATTTGGCTATCAATTTTCTCTCACATTGTTGTTATATAAAATACCAATACATGGCCTACATTTTTATTCAACCCACAGGTCACTATCTAACCTATAGAAAGGATGTGTACATGTGTATTTTCAACTTTATCACCCATTCATTATATTCATGAAATCCAAAAGTGGGAGTGCACATTGTATTTTATATTTATGTTGGTTTAAAGTGCATGTACGACTCCCCTTTCCACCACATTTCCATTTCCTTTTGTCTTATTTGAAATTTATTTTTTACCCTTCACACATCCATTGGACTTTGTGGTAACTTATGTAATTTTTGAAATTGTGTTTGGCCCCCTTTATCCCCAGTGGATATTTACCACCTATTTAACACCTACTTTCTAGCCATACACCTCTAGAAGAATGCAACACCATCACATGAAATTGCATTTTGTGCCCCACACCTCCATATAACTTTGACATAGCACTCACACTTTTCCCTAGTCAAACATACATTCAGTGTTCAGACCTCCACCATACTCTTTCCTCATGTTTTATTTTCTACCATGCATTATGTATTCTAGGATGTGCTTTTATTTTCCCATGTGACAAGTAATTTTCAAACATGGGGCTGAATGATTTGAACCTATCCATGTGTAGTCAAGTCTAATGGTGAGGATGCCATCTACATGGCCTCCCAAGTGGCATAGGCATCATGGCATGGGGTTTATTTTGTATAAAATACATGTTTTCAAACGAACATGAGCTCTAATATTTTAATCACCAAAATTTCTCAATGAAATTTTGGGAACTAAAAACCCCCACCTCGTAAGTATGCATGTGCTCAATCAGAATCCTATGAGGTGGGGGTTTGATGAGAACATGATGTATCCATCTAATGATGTACTCAATGTAGGAGGTTCAATGAGCCTGCAATATCTAAATGGATGATTATCTACTAGACATTGGTATATGTACCCATCATGAAAAAATTTGACACATTTGTGAAGAGTGGAAGGTAAAACCTAAATATCATGTATCCAAGGTATCCCAAGTAAAAAATTATGATGTATATGGTTTAGAATCATCTAAAAGTTGTAATGCCCAATGTGACTGATCTCAATGTCTATCTAGGAATGTCATCAAACCCTTTAATGTTCTTGTATGTCTTTTGATTTGATGTTATATCAACCCCCATCATTTAAAAAAATGTGAGGTTACATATATTGATTCCTAAACCACTATAAATGAGAACTCATTTAATAGCTATGTTATTGATTTGAGCTTGAATAAAAGTTGGCAAATTTTGATCAATTACTAATTGTGAAGGTAAATCCTCATTGGAAAATGATATCACATCCTTGATAGTATTCATGATAGATGTACAATAGGATGGCTTGGTATCACGAGGCATAAATGTGTGATTAAGTGTTTGAAATAGAATATCTTTGAAGATTTTTACTTTTTGAAGTAATTCTAATATAGATATTTTGGCTAGTGTATTTCTAAACTGATCCAAAATATCAAATTCTCTTTTTTGTGTAATAACCTTTTTAGGATTATTTAGACGAATCTAATTCTTCTATGAATCTAAATGAAATTAATTTCAACCAAAACAAAAAAGACATCATTCTGAATAAAATAACATCTCTTATATTGATTCCTAACACACACTTGATAAACTCTACTATATTATTATTTCAATCATGAATACAAGATAACACAATTGCAAGTTGATATATAGCATTAAACTTACAAATACCTTCCACACTCACACTTCTTCACATAATCATCAACAAAAATCCATCACACCACACACACTGAATCTGATGTTGCACACCACACGCATGCCACAAACTGGAACTCTAAATATGCTAAGAATCTTGAATGTAACTCCTAAATGTAATCACCTCATATGAATGATATGGTTTCCATCCTCAAATTCACAATGGAAACTAGGAAGGGTTTCATCCTCCTAATCTCACACCTTCATCGGGTTTTCATCCAAAGAAGTGGAAAAAGTTGAACACAAGTTCAATTCTAAAATTAGTGGTTTTATGTTTTAAAAAAGATGCATTACAAAGGAGAAGAGCTTATACTTATATAATTTTCAAATAAGAAGGAATGAGAGGTGAATGGTGAGGAGAGAGAAAATACGGCTCTACATTCTCATTTGTGCCAAAATGTGCACTATTAAGCATGATTTAAATCATTTGTTAGGGTCACAAGGAAGGGAATCAAAGGGGACAAGATGATCCACCAATTTTTCTTTATTTCCCACCATCACATGCTTCCAAGCTCTACCTTCACATGATTCCAAAATAACATCTCACTCACACATGTGAGAGAAATCAGCAATAGGAAACTTTGGCATATTTCTCCCATGTGATCACATACTCCCGAGCATTTTTTTACTTTTCCCTACCTTTTAAATCATGTATCTTCCCAAGGGTGGTGCCCCAACTATTCACCCTTGTCTTTATTATGCATATGAGTTGAAAAAGACAAACAACCTTGTCACAAAATGGAGTACTACACCCCACACTTTCACATGAATTTGATTTCAATATGGATCCTCTTATGGGTTAATCCACCTCATCCTCCAACCATCTGATCAAATACATCATCCCCTACATCACCTAACATGTCACCATGAATAGCGATATTGAATAGTGACCCATGAATGGTACCTATGAATAGTAATTCAAGAATAGTGCTTTTGAATAGTGATGAATAAATATTATAATGACCAATTTTCTCACAAGAATAAATTTAGTGAAAATGGGACATGACATATTGATCTTTGGATGTTGTTGTAGTGTGTTAAGGATAAGGAGGGATGATGAGGTTACACTACTCTTTTATAATTTGAGTAGGCACCATGTTTTACCTAGTGATAGCTCAAACTACATGATCTACTACTTGCTAGGGGTGAGTAGTAGAGGTGGGATGGGAGCATAGATAATCAAGTGGTCTAGGTGGAGGTAAAACAAAAGGAGTCTTATGATCCCTCTATCATCTAGTAGTAATTGAAGGTAGCTAAAAGTGATCTATATATTAATGATCCACAAAAAAATGGGGCTCACATGATAGATGACCAATATGTAGAACAAGATAATCTCAAGCTAAATCCATGATAGGAGTAACATACATGTGTACCTTTCTACAAATAGTTAATAATAAACATGCGAAGAAAAGTACCAAACTTTGTACCATTAAGTTAAAGATGGCTTCCATCATGATAATAATGGTAGCAATCTATAAATTAATACTAACTTCTATAAATTTGAAACCTAGGGTGATCTAGGATTAGGGTTTTTTGAATCTAGGGTTTCTTTGTGCCAATATATATTATATGTAAAATAAATTGAAACCCTAATATAAAATTGATTTAATTATCTAGGTTGTCTAAAAAATCATAAATTTAGAAGTATGAGTCCTAATTTATTGCACAAAATTTTGGATTAATGCAAACTAAGGTTTTGATAAATATTTGAAGTAAGCCAGGTTCACCGAATGATTTAACCTTTTAGGGTTTTATATGTGTAATATCCAATGTTTGATTAAAGGGTTAAGATGTCTAAATCAAGTAAATAATATGTAATAATTAAGCATTTATTTTTTATGTCTATTGACTTCTTTGACTTTTTAAAAATAATAATAAATATGCATAAATATAGACTTATTTAGAAATTTACTATCATAGATGATCTAGGTTATGAAAACTAGGTTATGAGACTTAGGTTACGAACAAGTCTAAGTGTCATTAACAAGGTCATAGGATCTATTTATTCACTAGATAGTAGTGCCCCACCTGGATAGTAGCCCCATATTACTATAGTGTCCTCAAAGTGGCACTAGTTTCCTCTTTAAAGGAATATTCCTATTTTTTGGGAGCATTTGTGTGTGTGTTTCTAGGTCATTTTCTTGTGTGTATAATATATAAAACTTTGTATTATTCTTAGAAAACTTGCTTTTGTTTACAAAACCTAATCCTCCTTGAAAGTATGGCATTAAAAATAAATTTGGTTTCATCAATAAGATAAGTTGGACATCCTCAACACAACATTGTGAACACAGTTACCTACATACTAATACTCCAAGGAGGGATCAAGCCTGATGTAGTTATCCCACCTAGTGTTTGGTGCAAGTGCAAGTGAATGCTATAATGAGAGTGGTATTGAATGCCTTGAATGTGTTTAAGATTTTAAATCTTTAAAATCTAGGATTAGGAATATTGTAGATGGTAGTATGTAGAAGTAGGGAAAGATAGGGATCAAATACCTTAATTTTGTTCAACTTGTTTCTTGTTTGAATAAAATTTGCATCTATTTTCCATCTAGTGAATAAAGGTCAAATAGTCTTGTATTTATAAAGATCTATAACTTGTGTGGATAAAAAATGTACTTAGACTAACCTTAGGAGGGGCAAACATTTAGAAAAGTATCCATTCAAGAGAGTTAGGACAAGAGACATTAGCATCCAGTTGGAGACACTAGAGCCAGGTGGTTGTAATGTCCTTAGTGTGGCACTAATGTCCACCTAACAAAATGCTGGACAAACTAAGTTCGGATCTCAAAAAGCTATCCTAGGACTATGTTTGAGTTGAATGTAGATGTCTATGGTCTACATAATGTCTTTAAAAGTGTGGCAAATGCTCTAGGATAGATTTAGGGCTAAGCTAGGAATAGGCTAACTCAAGAAACACTCTTATCATTAAAATATCACTTATAGGTCATTAAAACACTTTAATGGAGCATTTTACCAAAATAAAACAGATTTTAAATATTACAAGAAATATGTGTAATCATTCATCCCCCTCAATCCTCCCCTAAGGGGTTGGTCTCCTCATCCTTTTTCCCCTCCTTAGGCAATTCTATTTACCAAGTAATTTAATAGGAAGAGTCTATGAAAAAGTTAAAAATTCAATTAACTCAACAAAGGTATATATATATATAGACACGCGCGCGTGCGTTTATGTTTCTAAAATTTCATACATATAAGTTCATATATGAGTAAGTGCATAAAGTTGGGGGACAAAAGGGGGCCTACTCATGGACATGATTTTCTTAAAAAATTATAAATCTAAACTTTTATAGATAACTTGAGATGTCTACACTCCAAATTTGAAGATGGTGTAAGAACATCAAAGGTATAATTTTGAGTCTAGTTTCTAAAAATTAAAATTTTAAAAAAATGGTTAAGAATAATTAGGTCAAACATCTAAAATTTGAAGAGAAACTCTTATTTTTTATGAAAATAGAGCAAATAGACAGCCATGTGGTGCACCATTTTTTGAGAAACATTTAATATTATTTCAAACCCTTTGAGAAAAATTTAGATAAGAATTCTAGTTTGAGACCTATATTTTTTTAATGAATACTTTTTTATGAATTTTGAAAGTAAATAGATATGAAAAACTGACAAAAACATGGATAGTCATATGTGCGATGCATCTAACTACCTAAAAAAAATAGTTTTTTTTAATGTATGTAGAGTTATGCCTAGTTTGTGACCATATAACTTTTTTTTTCACTTGGATAAATGAAAAATAAATTACATGAAGATGTATAGGCATGTATATTTATGGCATGTAGTGACAAGAAAAAGGTATAATTATAAATCAACATAGTTTGAAACCTTAAATTAGTCAAAAATTTATAAAAATAATATTTTTGAAAAGAGGAGAGAATGTTTGTCATGATGGTATTAATTTTTGAATTTTACCATTGAAATTTATAGTGTATTTAGTGATTGAAGATATTTTTTGTTGTTTTTTCTCATAACTCTTAGACTCGGTTGTAGATTGACACTTCTAAGGCTTTGGCTCAAGAATCCATGCCATTCCTGAGCCAAAAGGCACAATTTTTGAGTTTAAATTCAAATAGCGTAATTGTGTTATTAACCATTTTAGTAACATGATTGTGTTAGTTAATAATGTGATCA
Organism: Torreya grandis; assembly: GCA_037957365.1. NCBI lineage: Eukaryota > Viridiplantae > Streptophyta > Pinopsida > Cupressales > Taxaceae > Torreya > Torreya grandis. The sequence goes on from JARHVA010001715.1 coordinate 2,303,852, forward strand.
CATTACTAATATGATCACATTACTAACACGATCACATTATATATTCATAACACCCAAAAACCCAAATTTGCTATTTACTTCAAATTTTATATATGATCTTATATGTTCTTGAGCTCCCTAATAGTGGTGTTATTTCATGTGATACAAGAAATGTCCCTAACCTTGGATAGTGAATTAAGGTTTGTGGTATCACATTAGACTTCAAAAAATTTATGGTAATATTAATATGTTGACTTGACTACTTATAATTGCTTGGTTTTAAGGTGTAACTCATTATACATTTTATGATATAACTTGTTTTATCACATGATGTCATAAAATGCATTTTTTAAACCTATGACAAAAACTTAGCCTTTGGAGTACCAATCTACTTATGCATCTGAAGTAAATTGGGGTTATTTCAAGCCCCTTAGACCTAATTACATGAATATAAAATGTCATTTGGGGGTTGATCAGCTCCAATTTCATTAGCTAGATTGAAGTAAAGAAACATTTATTATTTATATGAAAGTTTTATGTGTATCGAATGTGGTTTTGAGCTCAATAAACTTGAGTCATCAGCTAATGAATGAAAATGTCGATTAGTTCAATTATGGAGGTAATTAGGGTCAAAATGAGCTATGTGAACATATTTTAAAATGTATATTCAATGTGATTCAGAGTGAAATTAACCTCAATGTCATGTCATAAATAATTAACCAAATAGTTGATTCATTTAATCAAGGAGGCATTTGAGGCCAATTTTAACCCCTTCAAGAGCAAGATATGATTTTGGGTAAAATTAAGTTTGATTCTATCATGAATTGATCTAATTAATCAAATTATGAAATTAGGGGCATGATTTGGGCAACATTGAGCCCATAAACCAAATTTATTGCTCAATCAATTATATAACATGTATGCAACATGTATGGCTTAATTAACCCTTTTTTTATTAGAAATGCAAACATGAAGGTAATTATCATAAATAGGTGAACAAGTAACTCAAAGTTTCTTTAATTACCTTAGTGATTGGACCCTATATCTGATATATTAAACCCTGTACCATTTAAATTAAGCCCTAAACATTGTAGCATTTACCTTAAACACTAAGCCATAATCCCTAAACCCCAAGCCCTTTAAATTGTAGACCCTAAACCAATAAATTTATCCCTAATTAACATCCTTTATATATAGTAATAATTATTCATAGGGATGAACTTGGTCAAAATTGCATTACTCATTATCACAATTGACTTAATTAGATCAATATGTGATGATGTGGGGGATAATTAAGCCTAAAATCACATATTTTACTCACAAATCTAGGTTCAAATAGCTCAAATTTTCCCCAATCACCATCATGATTGTACCCTATATACCCTAAAACCTATATACTAATCCCTAATCCCTAAATTTCCTAATCCCTAAACTCTAAACCATAAATATAAACTCTTTAAACCCTGAACCAATCATTTTAGCATAAACTAACATCATTAAACTAAGAATTAAGTTCACATGGCTTAGTTTGGCCTAAATCACACAACTAATTTCCTCATTTGATTAATTCACTTAATATGCATAATGAAATGGGGTATAATGACAACCCAAAAACACATTTTATAGTCAAAAATGGGTCTAAATGATTCAAATTGTCCTCAATCATCTATGTTAATGACCCTATGTACCCTAAACCATATATATATATATATATATATATATATATATATATATATATATATATATATATATATATATATATATATATATATATATATATATATATATATATATATATATATATATATATATAAACCTAACCCCTAAACCATAAACCCTAAACACTATACCATAAATCATAAATAATAAACTTTCCCTATTTACCAATCACTTCAGTCCCAATTAACATCCTTTGTAGTAAGAATTACGTTCGCATGGCATAAAGCAATTAGACATTATATACACCCTTAAACCTAAACCCTATGCCCTAATCCCTAATCCCTAAAACAAAAAATTTTAATCACTATGCCCTAATTCCCACTACATGTTATAAACATACATGCCTTATAATATAATTGATTTTATCATGAGATTTCATAAAATGCATTTTTTAAACCTATGGCCCAAACTTAGCCTTTAGAGTTCCAATCTAGTTGTTCATCTGAAATACTATTTCAATCTCCTTCAATCTAATTGCATGACTATAAAGGTGAATTGGGGATTGATCAGCTATAATTTCATTATCTCGAGTAAAGCAAAAAACATTATTTACTTATATGCAAGTTTTACATGTATAGAATGTGATTTTGATCTCAATAAACTTGAAGTCATCAGCTAATGAATGTAAATGTTGATTAGTTAAATTATGAAGGTAATTAGGGTCAAAATGAGCCACATGAACCCATTTTAAATTGTATATGATGTGATTTGGATTGAAATTAACCCTAATGTCATGTCATATGTAATTAACCAAAGATTTGATTCATTTAATCGAGGAGGCATTTGAGGCCAATTTAAACCCCTTTAAGAGCAAGGTATGATTTGGGGCAAAATTAAAAGTTTTATTTTATCATGAATTAATCTAATTATTAAATTTGTCTAATTCGGGGTATTATTTGGGAAAAATTGAGCCCCTAAACCTAGTATAATGTATGAAACATATATGACTTAACTAACCCTATTTTTATCAAAAATGCAAACATGAAGGTAATTGTCATAAATAAGTAAGCAAATAGCTTAAATGTTCTTCAATTGCCTTAGTGATTGAACCCTATATCTAATATCTTAAACCCTAAATCCTGTACCATTTAATTTTAACCCTAAACCTTGTACCATTTACATTAAACCTTAATCCATAAGCCCTAAACCCTAAACCTTTTAAATTGTAGACCCTAAACCAATAAATTTATCCCCAATTAATATCCTTCATAGATAGTAATAATTACATTCATAGGGATGAACTTAGTCAAAATCACATCACTCATTAAACCAAAATTGACTTAATTATCTCAATTTGTGATGATGTGGGGGCTAATTGAGCCCAAAATCACATTCTTTACTTACAAGTATGGGTTCAAGGATCTCAAATTTTCCTCAATCACCTTCATAAGTGTACCTTATATACCCTAAAACCATACCCTAATCCTTAATCCTTAAAGTTCCTAATCCCTAAACTCTAAACCATAAATATAATTTCTTTAAACCCTGAACCAATAATTTTAGCCTAAATTAACATCATTTAGACTAAAAATTATCTTTATGATTCACTGTGTATACCCAAACTTAAGCCCTATATTTTAAACCCTAAACACTATAACATAAATTATAAACCATAAACTTTCCCTATTTACCAATTGATTTAGTCCCAATTAACATCCTTTATAGTAAAAATTAGGTTCACATGGCATAAAGTGATTAAACCTTATATACACCCTTAAACCTAAACCCTAAATGCCCTAATCCATAATACCTAAACTCTAAAACATAAATGTTAAGCCATAATCCCTAATTCCATAAATCATCTACACTAATGCCTTAATCCCTAATCCATTATCCCTAATCTATATTAAGTATAATGTGATCACATTATTAAATAACATGATCATGTTATTCTTAATATAGACAAAACTCACTTCTCAATATCTATGTTTAACCCCAACTGAGTATTAATAATAATGTGATCACATTATTGAATAATGTGATCACATTATTTCATAACATGATCATGTTATTCTTAGTATACACAAAAACTCACTTCTCAATGTGTATGTTGAAGAAGAACTTAGTATACATAATAAAGTGATCATGTTATTTCATAATGTGATCACTATATATAACACAATCATGTTATTATTATTGTAGACTAAGCTCACTTTTGAACATCTATTTTTAACTCAAATCAAGAATTTTATCCCCACAAACATTCTCTGTAGGACCTGTGTACTTTTGACCCCACCTTTAAAAAGTTTTCAATTGTCCTTGACAGGTGATGGATAACATTTGAGGAAGAGGAAGATGTTGAATAACAAAACACCAAAGGAATTATAAGATTTTAGAGAGGAATACAATATATGAATGCAAAAACTTCTTGGTAGACAAGGTACAAACCCTAATTCTGATGAACTAAATGCCATAAATAATGAGCCAATTGATAATAATGAATTATACAATGATGAAATTGACCATAATGAAATGAATAATGAAATTGACAATAATGAATTAGATAATGTTGGAAGTTTACATTCAAATTTCCAAGTTTTTTATTTTGTTGATGATGAGTCTATGTATGATGTTTCACCCCCCATGAATGAAGAAAAGTTGATGGAAATTGAAAGGATTTTAACCCAAAAAATATCATTAATGACAAGTATTAAAGTGAGATAAAAAATAATGCATAAAATACTAAGTTACCTCTCAAAATCAAATCATAAAGATAAGAGATTTAAAGTGGAAAACCAAACATATCAAAGAAAAACCCACGTGATCTTATTAGAAGGTTTGAAACAAATGTCTCCACAAGTACAAGATTGATCAAAAGTACAAGATAAGAATAGAGAAAGATAAAATGATTCTTAATGAGGAAAAGAGGAGAGGAAGAGATCTTTTATAGAGCTAGAGGAGGAAAATGAAAGTTACATAGAACCCCATTATAATCTTATAAGCCCTCCAAGTGTGTGTCACTTGTTTCCTAATCTATTATAAAGAGAATGGAGGTGTGTGCCAAGTGAAATGATGAGTTAGTATGGAAATTAATTCCCAAATCCTAAGAGATAAATAAGGAGAGAGAGAGAGAGAGAGAGAGAGAGAGAGAGAGAGAGAGAGAGAGAGAGAGAGAGAGAGAGAGAGAGAGAGAGAGAGAGACCTCAAGAAACCTAGATTTATGTGAATTAAAAATTCACATAAATATAAATTCTTCACATATGGAAAAGAAACTTAGGATAAAATAAATTATCCTAAATAAATGGAAATCCTAACACTTCCCCTTAAACTTTATTTAGGGGTATTAAAAACAAACAAGAAAAGAGGAAACATCACTAACTCTCCCCCTTGATGAAAATTTCCTTCAATCCTAATTTGTTATAAAAGAAAACAAATGTGTCTTTACATGAAGGTTTAGTGAAGATATCATCCTTTTGCTCTTCAGTAGGACAGAAAGAGAGAAGACTTTGATTGTCTTCAAGAAATTAATGTTGAAAGTGATGTTGAATCTAAATGTGATTCAACCTTGCATGAAAAATTGGATTTTTTCTAAGGCAATAGAACTTTGATTATCACCAAAAATTAGAGTAAATGAATGTTGTGGGTGGCCCAAATCTGCAAGAAGTCTTCTAAGCCAAATAGATTCCTTTATAGCATGATTACAAGTTTTATATTCAGCTTCTATGGAAGATAGAGATACAGTTGTTTTCTTTTCACTATTCCATGAAACAGTGATAGAACTCAAAGAAAAGAAATAACCACTAGTGTATCTACAATCATTAGGAACACCAACCCAATCATAATATGAATAACCTACCAAAAAAATTGCTATTCAAGGCATATTCGATGCTAAAAGTTAGAGTAGCTTTAATATAATGAAGAATTTTTTTAGAGGATTTAAAATGAGTATCTTGAGGTTTAGACATAAAAAAAGAAACCAATCCAATAGAAAAAGCAATATCAGGATGAGTATGAGTAAGATAATTCAAACTACCAATTAATTTTATATATAAAGTTGGATCAACATTTTGTGTTTCCATGTCATTAAGAAGTTTAACACAAAGTTCACAGGGAGTAGCAATGGGTTTGCAATCCAACAATTAAATCTACATAGTAAATCATATGCATATTTAGATTGAGAAATAGAGATGCTATCCTTTTCTTGCCAAATTTGAATGCCTAAAAAATAATGTAAAAGACCCAAATCAATCATTTCAAAAGTATTTAAAAGAATTTTTAGTGTAAAAAACCATTAAACAATTACTACCACATATGATTAATTCATCAAAATACAAAACAATGATAACTATGCCATTTGGAGTATTTTTGACAAAATGATTAGGATCATTAAAACTACAAGTAAAACCTTGAGCTATAAAAATTTGATAAATTTTAGATTACCAGTCTCTAAGAGATTGTTTTAAATCATAAATATCTTTGTTTAACATACATACAAGATGTTCATTTCTTTAATTAAACTAGGAGGTTGAGACATGTAAATTTCTTCATGCAAGTCACCATTGAAGAAATCACTCTTAACATCCATTTGATAAACAAGATAATGCATGTGAGCAACTAAAGCTAAAATAACTTTAATTATGGACATTTTAGCAATAGGAGCAAAGGTTTCATTATAGCCAATTCTTTCAATTTGATAAAAACCTCTAACAACTAATCAAGCTTTATATTTTTTAATTTGATTGTCAGAATTGAACTTAGTTTTAAATAACCATTTACAACTTACCAAATGATGCCCTTTAGGTAGAGGAGCTAAGTCCCAATTTTTATTATAAATCAAAGAGATGTATTCATCATGCATATATTTTTCCCAATGAGGATGACCTTGAGCTTGTTTTAAAGTTTGAGGATAATTATTGTGTATAAGTTTAGATATCAAATCATAATTGAAAAAATTATTGCTTAATTCTACGAGTATCATTAAGATCAATATTAATTATTGAATCTTTTGTAGTAATTTTGGCCCATTTAGGCATAGATTTAGGTGGATCAAGACTAGAAAGAGAAGGAATTGGAGGAACAAAATCATTATGCAATGCATCTTTATGGTCATCACTAGATTTAAAAGGAAAGGAAGCAGAAATGATATTAAGATAATCAAAATTGGAAGCACAATCAAGCACACCATTTTTAGTCATATTAACATCCTTTTTAATCTTGATTTTATTAGTTTGAGGATCATAAACCTTATAAGTTTTAGATGATTCATCATAACCAAAAAATATAAAATTATCTACTTTAGAATCTAACTTTTTATGCTTTTCAATTGAAATATGAACAAATGCATCACAACCAAAAACATGTAAATGTTTTAAATTGGGTTTTGTACCACTCCAAACTTCTTCAAGTGTAACATTTGAAACAACTTTAATAGGATTCCTATTAATAAGATGAATAACATAATGCATGGCTTTAACCCAAAATTTATAATACATATTTTTAGCATGCAACATAAAATTAGCCATTTTAGTGATTGTCTTATGTTTACATTCGGCAACACCATTTTACTCAGGTGTGTAGGAAACAAGTTTCTCATATTTAATTCCATGTTGCTTACAATATGCAATAAAATCATTGTTAACATATTCATTACCGTTATCAATGTGTAATATGCATAAAAAATAATGAGATTATTTTTTAACAAAATCATGAAAGTCAATAAGAGTGTCTAAAACTTGATCTTTAGTTTTCAATAAATAAATCTAAATTCACTTAGTGTAATCATAAACAAAGGTTAAAGCATACTTATCACCATTAATAGAGGGAGTTTGCATAGGACTTAAAATATCACTATGAACTAAATGAAGCTTTTTAGTAGCACACTAAGAGTGTTTTTAGGAAAAGATTTTCCATGAATTTTATCAGACATACAACCATTACAAGTAGAAGTAGTGGAAGAAATGTTAGGCAAACCTTGCATCATATTGAGTTTATTCATGAGAGAAATACTTTGGTAATTGATATGTCTTAATATTTCATGCCATAATTTATTATCATTAGAAATAAGCAAAGCATGAGAAGATGAGGGAGAAGAAAATCCAATAAATTTGAAAAAATTATCATTATCTAAAAAGACAGTATTAACTACTTGAAAATCTTGCTTAGTAGATTTAACATAACAAGTATCATTAATAAATTTTACCTTATAGTATATTTACATAATTAAGGTATATAAAGTAAATTTAATTTCAAATCAAGTACAAGTAAGACATCATGCAATTCACCATTAGAGATTTTAACATTTTCTATGGCTTTAATATTGTAAAAAGCATGACTTGCAAGACTTAAATGATTGTTAGAAATATCTAGTTCTAAAGAATTAAATATTTGAGCATTAGATGTCATATGTTGAATAGTACCAGAATCAACAATCCATTTAATAGGAGAAACATGCAAAGCACAAGTAAAAACAACTCTAATATTAGACTTTTATTTTGGTTGAGTCTTAGTATTATTAGTTTTAGCATTGTCTTTGACTTTAAGCTTTCCATTTTTGATATCATATTTATTTTTTAAAACAGTGATATTCATCATGAATATTTTTGTTATAATAATTACACTCTAAATTTTTCTTAAGCTTAGAGTTAGATTTTTGATCTTTTTTATTATGTGTATTATTGGATTTAGCATGTTCTTTACCATTATTATGTTGATGTTTAGAAATAGAATCATGTTCATTAGTCTTAAGACTATCAAATTAAATCAACTGATGTTTTTATAGACGTAACAAAGTATCAAATAATTCAAATGTCAACATAGCAGATAGAGTAGAAAAAGTTAATTATAAATGAATATTAGTAATAAACTACTGAAAAAGTCAAGGCAAATATTTTTTCATGATAATATGAATCAAATTCAAATCAGAAAGTTTAACACCTAAATCAGCTAGTTGAGAATGTAAAAAATACACTTTAATCAAGAAATCATCCATAGATTTGAAATCATTATATTTTAATTCAAACATTTGATCTTGAATTTAAATTTCATGATATTCATTCACAACATCATAAACAGATTTAAGTTTAGACCAAGTAGTGGAGGTAAGAGAACAACATTTAATATGGATATGCAATCTAGGGGTCAAGGTCATGCCAATCAATCTTAAAGCATCATCATTTTTTTCTTATCATTTCTCTTAAATTTTGGCAAAAATAGTCTTAGTGTCCGATTGAGGATCCATGTCATCTACTACGCATACCAAATGTTTAAAAGTGAAAATATATTGCATATGTGATTTTTATAGATGGTAACTAGTGGATGTGAGTATAAATTTAGAAAACAATTGAGTCATTATGCCATGAAAACTCACCCAATAACTGGAAAATAAATAGACAAAAAAAAACACTTAAACAATAAATGCATAGGAGAGCTAAGAAACCAAATGACAACTTATCGAAATGCAAAAGGAATAATGCACAAAAAAAATAAGATTAAAAAAAAAATACGTGAATTGTAGAGAAAGATGGTGTATAAATTTACCCAAATTGGTAGGAATAACGGCAATAAAAGGTCTAAATTTAAACTTTAATGAAAGATTTCTTTTTTTTTTAAACTTTAAACAATTAAACTATTTTGAAAAAAAACTTTGATAGTTTTTTGTGGAAATATTTTTTAAAAAAACTAATCAAAGGTGAAAATTGATTTGTTTTAAAAAAATATTACTGAAAAAGCTTTTAAAATGCTTTTTATAAGGCAAAGAGCTTCCTGTGTTTATTTTATGAAAATTTAAAATATGAATTTTTTTTATTTATAATATTTTCTTAAAAAGGAAAAAAATTGTCTTCAAATTAAATGGGTTTCATAAAAAAGAAAGCGATTTAAAATAGAGAAGATTATAATTTTTTGTTATATAACTTAAATGATTTCTTTTTTTTAAATCAATATGCGTTAGACTAAAAAGAATTTAAAAATATTATCATTAACGGAATGTAAGAGAAGGGCTACTAAAAAAACCAAATTAAAACTTTAGTACTCACCATAGAAATCGACAATCATAAAAAAATGTACCTACCTATTAATAATGATGCCCAGCTATGGAAGGAAAGTAATTTGTTTTTCAAATTTGATGCCAAAAGCAGGGAAGAAGATGGTGCCAAAGAAATAAAGGAAAGCCTAGCTCTAAAAAAATGAAAGGTATTACCCAAGAGGTCATACAAATTGTACGATGCTCAGAGAGAAAAGAAATAAATAAAAGAAATAGAAGTAAATGTGCCCAACAATAGTAGTGATGCCCAGCTTTTACTGAGTCATATCAGGCATGGGGTGATGCTCTACAAGATGAGTCTCTTACTTTGATAAATAATAGAACAAACTTGAGACTAGTTAGAATAAATCCATAAATATATGTTGTTTTTTATAAATATAATGATCATGCACTAATCTAAAATGACTTTCCTTCTCTCTAAAAAAAATTTTAAAAAAAGAGCGAAAAATTCTTTCACCAGATTTGAGTAAAAAAATAGAAAACAAGGATGAATGAGAATTTTTTTATAAGAGATTAAATAGAATGAGCATACAAATTTATGCTTATCATTCTCCCTATGAGATAAAAAATAGAGTTAGAAAAAAGAGAAAAATAATAGATGAAACACAAATATATTTGTTAATGCTCTAAAAAAAATTTAAAAAAAATTATTAAAAAAATTGTTCTAAAATATCATGCAAAAATAATTAGGAGCCATTATTAAAAAAAGGAGAAGGAAAATAGATTTTGTTGTTTAAATTGAACAAAGGTTAGAACCCTTACAAAAAAAAATACTTAATTCTCCTTAGAAAAATATGCACACTCTCAAAAAATATCATTAGAATGATAATGACTCTGTATACCATGAAAGGATTTTAACCCAAAAAATATCATTAATAACAAGTATGAAAGTGAAAGAAACAACAATGCATAAAAGACTAAGTTACCTCTCAAAAATAAACCATAAATACAAGAGATTTAAAGTAGAAAATTAAATGTATCAAAGAAAAACCCACGTGATCTTTTTAGAGAGCTTGCAATGAATATCTTCACAAGTACAAGATTGATCAAAAGCACAAGAGAAAAAGAGAGAGAGCTAGAATGATTCCTAGTGAGAAAAAGAGGAGAGAAAAAACTTTTTTATAGAGCTAGAGGAGCAAAATGAGAGTTAAATAGAACCCCATTATGACCTTACAAGCCCTCCAAGTGTGTGTCACTTGTGTCTTAATCTCTTATAAGGAGAAGGGAGGTCCTTTCTAAGTGGAGAGAAGAGTTAATCATGCAAGTAACTCCCAAATCCTGAATGAGTAATAAGGAAAGATAGACACCTCAAGGAACCAAAATTTATGTGAATTAAAATTTACATAAATATAAATTTATTACATATAAAAGACAAATGATAAAATAAATTATCTTAAATAAAAGGTATTCCTAACATAAACAAATAATGATGAAATTAATAATAGAAAAAAATTCATTGAAACATATAATGAAGAAATAAACAATGAATAAAATGTCATCCCACCTCTAAACAATGAAATTAATAATGATTTTGAAACACCCTCTCAACAAATTCTACCATTAACAACACCTCCAAGAATTTTTCATAGAAAAGACAAGTACTTAATTGAAGTTGATGAAAATATTTTAGAACTAATGCATAACAAAATGTCTGATTGTCATTTAAGAAGACTAGCTCAACAAATTTAGGATAGTTTCTTTCATAACTTGAATTATGATAGTCAAAGATGTCAATTATTTGTTTCATTGATAAAATTTATTAAGATAATACCTATAATGTACACATTAGGACTAAGAACATCTAACATGGATGATGAAAACAATGAAATTATTGAAAATATACATGATGCATATCATATTTTAGGCCCAAAATCATGTATCCAAGATTATAATGATGTTAGATGTATACTTATAACTTCTGAAGTAAGTGACCAAATAGAAAAAAAATGAATGGTTTTAAAAATAAGTCAAACACTTAATATAAATAGAAAAATATTAATAAAAGTAATTGAAAGATGTGAAAGACTTAATGAACCTAATATCAATAAGCTCTGGGCATTCTCTGGTAGACTTTCATGAAAGGATATGTCTATAGATGATACTTTCAAAGAGTTACTTTCTCAATTTTGTAAAGACAATACAAGAGTTTTACTCAATGCAAAAGATGTAGTGAAAAGAAAAGTTGGTTATTATAACCATTAACCATATCCAAAACATTTATTGGATATGACTCAAAAATAGTTTTACTCCAAATTTTTGTAAAAACATCCACAAAATTCTATCTGTCAAAAATATTTTGAGATGGTCAAAAAAATTTATGTAAAAATAAATCACACATGCACCACTTGTTGTAGGCAACATGTTGAATTTTTAATGCATTATAATAGTTTTTTTTATATTCATTGTAATTTTCATATTATCAAAATTTTATGAGAGTGTGGTATTGAATTGACACTAAATGATCCCAAGTAATTTATTCCAACTATCTTTTGTAAAAGACTAGATAGACAATTATTTTATAACAAATCATGTTTAAATAGAAATTACAACATTTGTGATGGATTGCCAAAATTAAAAAAATGTATCCATGAGGAGATTATAAGTGTAATTAGACAATAATTAGTTGGTTTAAGAAAATATAAATCATTTACTTATCAATTAATAGATTAAAAAATATATAAAAGGTGTGAGCTTGTTACAAAAAAACACATGTTTTCAAATTTTAGGTCAAATTTAGGAATAAAATTATTTATGAGTATGCAAGATACACACATACGGTTAGATGGTTGGATAAACATTTCAAGATAAGAAAATATACATTATCACTTGGTTTGATTGTTTCGGTAGTTTAATTTTATAAAAATTACACATTCAAATCCCAAAAAGAAGTTCAATCACAGTATTACAACTCATCACAAGTTTCCATATTTGTGCATATAACATTCATGCATATACCTGATTGTATAGAGAAACAATAGAAAATATTAAGGGAGTAGCATTTATATATCAACAATGACTAATCACATTGTTCAAAATATATGCAAAAATGTTTTTAGAAGTTATATGAAAATTTGAATCAGAAGAACATTACTTTCAATCAACATTACATTTGGTCAGACAATTGCACATCGTAATTCAAAAATGTATAGATATTTTATTGGTTGAGTAGGATGCACATTACCACTAGTGTAGAAAATATTTGAAGTTTAATTGATGTTGATCATAAAAAATGGGAGCATGATGGTGTTGGAGCATATGTAAAAAGAGCTATTACAAAGGAGGAGTTAAAATTTGAAGAGGGTGTTCATTTGAAAATTTATTAGATTATTCATATGATACACATGGCATGTTTCTATTTTACATGTGTGGACTCTATTTGGAATGAGTGTGAGTCACAAGAGTGGGTGTATGATTAGAGTTTTAAACCTCTAATTCCAATCAACACATATCAGGTTTTAATGAGATTACAACTTACAAATATGACATCATCAGATGACTTTGACCATGTATCTGATCTAATGAAGTCGGGTAGAATATTTTTCATTATGTAAAATGTATTCTCATATATATCTTCATATTGTCAATAAATAAAAAAAATTGTGATACAAGGCATATTTTTTAGTTATTGTAGATAAGGATAATGAAGAGGGCATTGATTAATACTTGTGTTGGTGTATATATAGAAAGAAAAAATTGACTTCCCTAGTTATAGTTGGAGAAAACATTGACTATCCCACTAGGTCAGTGGTAGTCACTAGAACTTGGTTTTGATGATATCCTATAAAAATTTTAGATCAATAGTTGTTTGAAGGGTTTGAAATGTACATGAAAATACTACACTATTCAAATTTGATTCTTGTAACTAATATTCAATTATAAAAACATCATAGGAGGTCATTAAATAGGAAACTATGAAAATTTTGGGAGTTAGACCATGAAGTTATTCTTGATATTATCAAGGTTAGAGTAGATCCTAGTGGTACATTGGATTAAAATACATAGGTATGTTGAATTTTCAAATGTAGATGTGATTAATTTTACCAAATATTTTTTATTTTCTAGGTAGCACATATGAATTTCATTTTTAATTACTTACTAATTTTTTTAATAAGTTAGTGGTGCCTGATAAACTTACACCTTCACATGGTTGGCACTATCAGTAGAAAATTATATATTCTTTTAAGATAATAAAAGCTCAAGTTGGATGTGATCGAAGTGATATATTCTTAGGTGGAGGTCTTGAAGGTATAAATGGAAGTTGGAACTCAAGAAGTTACTTGTTCAATGCCAAAAAGTTGCATTTTTGGACCTGTCATTGTAACATGTCCAATATATTGATCTCAAAGGTTCCATCTAAATGCTTCAAGACATGATTAGAGGGATTAAAAAGGTAAGGGAAGGATCTTATGATTCATAGAAATGAATTAAAGGTTTTATTTTATGTGTGTTTCAACTTAGGCTAAAAAATGTATTTTTCTTTAATAAGTCTAGTTCAGATTTACATATTAAATCTATACTTCATTCATTCAGAGCATACAAGATATATAATAATAATATTTTATTTACTCTATTACAAATCCATATGGGTGTTATATTTATATATTAAAAGTATTTCTTATAAATATGGTGACTTGTATCACCATAAACCTCTCCACAATATCTTATCACACCATATTATTACTCACAAACCTATAAACTCTTATACATAAATAACAACTAACTTATTTACATACTATAATTATAACTCAAAAAAATAATACAATCAATAATATATTCTAACAAATAAATATATGTAATAGTGAATTATTAATTACATAATTATTCACATTATGATATACAAATTAATGTGAGGGTTAATTATTCACTAACACTCTCCCCGAGGCCTTACATAGTAATTTGTGTTTCACAGGACTCAATAAAATTAAAGAATGAACATATCAACTTCTTATTAACCATTCACATTTGAGAACACATCAATTGAATTAGTGTGAAAACTTTTAATAGGAACATATACCATCAACCATTCACTAAAGGAACCACATCAACCTAAATAGCATGGGAACCACGAGCAAGAACCATCTGTTTAACTTTCACTCCTGCATCTTCTAAACACCTTTTTTATGCAATACACTATGTGTAAAACTAGGAAATACACATGTTATTCATCACACATATAAACAAGTATTAAAAATATAAATATATCTATATGTGACACTATAGCTTAAAAGCCCCTTCATTAGTGGCTTATGAGAGGCATAGAAAGCCTCCATTCTCCAGTGTCCTCCATCCTCCAATAGATCTTCTCAATATAATAAATCTTTAAAATTATAACCAATGTCTTCATTTATTGGTTATTTTCATCATTTTATTTTTATTCATCATCATTTATGGTATTATCTTATAATTCCCATCAAGCAAGTCCTGATCTCTCTTTTTACAATTTACAACCAAATTGATGTAGAGCATATACCAAGAAAACATTCTTAACCTTGTTTTTTAATCCACTCCTTTTGACAAAAAAATATTAATGCAATTCCTCATGCAAAATTCCCTATTTGATCTTAGTGTTAGGTGTCTTATCACAAATGTTTCAAGTTATATAGGCTTGTTTATGTTTATACAACTCCCTTTAATCCTCTCTAC
Organism: Torreya grandis; assembly: GCA_037957365.1. Lineage (NCBI taxonomy): Eukaryota > Viridiplantae > Streptophyta > Pinopsida > Cupressales > Taxaceae > Torreya > Torreya grandis. Next base: position 2,319,174 of record JARHVA010001715.1, read on the forward strand.
TCTTTTTTCAGCTCTCAGACTTTCTCCAACTATCAACTTTGCCTTTATTCAACTCTTCTCTCTTTAACACAGTCCTTGTATCCCTTTCATAATAATAAATGCATAATATGGTATAATTACAATCCCTTATGGAAATATAAATATTGAATCTTTTTCACCTTGTCTACATATACCTATGCATAAATTTTGGAGCTCTAACTCCTTTCCCAAAACCACTTTCTAGGCATAATGCACACTCACCCTTCAAAATACATACTTAAAATGTTATACACCTTATTCAACTCTAATATTTAGTTATATCACATTAAAATTAGTAATATTACAAAGATTTAGACTTTTTGGATGGTTAGAATAGGAAATATAGACAAAACCCTGGTTTAGGGTTTCCTAGGTCTTTGTCTCAACCGAGAGACTTCAAAACACTCATTCTTGTGTTATATTGAGTTTAAAGACTTAAAAATGGTCTTTTTAAGTGTTTTTTACCATTTTCCATGTCCCCCAATCCTTGGACACCAATATTTAATCCATTGTCTCAACTTCCTATGCTAATAAGAACTTGACTAAACAAGGAAACAACTTTCTACATGGTTGTAATAGTTTTTTTTAACCTCCTATTACATTTTTTATTTTTAAAAAATTCAAACAATGTCCAATGGATGAAATTATACTTACCAAATGTACTAGATCACCTATAGGTTAATTCTTTCTTTTAGTCTTTTCAAATGTTTCAATGCCTAGTCCAACATGAGAACCTTCATACAGGAACATGGTTTTCAATACCAATTTTACAAACTCCATCATTCTTATTATCAATCCTTCAAGCTTAAATTCCAAAAACACTATCAATAGGATATAAATATTTTTAAAACATAATATAAATCAAACCAATGGCTAATATTTTCCAAGCATTAATACACTGTCTGCTTACCACAATATATCTTACCATACAAGGCCTCTTCATAAATATGTTTGAATATTCATTACTTTCCACATTATTTTTTGAAGATTGTGATCACAAATAGAGAAAAATGCCTGATCATAATATTAAAAATTCATTATTATACATTACTTCAATCATAATTTGTCAACATAACACATGTAATTGAAATAATAATCTTTGTCTACACAACAGGGGTCTGTATAAGTAGTCTACAAATAGATTTTTTCCATTCTTAATCCTTCAAAAAATCTTCACAAAAAAATAATTCACTATCTTTAAAACACACTATAACACAATGTCAAATACTTTCTTTGTTTTAATCACAAGTATGCATTCATCCACAACAATGAAGTCATCAAGATTTGCAAAGACCTTCAACATAGGTCTGAATTCATTTTCTTTTCAAAGCAGGGTTCTCAACCTTCCCTTTCTATTTGCATACAAAATTGTCCACAATACATTAATTATTCCACTTAATTTGAATGTAATCACACTCTAACCTTGCATAACTGACTTATAGACTTCTAAAAAGATGATTCATAACTAAATCTTGGTTATTTTACCTATGTGGAGGTCTCTTCTCAACTTTGCATTTTCTTATTTTGCTCATAACATAAAATATCTTTTTCATGTCAATAGAACCATAATATTTTAATATCCTATTACTATGCTAAACTTCTTAGACACATTGGACACATCTTATCACCTTTATACATGCAATAAATTCTCTAGATAAGACTTTGTTAAATTTAAATTTTCAAATGGTGCTTTTGATGGGAAATGCCAATATTCAAATTTTATGCACCTTACAACCATATAAACTACAAAAATGGACTTATTAATAAATCTATCACCTATAAGACCAATATAAGACAAAAAAGAAACCTTTTTGAAATCCTCAAGGGATGCCACTGCATCATACTACCAAGATGAAAAAGCTTTGCCACAAGTTCTTGAGTGATTCACTTGGTATATGTTGTTGCCTGAATGTATTGAACCTTCTTCATTGAAGGTGTTTGCCTCCACTTGCATCTCATAAAGGTTTACATGCTCTTAGGCCTCATACTTATACCTTTTCTACTCCATCTCCTCAATCCACATACCTGCACACAAAACCAAATTGTTAAAGAAAACATGTCTACTGCCTTCTTCTTCTTGCCATGCATCTATATATAATTATTCCTTCTATTAAAAATGACTATTCTTCTCCTTAACTCCATTCTCAAAAACTAATGCAAGTTTTTAATCCTCTACCTTTACCAATTCTCCTTGTACTACCCATTCCTTTTCATGTACAACTTGTGTTTTATCCTTGCATACCTCATTCTTATGTACATTCTTGCTTTAATAATGTATATCAACTTCTTATTCATGAATGCCCACTATATCTTATACTTTCAAAGGTTGCATATTCATCTTCACTATCCTTTATTCTTGATTGCTTTCATGGGGCTATTGTATATTGATTTCATGGGGCTATTGTATATTACCCATCTCATCAACATTTTCCTCTTGTTTAATATTTTTTTTAAACTTTTGTATTCATCTTCCACCACTTATTTAGTTTTTTACTCCTTACTTGTACCTTCATCACTAAAAAACATATTAGAATCAGTATTTGAAGCCTTCATGACTTCCTCATAGGATTCCTCTTTCTTAGATAATTTATCTTCCATATTCTTTACTTGTTTGGTGTTCGTTCCAAACCATCTCTTTTCTATCTCAACTACAATGTCAAACTATATCTTTTTGTCCTCTCTTTCATGAACATGGTTGCCATGCTTGCCTTGACTACCTTTTTCCTTGATCACTCTCATTGGTGTTTTACCTTCCTTCATTTGACAATTATTTTTTTCTACCTTGTATTCTTCACTCTTCATTTTATTTTCTTCCTTTGGTACCTTGACCAATCCTAAACCTCCCATAGCTTTACTCCAACACTACATCATCATGATTCTTTAATCTTTTCTTCCATCTTCACCTTTCAATGGGATAAGTGTATATGTCTTTCCTTCGTACTTAATGGTGTATGTGTTTGCTTGACGGACATGGATGGCATGCTTATCAAACTACCATGGTATCCCTAACAAATGGCACACATCTATAGGAAAAATATCACATAAAACTCAATATTTATATTCTCCTATCTTGAAATCAACCCAACTATATTCACTTACCAATATTTGGTGACCTTTTTGAACCCATGCAATTGTGTATGGTTCTAGATGTGGCATCCTTTTCAATTTCAAATTTTACACCATCTCTAAAGAAATAATGTTATTATTACTACCACCATCAATAACCAAATTACACACTTTACCTCGTGACTTGCATTTACTTCTAAATAGGCTTCTTATTTGTATTGGTTCCTTGCCTTGCATTTATTGTAATAAAATCCTCCCCATGAGTAATGACTCATTCTTATCAAGTCCTCTCTCCTCATTCATCTCTCTCAATCTTTTTTATTGCATACAGCTACTCACATTCCTTGGATACTCTGTTACCTTGTGTCCTTCTCTATGGTAATTCCAGCATTGCCCTTGCAATCTCTATCTTGGCCCTTGTCTCATTGGACCTTCATCTCTTCTTAATCTATCATCTATAAATTTTCTAACCTACCTTACATGATGCTACCCCATGCCATCTTCTTGAACTGATACTGCATGTTCATGTGGTCTCTCTTGTACCACCTCTTCATTTCCTCTCTCTTTCATCCTTGATTACAAAGATTCACCTTGCTACCTATCTTTTATTTCTTCTCTTTGTTCTCTTTCCCTAAGAACATCCTCTATAGCCTCCATTATTATCATCAATGGAGTAATCAACTAAGTTACCTGATCTACCATCTACTTGACTAAATCATCTTCATTTCTATTATCTCTCTCCATGGAGAATTATCTTTGATCACCTATCCTACAATGTACTTCAAAACACATTGTTAATCCTTTCAAAAATCCACAAAATCTTTCCCTAAGCTCTGATACTATAATAATGTAGAGCATATACCAATAAAACATTCTTAACCTTATTTATTAATCCACTCCTTTTGATAAAAACTTTTTAATACAATTCCTCGTACAAAATTCCCTATTTGATCTTAGATTTAGGTGTCTTCTCATAAATTTTTCAAGTTTTATAGGCTTAGTTATGTTTATACAACTCCCTTTAATCCTCTCTACTCTTTTTTCAACTCTCTGACTTTTTCCAACTCTCAACTCTACCTTTATACAACTCTACTCTCTTTAACACAGTCCTTATAGCCCTTTCATAGTCATAAATTCATTATACAATCTAAGTACAATCCCTTATGGAAATACAAAGCTTGAATCTTATTCACCTTGTTTAAATAGAGCTATGCATAAATTTTAGAGCTCTAACTCCTCTCCTAAAACCACTTTCTAACTACTAGGTCTTTTTTATTAACCCTTTCTAGGCCTAATGCACACTCACCCTTCAAATTATTTAGTTATATCACATGAATATTATTAATATTACAAATATTTGGCCTTTTTTTATGGTTAGAATATTAAATATAGATAAAACCCTAGTTTAGGGTTTCCTAGGTCTCTATCTCAGCCGAGAGACTTCAAAATACTCAGTCTTGCGTTATATTGAGTTTCAAGACTTCAAAATGATTTTGATAAATATGTTTTACCATTTTTCATGTCTTACAATCCTTTAACACCAATATTTAATCCACTATCTCAAGTTTTTATGCCAATAAGAACTTGACTAAGCAATAAAACAACATTCTACAAGTCTATAATGGTTTTTTGGAACCTCCTATTACATTGTTTCTTTAAAAATAACTTCAAAAAACATCTAATGGATGAAATGATACTTACAAAATGTACTATAGCCTCATTATTTTTATTCTTTCTTCTAGTCTTTTCAAATTATTCAATGCCCAGTCCATCATGAGAACCTTCATATAGGAATAGGGTTTTCTATACCAGTTTTCCAAACTACATCATTCTTCTTATCAATCCTTCAATATTACAATCCAAAAGCATTATAAATAGGATATTAATATTTTTAAAACACAATATAAATCAAACCAATGGCTAATATTTCCCAAGCATTAATACATAGTCTGCTTACCATAGTATAGATTACCAAACAGGACCTATTCATAAATATGTTTGAATATTCATTACTTTTCACACTATTTCTTGAAGCTTGTGATCACAAATAGAGATAAATTTCTGATAATAATCTTCCAAATTCATTAGGATAAATTAATTTAATCATATTTTTTCAACATAAAACATGCAATTCAAATAACAGTCTTTGTTTACACAATAGGGGTATGTATCAGCTATCTACAAATAGAGTTTTTTCATTTTTAATCCTTCAAAAAATCTTCATAGAATAATCATTCACTAGCTTTCAAACATACTATAATAAAATTTCACATCCATTCTTTGTTTTAATCACAAGTATACATTCATCCATAATAATGCAGTCATCAAGATTTACAAAGACCTTCAACATAGGTCTGAATTCATTTTCTTTTTAAAATAGGGTTCTCAACCTTCCCCTTCTATCTGCATACATACTTCTCCACAATACATTCATTCTTCCATTTAATTTGAATGGAATCACACCTTAACATTACATAACTAACTTCTAGACTTCTAAAAATATGATTCATAACTATATCTTGGCTATTTTCCCTACATGGATGTCTCTTGTCAACTTTGCATTTTCTTGTTTTGCTCATAACATAAAATATATTTTTCATGTCAATAAAACCATAATATTTTAAGATCCTCTTACTATTATAAAATTCTTAGACATATTGGACACATCTTGTCACCTTCATACATGCATAAAAGTCCCTAGATAAGACTTTGTTAAATTCAAATTTTTAAATGGTGCTTTTGTTGGCAAATGCTAATATTTAAATTTTATGCACCTTAAAACTATCTAAAATACACAAATGGAATTCCAAAGACCTGTATCACATATAAGACTAATCTAAGATAAAAATTAAACCTTTTTGTAATCCTCAAGAGATGCCCCTGCATCACAAATGGCCAAGTTGTTTACAATATAAGCAAATAAATCATTTCTTAAATCCTTAAAATTTGATCCTTGTTTGAAAGAAAATTTAAATATTATTTCAACATATGACTTATCCTCTTTATTTTTACCATACAATACACTTTCAACTAGATCAATATTCTAATTTTTTTCATCTATCAATGAATGAATTAGGTATTCTAAACTAGGATTTATTTTTCTTAATGTAAAAACCATGTTGGAATAACTAGCTAGCATGATATTTAGTAAAACAAATTTTACATCATCATTTATTCCTTATAATTGATTTATAATGGATTGAAACTTACGTACGTGTTGTATCATGTTATCACTTTCCTCTATCTTGAGTCCAAATAGCTTTTGTTTTAGAGTCACTATTACACTTCTTGTTTTAGATCCAAATAGCTTGTTTAATGTAGTCTAAATGGCATTTGAACTTTTTGATAGGTCAATATGATGCAAGTAAGCATCAGAAAACCCTAGGCTAATAATTATTGTTGCTTTCTGATATTTTCTCTCCCATTTCACTACTTCCTCTGCATCTTTTGGTTTCTTCATTTTTCCATCAACAATATCCCAATGATCTTTGTTGATTAGTAATGACTGGGTTCTTACTTGCCATGTGTGAAAATATTTTCCTTAAAACTTTTCAATGTAGTCAATTTATCTATTATGACCTCCCCCATAATTTGCACATCATGTACAAGTGATAATGCATCCAATTACATAAATATATAAAATATTGACCTTGATGACTTTGACACAATAACTTTTTTAATTTTGATAATTGAAAAATGACATTGATCAATTTGACACAAATATGAAACTCTAGACTTAAAAAATAAAATTAACTCTTTTGATAGAATATAAAATTCATATAGACTCAATCTAAATGGAAGGGAGACATAATAAATAACCAAGACTCATGTACTTTAGATGTGATAAAGACACAATTCCTTAAATTAGACTAGTAAAAAACTAATTACAAATCTAGACATTTGACACTTTACTACAAACAATTAATCAAACCACTCTAAAAATATAATACATACGGATGGTCTACTATTTAAAAAATTAATACACATCAACTATAAGATTTGGTGGTAATTAGAGCATTTATATGACTTGTATTTAATTTGACAAAACAAATAAAAAGGATCCCTATGCATGGCACATAGACTGCATTAAACTATGAGAATGAATGATAATAACAAAGATAGCAAGATATCTATAGACTGAGAATTTAATTTTAAATACCTCTATCATCTCTCCATGTGTATTTTATTAGATTTGAGAATAGATAAATGTTGTTGAATATAAATTGACTATAGATGAGAACTTCACGATCCTAGGACCTGTTGAGCATCTTTCTTTCCAGCAACTTCAACTTCTCTTTGAATATATTGCCATGCCTTCTTTGCATATCAAAACCTCTTGAATGGGAAAGAATTCCATATATGATGAGAAAATAATCTAGGTGACATTCATGCACAAAGCATGGAGAATAACATAGCAAAACTAACTGCATTAGATGTTTCCCATGCATAATAGAATGATGTAATAGAATTTAGATCTTTGTTTCACACTATATGAAAACATGTATCGTAGCCAGGAAATGAACTAACAGAGGCCACAAGAATAATTTGATGAACATTTGACCCTGTATAACTATGCATATATTTTAAATAAGGCTAAGACATTATTCAAAATCAACGTTCCAAATTAGAATAGTCCAAACACATTACAATATTACTGAGACATTATAATTTGAATAATATTTCACGTCAGGATTAATCCAATGTCATAGAAAATAACACTACCACTGTTACTCATCCACCTTTACCTGCTCTAATACTAGATAATAAGTCTGGTTAAGATTTACATATTAAATATATACTTCATTCATTTAGAGCATACAAGATATACAATAATAATATTTTATTCACTCTATTATAAATCCATATGGGTGTTATAATTATATATAAAAAGTTTTTCCTATAAATAGGGTGACTCCATCACCATAAATCTCTCCAAAATATCTTCTCACACCTTTTTCTTACTCACAAACCTATAAACTCTCATACGTAAATAATAACTAATTTATTTACGTATTATTATTGTAAATCACAATAATAAAAAAAACTGATAATATATTATAATAATTAACTATATGTAATAGTGAATTATCATTCTCTTAATTATTCACATTATGATATACAAATTAATGTGAGGGCTAATTATTCCCTAACATTTTTGTTTTGGGAAGGGCATTTTTTATGCTAGAATGGGTGGTAGTTTTATTGATCAGGCCTGATGGGAGGTTAAGAACATGGTCCTAGATATTATCTACCTCTATAAATGTTGGTAGTGTCATTTTTCAATCAGGAAGCATTAGAACCATAGCTATACAACCACAACTTGAACTTTGACAACATTTGTTGTTAGTGTTTCCATGCTCTTGAACGGTAGTGAAAATACACTTTTGAGTGGATTTAAAGATTGTGGTGGTGTGATAACATGTAATTTACTTATTTTGATGTAATAAAAGTGATATATTCTTAGGTATGGGTCTTAAAGGTAGAAATGGCAGTTGGAGCTCAAGAAATTGCTTGTTTAATGCCAAAAAGTTACATTTTTAGACCCATCACTACAACTTGTCTAATGGATTGCTCTCTAAGGTTCCACCTGAGTGATCTAGTATATAATTAGAGGGATTAAATAGGTAGGAAAAGGATCTAAAGGTTCACAAAAATGACTTATAGGTTTCATTTTATGTGTGTTTGAACTTAGGTTAAAATTTTGCATTTTTATTGTATTGGGAAGGGCATTCTTAAGGCTAAAATGGGTGGTGGGTTTATCGATCGGGCCTAATGGAAGGAAAAAAACCTGGTCCTAGACATCATCTACCCCAAAAATGTGTTGGTAGTGTCATTTTTTGGTTAATAAGCATTAGAACCATAGTTTTGTAACCACAAATTAAACTTTGACAACATTTGTTGTTAGTATTTCCACGCTCCTAAACGGTGGTGAAAATGCACTTCTGAATGGATTAAAATGTCATGATGGTGTGATAACATGTAATTTTTCTATCTAAACATGATTAAAGTGATAAATTCTTAGGTAGAGGTCCTAGATGTATAAATGGTAGTTGGAGCTCAAGACGTTGTTTGTTCAATGCCAAAAAGTTACATTTTTAGACCCATCACTGTAACTTATCTAATGGATTGATCTTGAAGGCTCCAATTGAGTGCTCTAGGGTGTGATTAAAGGGATTAAATAGGTAGAGGATGGATCTAAAAGTTCACAAAATTGATTTAAAGGTTTTATTTTATGCAACCTTGAAAATAGGCTTTAAAAATTGCATTTTTCTTGTATTAGGAAGGGCATTCTTGAGGTTGGAATGGGTGGTGAGTTTGTCGATTAGGCCTAATGAGAGGCCAATATCTTGGTCTTATATGTTATCCTCCTCCCCCTATAATGTGTTGGTAGTGTCAATTTTTAGTTAGTAAGTATTAGAACAATAGTTTTATAACCATAGCTTAAATTTTGATAGTATTTATTGTCAGTGTTTCCATGCTCCTAAACAGTAGTGAAAATGCACTTTCAAGTGGATTTGAATGTTATGGTAGTGTGATAATATTTATTTTTATTATCTAGATGTGATTTAAGTGATATATTCTTAGGTGGAGGTCCCAAAGGTAGAAATGACAATTGGAGAACAAGAAGTTGTTTGTTCAATTCCAAAAAGTTGCATTTTTGAACTCATCACTCAAAGGTTACGCTTGATTGTTTTTAGGTGTGATTAGAGGCTTAAATATTCAAGGGAGGAATTTTAAGGTTCATGTAAATGACTTAAAAGTTTTTTTTATATGTGTTTGAACTTAAGATTAAAAATAATTACATTTTTCTTGTATTGGGAAAGGTGTTCTTGAGGCTAGAATGGGTGGTGGATTTGTTGATCAGGCCTGATGAGAGAAAATGAACCTAGTCCTAGATATTATCTACCCCTTGGATGTGTTTTTAGTGTCATTTTTCAGTCTATAAGCATTGAAACCACAATTATATAATCACAACTTAAACTTTGATGGCATTTGTTGTCAACGTATTAACAATACTAAATAGTAGTGAAAATAAACTTTCAAGTGGTTTTAAACGTTGTGGTGTTGTGATAAAATGTAATTTACTTATCTAGACATGATTAAAGTGATAGATTCTTAGGTGGAGGTCCCAAAGGCAAAAATGGTTGTTAGAACTCATAAATTTACTTGTTTAATGCCAAAAAGTTTCACTTTTGGACCCATCACTGCAACTTGTCCAATGGATTACTCTCAAAGGTTCCACGTGAGTACTCTAGGGTGAGATTATAGGGCTTAAAGAGATAGGTGAGCGATATGATAATTTGTGAAAATGAATTATAGGTTTTTATTTATGTGTGTTTAAACTTAGGCTAAAAATTTTCATTTTTATTATATTGAGAAGGGCATTCTTGACGCTGAAATGGGTGGTAGGTTTGTAGATTGGGCCTGATGGGAGTCCAAGAACATGGTCCTATATGTTAACCACCCCCACCCATTATACATGTTAGCAATGTTAGTTTTTGGTCAAGAAACATTGGAGCAATAGTTTTGTAACCACAAATTAAACTTTGATAACATTTATAGTCAGTGTTTCTATGCTCCTCTCTCCCTTTTCTCACCCACTTTTATAGAAAGTGTATTTTAAGTGTTCAAGGTGATTTGAAGGCTATAATAAGTTTTTGATGTTTTCAAAGATTAAGAGACAATCCTAAAAAGCAATAGAATGTCAGGAGTGGTATGTTGAAGGTGATGAATGAGTGAGGTGTTGAAGGGTCAGAAACCAGTGTAAAAAACTAAATACATTTATAATCTATGTTGACAATAATCTTAGCTAAGCTCTCAACCTACAAAAATTTTGAGTAAATTCCAAGTAAAGGTTTCATGAGTAAAACACTTATAAAACTCAAAAAATTAAATAATAAGGTCTAAAACTTTATGACTAGTTGGGGAATGGATCTTATAACTTAGTCCAAATATCATTGATTTGACAAGAGGTTTGAAATTGTAGGTACAAAGGATTGTTTTTATGTACACCTATAGAAGACCATTTTTGATAAAGTTGCACATAAGGTAAGATGAGTTTTTAGTTGATTTGAGTTATATAAACTTAGGTAAGGGTTAAAACATGTTATAATTTCTAAAATACTACTATAAATATAATTTTTAAGAGATACAAACACTATTTTGAGAAATTCACCTATTACAATAACAACTAGGTCTGGAGACCTAGAAACTTAAAAAGATAGAATTTGAGAATGAGAGCTCAATCTCTTAGAGATCTATAGTTGGTTGATTTCTTTTAAGTGTTGACACCTAAATAAATCCTTGAATTTTTCTAAAACCTATCCAAAGTGACTTAAATAAGATTGTTCAAAATAAGGAGAGTAGATCTGAGAGATTGGTGACTAGTTAAGAGCAGACCTAATGAGTAATTGAATAGTTTAAAAGAAGATTGTTTGAGAGTGGATTTTGATTCTAGTTGAGAAAAAGAGTGGATAAGTGAGGTTGGAATTCTTCATGATCTTAGATTGTATGAATATGAATTTCATAGCCTTCTTAAACATAGAAGATCAAATTGTGCATTTGGTGGTATTAGGGGATGATAAAGGGTTTTAGCCAAATATGGATCATTATCTTATGAATGATTATTGTATTTAAAGTTAGTAAGGTTTATTTTTATTAGACTAAAGTAATTATAGTCAAGGTCATGCATAATTTCATCTTGAAATTTTAGCAAAGATAAAGTTGCAAAGATGAAGAAGTAGACCATATACATGGTCACCAAAAGGAGTAGAGTACAAAAGAGGTATTGATAGAGATTTTTTGAGAGGTGGGATAAAATATTAAGGAAAAATAATCATAGAAGGCATGAAAGTAGTAGGCCTAGTTTTAAGAAAATATAGTAAAAAAGGCATTAGATTTAGGTGAAGGTGAAATATCAGGTAACTTATAGGTATAGGTATTCAAGTGAGAAATTTACAGGGATTTATGAATGATTTTATGTATTTGCATTAAACAAGTTTGAACACGATTGGGTATGGGCTTTACGTGAAATCAAAATATGTTAATGATCAATTGAAAAGTTGTAAATGGGTGATGACAAATGCAAAATAGATAAGAATGCCATTAGTCATTTCCATTGCACACAATCAAATAAAAACTTTAATTTAAAAAAATATATGGGAGATCTGATATTTATAGCACTAAAAAGAATAATTTTTTAATCCTCGTTTGTGTACAACATTAAATACGAGATCTAATAGATAATAGTTTGGAAGATCAAAACAACACTATATAATAACATTTTAAATTAAAACTAAATATAAATTAGATAGATTTCCATGATAGGCATACAATATAGGCACAAGTGTACAATGTCAATAATACATAGATTTCCATGATAGGCATACAAAAAATTACATCTACCAACATAGTATCTAATGTTGGGTGAATGTCATATACACATATACAATGCCAAAAATACATAAATTACCATATAGGCATACAAAAAAGCACATCACATGTAAGACATCATATTCATCAAATAGCCTCCCTCTCTTTGCCTTCCTCAAAGATGACTCTCCTTAGGATGCCTTGCTGGTAGATGGAGATCACTCTAATGCATTGGATTTCTCTAAGGTCTGCCTACAAGTCCTATGCTCATAGTTTACTTGTAGGTAAACCTATTCAAATACAAGTATTATTAAAAAATTAACATTAAATACATTCAACTAATTATTAATAAATTAATTTTAAAATTACAATAAAAAATCATTTAAACATGCACTTAATGCAAGATCACAATCTTTCTCAATCTATTTTTAATTCTCAAACAAGTCAATGATAGGTTCAACTATTTGAATAGGCATATAAAATAGGAAAGAAAGATGAGAAGTTACTCTACTAATCATCTGACTAGGACTATCAGATGTCATAGGACAACCCTACATACACAATACATTTGCATTAATTATATTTTCCCCAAGTATATAGTAAATTTTTTAAAAAAAGTCTATTTTTACAATTAAAAATTACAAGTTAATATATACCTCTATCAGTGCCTATGTAAATGACATTTCAATAGCTATGCTTATGTCTATCTTAGCTTGTAGTGATGGAGGAGTGTCTACTTGAGCCATCAACTATTCAAGTAAACAGGGTCTCACTTAATTTTCTATAAAGTATCAAAGATATATATGGTAAGTTTTTCTCAATGTAAACCAAAATATATATGGCAAGGTATTTCAAGGTGCATATCATGAAAAGATAATGTAAACCAAGAATCACGAAAGTGTAAATGCCATGTAATGTGAAATGGAAAAGAATAATACGTAATTTTCATGTTGGAGGTAATATAAAAATTTTAATACATTTAAGAAGTGTGAGTGGAAGAGTAGGAGGTGAAAATAATAGTAGCATTTCGATAAGGTAGAGTTAGGGAGAGAAAAGGAATAAGAAACATATCAAGAACTCTGTCCTTACTTATAAAGCTTCTTTGGATAGAGTAAAATGTAAATAAGTATCTATAAATTTATGATCAAACTTGTGGTCTTCATATCCCTAGTCAGAGAAGATTCAAGTCAGTAGTATATAGGTTCAAAGAGGTGAAACCCAAATTTCTATACTCTATCTTCAGGCACAGTCAGAAAGGGGAGAACATAGTCAATTTAAAGTGTCATTATAAATGATTGAAATATGAGTAAGGGATGGAGGAGATATGTTAAATGAATTTAAACACATTTAAAGTCTTAATACTATTTATAAAATGAAAAATATATGGGAATACTATATACAGTCCAATTAGTAACAATTTTGAGTTTGTATAGACATAAAGAAAGACCATATAGAGTTCTTGGAAATAGAGTTGAGGATTTAAGGTATTGTGAATGTTGTGGGATATTTTTTTACATGGGTGTGATTCTTTTAATTTATCTCAAATTTAGGTAAAGGGTCTTAAGGGTTGATTGTGTCTTATTTGTTGACATAGTCATGTTGGAAGGGTACAAAAATCTATCAAACTACATGTTGGGAGTGATTTAGTATTGAGAAAGGAAAATTAATAGTTTGATAAGATTTTTTTGGTAAGGGTAGATCCATTTAAAGCCTTAGAATATTTTTTAAGTGTCAAAATGTCATTCTTGCTCATTTATTATCCTCTTAGGTAGGTACAAGACTGAGATAACACAAGTTAAGGTTTGAAACTAGAAAATGAGATAATAAGTGATTTAACTAATTAAAAATCATTAAATTTTGTGGATAGGTATATTTATGTAGGAAGAAGAGGAATTTTAAGTTTTAAAATTGGTTTGAGTTCATATAGTATGATTTCACAGTCAGTATCCTTGAATTAGGCCTATGAGACCTAATTAGTCATGAGGGGTGTAGAGTTATGTATTCTCCAAAGAGATTTAAATTATAAAAGTTTGTGTGGAGATATGTGGTGTAAAGGGGTATCTAAATGTAGGTTTTTTTTTTTTTTTGGTAGCTTTGTAGTTTACTCAAAACAAGGAGGTTTACCTCAAAAAAGGGATAGTAGAAAGAAGGTGTCAAAGAGGAAAGAAGAGTTAAGTGAAGATTTGAAGCTTGGGGGTTATGTGGAATGGTTGGATTCATTAAATTATATGTAATTGAGTAGATAGATGTTCTTATGAGTATTGTGGAAGGATAAAACTAAAATAGAATGTAGACCTATGAAAACACATAAGAAGATTGCCAAGAACAGAGCAAGGATAAAGAGAGTGAACATGAAAACATAGTATGAACTGAGGAGGTTGATGTTAAAAGGAAATAATGTAGAGGTATTTGATTATTAAAATTACTTCAAGTAGATAAGGAGTATTAAGTGAATACAAGGAGGCTTCAGAGTCATTTAGTAGGTAATAATGAACAAGAAAGACCTAGTAAATGGAAAGTGATCAAAGAGATAAAAAGGTTGAAGACAGAAGACAAAGAATAACAAGAAAAGATCAAAGTTGGGTATTTGGTAGAGGTAAGTGTGTGTTTCCATCCATATCAAGGAATATTATTAGAATCTTTGCATCAAGATCCTTGGTAGATAAATTTAACTTAAACTTACAAGCAAATATGCATAAACTAAATGTACATAAAGCATAAGATTAACTCAAAATTTTACCTCTATATAAGTAAAAGGTGTTTTCCTAATAGAGAGAGATGCATTAGTATATGGGCAACTAACTAGATCCAAAAATGTAAACAATGGTTGCATCAAATTAAATGTTATAAATGTCAACTATGATGATGAAGGCACCATCACCTCCTAGGACATAAAAAATGGCATATTTATTATTCAATTTATATGTAAATTAATTTTTATTTAAATTAAATTTTCAAATATAAATTAAATATAATATGATATTTATATAAAATATATCTGCATCTATGTAGTGGATGATGTTTGTACACCAAATGTGGATGCCAAAAACTCATCACTCATAAGTATATTATCCAATCCCTCTAAACCACCAATGACATCATCATCAAAAGGTCTAGTGCACATAGCTCCATAATAACTACAAGGGTGGGGTTAGGTATGTACACTAGGTGGTGTATCTCTAGCATAAATTTGTGAGAACCTACTCATATGTTGGATGAGTGTATCATTGAGCGAACTAAGTGCATATAAAGTGTTTATCTCTATAACTTGATAAACTATATAGGGGATCTTGGGCTCAAGTGGCTTTTGGATACGGATCCTTGTAGGTTGATTAGGCGTATGATGTGCACCTGGTTGATCATGTGTAGAACCTTTCCTTCAAACCTAAAACTTGTTATAATCAAAATAGTTTAGAATATCATTTAGGATAAACTCTCATGGTTGTTACATGGTGGATAATCAAACACCATCCACCATTGGTCCCATTATTTGGTTGTGATTATATTATGTTGGTAGTGATGGATTAGAAAATGTTTAGCAGTTACTGTAAATGGTGCATTACTGGTTAGGTTAATGAATAAGGTGAAAATGGAGTCTTTTGATATGTATTTATTCTTAAACTCAAGTGCTAACAAATTTTTAGCATAATAAGCCCTACAATTATCCTGATATGAAGCCCATATATCAATTTGACTCATTATAGAGTTAATTAGACCTAATAATGTCTCTAGGGAATGGGATAGATAGGTAAAATTGGTGTTAATGTAATTGGGATCCCTCATTCTCCCAATTAATTCTTTAATTTCAATTTTATTTCCCATAATGCTATCAACTAGACTCTCGTGACTACCTGGGGAATTAATTAGAGGGATAGGAGGAACGAGAGGGTTTTATGGAGGGTTAAGTGGAGGGTTATGAGGAGGAACAAGAGTGTTATGTGGAGGGTTAAGAGGGCTAGGTAAAATAACATGAGGGTTATCAGGATGGGTTATTCAAAGCAAAAAAATTACCAATTAAATAATGAAAATTGCTAAAATTTACTAATAATTAGGGTTAACAAGTGTAGTTTTTTAGTACTTACCTATTATACATGGTAGCATAGTCAATTAATGGATTATTGGGATGATTTATGGCAAGTTTTAACCTATCTCACTCAAAACATGATCTTGGAATGGTAAGGTTAATAAATAAAACCCGAATGCAAAATGAAGAATATTGCATTTGAGTTTCAGTTTTTATTTTTTTGGTTACACAGGTAACATGATCATGTTATTAACATAATCATCTTATTAAAAATAATAATAACAATATCAATTTATTAATGAGATCACATTATTATTTTAAATAACATGATTGTGTTATTTAATAACATGATCACATTAATTAAATAATGCGATCATGTTATTTATTAACGTGATCATGTTACCAAAAATGTCCATGGAATTATCCCCCAACTCCATCAACTTAACCATATGTATGTATTTATGTATGTATCGATCCTGGATGTCCCTAAGATAAGAGGTTTAGATGGCTCCATGTCCTCATTTTTGGCCTAAATAATGAGTTAACATTTTCCCAATAATTATTGTGTTTTTGTGATAAAATAATTGTACATCCC
This sequence comes from Torreya grandis, assembly GCA_037957365.1. Taxonomy (NCBI): domain Eukaryota; kingdom Viridiplantae; phylum Streptophyta; class Pinopsida; order Cupressales; family Taxaceae; genus Torreya; species Torreya grandis. The sequence goes on from JARHVA010001715.1 coordinate 2,336,249, forward strand.
TAAGATAAAATTTTAGATGGTTCCATGTCTTTATTTTTTGCCTAAATAATGGGTTTCCATTCATCCAATAATCATTATATTATTATGATAAAATATTTGTATTTATCTCACACATGTGCGTGCGCACACGCGCGCGTGCACACACACACACACACACACACACACACACACACACACACACACACACACACACACACACACACACATCATGGATGTCCCTAAGATAGGAGGTTTGAATGGCTCCCTGTCCTCATTTTTGGATTGAATAATGCTTTGACATTTTTCCAACAATTATTTTTTTTATGATAAAATAATCAAATGTCCCTAAGATGGGAGGTTTACAAGGATTCATTTTTTACCTAAATAATGGGTTGACATTCATCTAATAATCATTGTATTTTTTATGATAAAACAATTTTATTTGTCTTATATGTGTGTGTGTATGTAAAAGATATACATACATACATACGTGTGTGTGTGTGTGTGTGTGTGTGAATATATATGTATATGTATGTATGTCTTTTAAATATATATGTCTTTATGTGTGTGTGTGTAAAGACACACACACACACACACATAATTAATTTACATTTGTCCAACAATCATTGTATTTTTATGATAAAATAATTGTATTTATCTCATATGTATATGTATGTATTTTACTATGTATGTATGTATGTAGGTAGGTAACGATATACATACAATGATTATTGGATGAATGTCAACATATTATTTATATATTTAGTAAATGACAGACAGACAGACATACATACATACATATAAAAGATAAATACAACTATTTTATCATAAAAATACAATGATTGTTGGATGAATGTCAACCCATTACACTTGCACACAATTATTATTATTATATTATATATATGTAAAAGATAAAACAATTATTTTATCATAAAAATACAATGATTGTTAGACAAATGTCAACCCATTATATATAGAGAGTAAAAGATAGACATACATACATATATATGTATTTTAACATACATACATACATATATGTATGTATATGTGTATGTATGTTTTTTTACATACATACATACATACATGCATGCATGCATACATACATACATACATACATATATATATACATATATACATATACATATATATGCATGTAAAATATATACATATATATGTAAAAGACATACATGCATGTGTGCGTGTGTCTTTATGTGTGTGTGTGAGAGAGAAATATATAATTATTTTATTATAAAAATGCAATGATTTTTGGAATAATGTATACATTACACACACACATATATATGACATATACAATTATTTTATCATAAAAATATAATTACTATATATATATATATATATATATATATATATATATATATATATTTGTCTTTTACATATATAAATAATATAATAATAATTGTAGCCAACAAAATGTGGGTGAATTATTTAAGTGGATTGGTTATTTGAATCCACACCCAAGTTAAAATTTTAGGAAAGGCATATGAGGCTGGTTATGGCCATTGGTTGTATTCTTGGGGCCATTAATATTTGTTGTTGTAAATAATTGGTATGCATCTAGTAATATCTAATATACATGTAGTATTATGTTGGTTAATAAATCACATAGGGATTTGGGCCCCTAATTGTGTCCTAAACCAGTCCACGCTCTAGTCAAAAGTGTGTGTGTGTGTGTGTGTGTGTGTGTGTGTGTGTGTGTGTGTGTGTGTGTGTGTGTGTGTGTGTGTGTGTGTGTGTGTGTGTGTGTGTGTGTGTGTGTGTGTGTGTGTGTGTGTGTGTGTGATGGGTTGACATTCTGAGTCTATCAATCATTGTATTTTTATCATAAAATAATTGTATTTTTTTATGTATATATATAATATAATAATTATTATATATATATATATACATAATTATTATTTTATTATATATACGTAAAAGATAAATATAATTATTTTATCATATAAATAAAATGAGTGTTAGATGAATGTCAACCCATTTTTTAGGGAAATAATGAGGACATGGATCCATCTAAACCTCTTATCTTAGGGACATCTACACATTGTATTAAGTAAGGGTATTTTTAGACATAGGTTTGTATGAGGACATCTTCCTAGTCCAAGATAGATGATATCAATTCCAAAATACATGTTGGTATAAAAATTGTCTATTTTAATGATCTCTACTTGTCTATCAAGGAATACAAACATGGTTCATCAATTAGTCACACCCATAGAGTGCCCTTATAAATGGCTTTGTCTACTTTCTCACTGTATGCCACTTATGATTAATACCAGCAATAAAATATAGAAGACTAAGGAGATGCCCCCATAATGAATTGACATTAAATTAATTCTTCAATCTTTCAACATCCTTTTTTTGGGGATTCATTAAGCAATTTTACTCCATTCTATATTTACCAAGTTAGGAAGGAACCCATCTCTCAAAAGTGTCCTTACCAATTATAAAATATTATCTTAATACTAGTATTGTTCATTACACATCTTCCAATGATTTGATAAGCATGAGTAAGGTATCATACTATATCAAGTGTTTATTATATAATGTGTATGATGGATTGGGGTCACACATTCATTCTTAGTATTCATGTTATAAACCTCTCAATATAGTAGTTGAAAATATCATACCCACATCACCAATTATCTCAAAAGGTTATACTAGTGAGTAAATGATAGAGATGTTTGTTACACACTTTTATGTCTATCGATCCTCATATTTATTCAATAAGAGATAATATGATTAAATTTATTATGATATATATTCCAATAACACTAACATAACTTCTCTAATCACAATCAACTTGTAACCAATAGTAAAACACTATACAAGCTAGAAGTGGTTAATCACACTGTCATGATCATAATATCAATATGCATTGGCCCTTCTGATATGTCATAACTATACCAACTAAATAATATTCTTATAAAAATCATAGTCACAAGTTTAATCTATCAAGGAAGGTTAGGGTTACTTCAAAGTGCACGCATGCAAAGGCCTGTAAAGGTAAATAAAATGTTGTTAGGAATGGCAAATAAGCATTCCAACCCAAGAATCAGAAGTGATAACTTCAAGGACATCACACATGAAACTATATAAAATTGATTGTAAATCAAAGTGAATCAAGTGTTATTCAAAAATATGATATACTAGTACAAAAAAAATCTCTTGAATAAATAGGCAAGGTGAAACACAGAACTACCCTAACTAGTTAATGTGGGATAAATCATCATAATGACAAACTCACTAAAAGATGAAATCACTATCTAATACATTATCAAATGTGATAATTATGTTAAATACATACTCTAACACCCCCTCAATTGAACCTAAGGGCTAATAAAAGCCAAAAAATAAATAGTGGCATATCTATAGTATGAGTCCCGATAACTAGTTTGACTAAGGTATTCATGTACAAGATGTATCCATGCGATGAAGAAGGAATATGTCCTCATAAACACCCCCCAAGGACAACTTATGAAATCCTAAGCATGACATGAAACTCAAAGAAATAAGGTGATACAAAATGATTCGTGAAGATGTTTGCAACCTACTTATGAATCAGAATGTAATCCAAGCTAAGAACTGTTAGGAGACCCCTTATCCAACGGAAGCACAATTGATTACTTATTTATAAGAAATTAAACACGGAATTATACCAGAGTGATTAAGTAACTAGAAACATGAGACAGCAAAGAATTTGAGAGACAATACACACTCTTGTATTAGATATTACTAGAAGAAAATACAATAAGGAAGATGCCACTTCTCCCTCCACCTCAAAGGCTTGCCACACCTCAAGACCTTCTTCCCTCTCTCTCTTGCTCAACACAAACCAACTCTACAACCTGAGTTGCTATCCCTCCTTGAATGCTTCAGCTGATCTCCTTGACCTTACACCTATAGATCTCCTTGACCTTGCTTGCTTTAATGCTTTCACTTAATCAATTTGATACTTACAATACATGCCTCATGGGTCTTTAAATATAATCTCATGGTTACAAAAAAAGAAATCTAACTACTAAAATTAGACACACAGCTCGTGACTTAAATTAGCCCCTTAGCATGCAAACACTCGGTTCAACTAACTGACTGTTCATCAACAACAGTTCTGGACCGCATAGGCGATCGACGCCGGTCCCTGCTTGTCTGGTGCTGCCGCTGTCGGTCGACTCTCTGCCGTCACCGGTTTCCTTCTCCACTATCTCTGACCGACGTTGGTCATACTGTTGACTCTGGTTCTTCTGGTTCTTCAGCATCCTCTTCTTTGTGTCTGCAAATAGTTGAATCTTTTAGCTCCACACCCTAACAATCTCCCACTTGGAGATAAACAGCTGAAACTTGTACCTGTACCTATACACCATATATTTTGTTCCTTTGGCTCTGTATCCCTCTTCAAAGTCACCCTTGAAGACCAACCATCACGCAAACCTGTGATGCTATACATATCACTTATGCCACAAGAATTTTGTTGCTCCCAAATTCTTCATGACATACTTCTAAACCAACTCTACCCTTAGCTCAGAAAACTCCCTGTATATGAAACCCTGCAAAAAGTAACAGGATAATGTAGCTAATATTATCCAACCTGGTAAAGATAAAAAATATAATGGTCAAACCTCCATTGTCTGCAGCCTAATCAAGACCATATACCATAGCCTTCTGTCTCAGATGTCCATCCACTCTCTTCTCTAAAACGGGAATCCATCCCTCTATCCAGCTGACAACTCTACCAACAAATACCTATTTGGCTTTACTCCAAGGACTCACACTCCTCATCCATGTCAAGCTCCCACTATTTCTGGATTCTACCTGCATTGCTTCTTCTGTCTTCCTAGTTCTTGACTATCAATAAGCAATATAAAGAAGGTGAACAATGAATATGAGGTTCACATACCTTTTTTGACCTCTATATGGGTGTTTGAGACTCCTTGACAACTAACTGTCCACCCATCATCCATTCTAGTGACCGATCTTAGCCATCTCCCAGTCTGCTCCCGACCGATGTCGGTTCCCTGCACTGACCCTAACTGTCGACGTCGTTACCCCTGGCCGAAGCCGGTGTCCCCCTGCCGATGTCAGTCCTAATGACCGACGTCGGACTTCTCCTGCCTGACCTACCGACCCTACTGGTCTGCACATGACCGATGCCGGTGTCTGGATGACCGACGTCGGTTCTAAGTGACCGACATCAGTGCTTGTGTGTTCCTGTGAGTGATGAATTCTTCATCCGCGAGCTCATCTTGGATCAGATCTCTGTCCATGCTGCCCTGCTCAGATTTATTCAGTGCCTGTAACTATTCTCTAGCCTTCATCTCCTCCAAAAACACCAAGACTTCCCCGTTCTTGTCAAAAGCATCAAATTTCCTTTTCCTGCAATGAACTCTATCTATGCTTTCTGAATTTGAACACATACCTTTTGAATCAAGAACTTCCATTCCCTTCTTATTCATGTGACCCAGCCTATTAGACCACATCTTCAAATCTACACCAGAAGTAGAATCAGTAATACAAGTAGATAGATAAAGAGTACCTACTTTCTTACCTCTTGCTAAAACAAGTTCTCCCTTGGTAACCTTCCAAGAGTCAGCTGTGAGGGTTATTGTGCATCCCTCATCACCCAACCTTCCTACAGAAATCAAACTCTGCTTCAAAATTGGAACATGCATGACCTTCTTCAACACCCATGTGTTGTCAATCTGCAATCTCAGCTGCACTTTCCCTTTGCCAACTATCTGACAAGGCGTACCATCCCCTAAATAGAGCACTCCAAAGTCTCCCTGTTCATACTCATGAAACAAATCTCTGTTTGGGGATGCATGAAAAGATGAACCAGAATCTAAAATCCATGATCCTACCTGACTATCCAAAGAAAGTATGAGAGCATCTTGTACCATGATATTTGCATCTTTTGCTTCTTCTTTACCTTCAGGTTGATTCTCTTTATCTCGCAACCAACACTCCTTCTTTGTATGTCCTTTCTTTCCACAAAACCAGCAGGTAATACCTTTGGACTCGGATCTCCTTCCCGACCTTGATTTCCCTTGCTCAATCTTCTCCTTTTGCCTTCCCCTACTTTTTGCACTTAGAGCATTCCCTAATGATTCACCTGTGCTTCTCTTGCATATTTCTTCATTCAAGATCACACTCACAACATCATCAACTTTTAAGATTTTAGAAGCAGATGCAAAATTACTTACTGCCATAACCAAACTATCCCAACTTTCAGGCAAAGAACATAAAATTAAGAGAGCCTTTACCTCATCATCAAAAACAATATTGACTGAAGCTAATTGGTTTACCAAACCATGGAAATCACTGAGATGAGTATGTACCGATCCACCTTCCTGCATTTGCAAAGTAAATAGTTGCTTCATAAGATATACCTTATTAGAAGCCGAGGGCTTTTCGTATAAATTCGCCAAGGACTTTATCAACTCTTCCATTGTCTTGCACTGTGATAAGCTGGAAATCACAGACGATGCAAGGCTCAACCTTATGGAACCGAGAGCCTTCCGATCAAGAACGTTCCATTCTTCATCCTTCATATTTGTGGGCTTGCATGCAACCCCACCCAATGGTAAGTACAGATCCTTCTGATACAGATAATCCTCAATCTGTATCCTCCAGTGATGATAATTATTGCCGTTAAACTTCTCCATTCGTAGCTTACTTTCTTCTACCATTGCTGAACTCCCACTCAATCAGAAAACCCTGTGAATGACCTGTAATCAAAAAACAATACCTACTTCCTGCAAACCATAACTCTGATACCAACTGTTAGGAGACCCCTTATCCAACGGAAGCACAATTGATTACTTATTTATAAACAATTAAACACGAAATTATACCAAAATGATTAAGTAACTAGAAACATGAGACAGCAAAGAATTTGAGAGACAATACACACTCTTGTATTAGATATTACTAGAAGAAAATACAATAAGGAAGATGCCACTTCTCCCTCCACCTCAAAGGCTTGCCACACCTCAAGACCTTCTTCCCTCTCTCTCTTGCTCAACACAAACCAACTCTACAACCTGAGTTGCCATCCCTCCTTGAATGCTTCAGCTGATCTCCTTGACCTTACACCTATAGATCTCCTTGACCTTGCTTGTTTCAATGCTTTCACTTAATCAATTTGATACTTACAATACATGCCTCATGGGTCTTTAAATAGAATCCCATGGTTACAAAAATAGAAATCTAACTACTAAAATTAGACACACAGCTCGCGACTTAAATTAGCCCCTTAGCATGTAAACACTCGGTTCAACTAACTGACTGTTCGTCAACCGCAGTTCTGGACCGCACAGTCGACCGACGCTAGTCCCTGCTTGTCTGGTGCTGCCGACGTCGGCTGACTCTCTGCCGTCGCCGGTTTCCTTCTCCACTGTCTCTGACTGATGTCGGTCATACTGCCGACTCTGGTTCTTCTGGTTCTTCAGCATCCTCTTCTTTGTGTCTGCAAACAGTTGAAGCTTTTAGCTCCACACCCTAACAAGAACTCCATCCTAAATGTGTTGATGAATGAAGTGCATATGCACATCAATGTCTTTGGTATAATGATTATTAAATGGGTTTTGAGATATGTGAATTTCACTATGTTTGTCACACTAAATTATAGTGGGTAAATCCTACACGAATCCAAACTCTATCAATAACTAATGAAATCAATGAACCTGCTGACTCGTTATAACTATTTCCCTATACTCATCCTTTGTATATGAAAGTGAAATAGCCCATTGATTATTGCATAACCAATAAATAGGTGAAGAACTAAGACAAAATATGTATCCAAAAGTAAAACACATGTCATCAAGAGAACTTGCCAAATCTAAATCATTGTATCCAGCCAACTTAGTAGAACCCCTGGTGTAGTGTAATCTAAAATGAGTAGTGACTCATAGATATCATAAATTCATATTTGTAACTTACCAATGACTTTCATGAGGGTCATGTGTAAACCTATATACAATTCCAATTGAAAATGAAATGTCAGGGTGATTATGGGTCAAATACATAAGACTCCCAACCATCTGTCTATATAATTTAAGATCACAAAGTGGAGTAGTATAAGAGGCAGTGAGTGTTAATCCAGACTAAAAAGAAAAAGTACTTGGCTTGCAATAATCCATGCCAAAATGTTGAATAAGATAAATGGTATACTTCTATTAACTCAAATAAATCTTTGTATCTTATTGTGAAATTTATAAACCAAGGAAGAAATGCAAAAGGCCAAGACATGTCATGTCAAACTATGTTGAAAGTGCCTAATAAATAGTCTAAATCTGATATGAGGATATGCCTATGAGAAATAAATCATCAACATACAAGACCATTATAACAATGTCCTCCCCAATATGTTGAATATACTCTATGGGATCAGAGTAGTAGTGAACAAAACTAGTGGAGAGAAGAAATAAATCCATCTTCCTATACCAAGCCCAAGAGGCCTATTTGAAACTGTAAAGAGACATTCTCAGTCAAAAAACAAGAGAAGAATCATGAATAACCCTAGTAATATTCAGCATATATATTTACTCATGTAATTTTAAATGAAATAAATCACTCTTAATGTCCATCTGATATATTGGCCAACCCTATGATACAGCAAGAGAAAGTATAAGGCAAATAGAATCCATCTTGGCAATGGGCACAAAAGTCTCAAAGTAGTCAATACCTTCAACCTATGAGAAGCCCTTTGCAATAATACATGCCTTATACTTATCAATAGACCCATCAGATGCATACTTGATGTGGTAAATCCACTTGCACCTAACCAAATTATTTCCTTGGGAAGAGTGACTAAATACCAAATATGATTATTCATCAATGAAGAATACTCATATGTCATCACATCACCCACTCATATATTTCATGAGCCTATGAAAAATATTATGGATCCCCATAGAATCTCTGACACAAAATTCTAGTAAACATAAAATGTGAATGATGATGTTGAGTAGGTGGAAAATCCTATATGAAAGGTGTTTCCTTAGAAATTGTAGCATGATCCCACCTAGGCATAGTGGCAACATCAATCTGAATATAATCCTCATCCTCTATAACCTCTTTAGTAATCTCCTAAACTAGCTCCTCAAAGAATGAATCCTTAAGAGGAGGTTATTCATTGAAAGAAGAAGAATAAGGCATGAAAGAATATGAAGAGTCATGAGATGTGAAGTGCTCATAAAATTGTACTTGTGTTCAAAAACAAACATCACGAGTATCAAGATATAAAAGATGATAAGCTCTCATGTCCTCATAATATGCTAAAAAATCAAAGGTTTTACTTCTTATCCAATGCTTCCATTTTTTTATTTGGTACAAACTCCCAAGCAAGGCTCCTAAAGACTCATAAAAATGAGACATCAAGCTTGGTTCTAGAACAAGCCTTCTTCAGAGTCATATGAATAAGTACTCAATGTGGTTTATGGTTCTAAATGTATTTCACATAATCAACTACCTCTGCCCAATAGATAAAAGGTAAATCCCATGAGTGCATCATGTAATTATCCATCTCCTTTAATGTTTGGTTCTTCCTTTCTACTAAGCCATTCTGTTATGGCATATGTGTAACAAAATTTTGGTAAACAATATCATAGGCTAAAAAAAATTAGAGAACTCTCAACTAAAGTACTCCCCCATTATCTTTAAAAAGCTTCTTGATGCAAATCAAAAATTGTTTCTTGACCAAAGTTTTGAATAATGTTAAGTTAGAAAAGACATCACTCTTATAATTGAGGAAATAAACCCAAGTATGCCTCAAGAAATTATCAATCAAAGTAAGTGCATAATTATCTCCATTTAAAGGACTAGGGAAGACCATCAAATCACTATGCACAAGCTCAAGCGGTGATGAATCTCATGTGGACATACCCTAAGGAAACATATCCTAGTGTTGTTTCCCAATGCATAACTAGGAAAAATTCATCAAGACATGAAACTATGAGAAGACCCTCTACAATACTGTGAGTGCTCAACTCCTTTAAATATCTATAGTTTATGTGTCCAAATCTCTCATGATAAAACTAACTCTAAGAATCTGCATGAGAAACTAAATGCATCCCTATAAGAGGAATATCATTAAAACCCTAAAAATAATGAGTCAAGAACTATGATCAGCAACACCATGTGTAATAAGTGTGTGTGGCTCTAACAAAGCTCAAACTTTAGCAGCTTATGATGTGAAAGTCACTATCTTACCCTGACCAGAATGGAAAATATGATAAACTAAAAGTAAATTGGTGATGATGTCTAGAACATATAATGCATCAGTGATGAAAACACCATTTATCTATATGTCACCCTTCCCCTTAATACAAATTAATTAAGAATATCCAACCTCAATGTTGGAAGTATAACTCAAACCAAGAGATACAAATGACTCCTTAGAAGAATTCATATGGTGTGATGCACCAAAATCTAGAACCCAACTATCTAAAACAGGTAATTACAATCTCCTAACAACTTTAAGTGTTTTCTCATGCTCATGATATGGATAAAGAGTGGATATATAAATCTTGTGTTTCTTAATAGCATCCTCTAAGGCTTTTATTCTCTTTAAACACCTAGACTCTTCATGACCAGTCCCCACACAATAGGAGCAAGATAGGTTATACTTATTCTTAGATTTGGAAGATTGTTTGGGTTTAGATGTATTAGTGTTGGGCTTAGGTGCATTTTAATATGGAGGATTTTTCTTCTTCTTACTCTTAATTTTTTCCTTAGTCTTAGGATGTGATGTAACTAATGCTTTCTAAGAGGTAGAAGACTCAAGGTGAGATAGTTTGGATTACTCCCTAGAAATTATCTCACAAAATAACTCTAGATTTGGTATTGTGAATTTGTCACATAAGGCATCCATACTATAGAAAAAGTAGATTTGGAATGGACCACTCAACTTAGACAAAATCAAGTGCACACACTCTTCATCTTTTTTATCTCTTCCACTCCCCTTCAACTATGTCAATAAATTCTTAAACTTACTGAGGTAGTCTATAATGGAGATAAATTCATTTGGATTTAGTGAACTCCACTTCAATTTGCTTGGCTCTCAAGTGATATACTTTCCCAAACAAACCCTTTAACTTAGTCTACATTTTGAATGGTGAATCACACCCATCAAAATGAAATAAAAGACTATCACTCACATAACCCCCCAATCAAACCCATGCACTCTTCAAACTTATATTGGTGCTAAAAATTTTCAAATTCTCATGTAAACTATGGTTGAGTTTCATTCATTAGGGATGATAATCCTTTGTGCTTTATTATTATTTTCATTCAAGGTCTCTATGTATGGTAATTAAGAGTATTCAAAGGCTCATAATGATTAGTAATAGAAGTAGAATCCATGCGAATGAATCACCAAAGATCAGAAAGAATGTAAAAGGGTGCACAAAATCAATATCGAGACAACCCTCCAATTTGGCACTTTATAACAATAGTTCATTTTTACAAAATAATGACACCAATGGATAGAGAATTAAAAACCATTTACTTTTGAAGAAACAAATAGGACTCAAATTTGAGTTACAACTCAAAAGTCACAGGTGTTGTGGTTTCCCATAAAATGGGTTAAAACATTAAAAAAGACACTACAAACTTAAATTTATGACAAAATTAGAAAATAATATGGTCATCCAACCACTCTTTGGAACTATAATTGAACCATGAACTTATAAACTCTAACAAAACATGAAAACAAATCCTCCTGATTATCATTATGCTTACGCAAGTGAACTGTGCTTCCTCTTGATGAAAAAAATCAACTTATAAAAGTTAAAAAATGAGTTAAGAGGTTGTTTTGAGAGGAGAAAGAGGTGGTTTACTATTTTTAGTTAGATGATATCCCTCTAAGAAGATGAAAACTCATATCAAATCCCCTCTATATGGAACACCAAGCACCAGCTCTCCTATAACACATGTCTCTACAGATCCAATGCCTAGCAACATATAAGACAAAAAAGGTGTAGATCTAAAAATGGAACAACAATCTAAACTCCATGCATTCCTATTATTCCAACATCCAACCTCTTATTTTTCTCTCCAACATAATAGACCAAATAGGGAAGGATGCCTTGGATAGCAGATTAAGATGCCTTGCTTGCTAGTCAAAGGAAAAAAATAGCATAACAAATACAACTCTTTTTCAAGAAAGGACATCAAAGTATAGATATCTATAATTTATATCTCCTCATCTTATATCTTCTCTTCCAATGCCTCAGATCTTGGTTTATTGTAATACAAAAGGGTACCTCAAACCATGTCTCCTTCAAACCTGGTCAACACTAGCTAGATCTAAAAAAGGAAAAAAAAGTGCCTCAAATCTAAATTGAACGTTCCACCTTAGTAGATCTGAAACAAAAAATAAAATACAATGCCTTTCTTTACTTATCAATGCCTTTCCTCTCCATGTAAAATCTCCACTTTAGACTTTTGTATATTCTAATGTAGGCCAGATGTGAAAAATCTGAAACAGAACAAAAAGAAGCTAAATCTAATGCCTCAATTGTGGAATATGATGCCTAGGTAGAATAATGATGCACAGTAGAAGTAATGATTCAAACCAATAAGGAGAAAAAACTTTGAAAAGTTTAAAAAGGGAGCCTCTTTCCTCAAGGTAAATCAATGCTTCTTTTCCTTTCTCCCATGCTTCCTCTTCATCGTCCCTCCAAGAATAAAAACCACACACTTTCTTCAAGATTTCAATGAAAATGTTAGATCCGTAAGAGGGAAAAAAATGCTAAGGATTTGAGACAAGGGAAGAAGCAATGTCAAGGGAAATTTGTGAAGAAAAATATAGCAATGTGAATGGAAGCAACAACTCAAAGCTCCAGTACCATGTTAGGAATGGTGAACAAGCATTCCAACCCAATATTCAAAAGTGATAACTCCAAAAATATTATATAAGAAGTTGCAAATTGATTGCAAATAAAAGTGAATCAAATTTTATTCATAAATATGATATGTTAGTACAAATAAAATATCTTGCATAAATAGGCAAGGTGAAACATAGAACTAGCCTAATTATCTAATGTGAGATAAATCCTCACATAAGATAAACTCAATAAAGGATGAAATAACTAGCTAATACACTATCAAACATGAGAAATACATAAAATACATACTCTAACAAATGTTGATATCCTCATAATTCCATTGCATAACTAATGGGGCATTACAATACCAATGTATTCTAGATATTTCAATTCTTTGGTAAATGTTCAACAATTTTATTTCATTGCACACAATTTTTCATAAAAAAGGCTTTAAACCATGCTAGGAATATTTATGAAATTTATTATTGACTTTATAAAAATTTAAACTAAAAGTTTAAGGCTAAAATTTATTAATGTTTTGAAATGATAGCTATCTATATTATGAATTAAAACTCTCATTTCATTTATCAACTCACATATATGCAAAAATAATTTGGCTTTAATAGATAACAATGATATGTTGAAATCATTAAATATATTGATTGCATATACCAACACAAAATGTACTAGGAAAATGAATTTTAAAAATCCAAATGATGATCAATTATGTACCAAATTAAATTATCAAAATGACCAAAAACTATACTTACATCTAATTTTTTGGTTGAATCTAGCTTGGTCAATAGTGGTCTTGGTGAAATTCATGTTATAGGTTATAGAATTAGCACCAAACTACATGAATTGCCACTGTTTATGGTTGTGCACATGAAATAATATATAGGCCCAATATGGGATCCATAAAATACTTATAATGTTTTAATCCCTTCCATAAACCAAAGGAACCTTAAATAAATTATTTTCAAGATGGCATTGGCTTTGACAATACACAAATCATAAGGACTAACATTAGAAGATGAAATAGTTGATATTGGTAATACTATACTCTAAGACCTAACTTTTATTGTAATATCATGATGGTGATCCTTAAAATACCTTCATATTTTTTCACCTTTCTCTTTTTCTCAATATATAATAATTCAAGATGAAACATGCATCCATGTTTGGAAAAAAGAAGATAAAATAGTGTATTCCTTTTCAAATCTCATTCTTAATTGATTGCAGATATTTCACATCCATTGTTTCTATTTATGTTTGACATCTCTTAATCATGTGGAAAAAGTAATCAATTTAAAAATATTTTTGTTGAATTAGGTCTAATGAAATCCATATAAATGTTTACAAGGTAGCCTCTAATATTTTATGATCAGTGAAAATATATTCACTATAAGGCACGAGTTGCAGGGTATTGGGTTTTATAAACAACATGTTGGTGGAATAATGGTGAGCAAAGAATATTGTTTACCATGGATGGGTTGGATATAAATGAATCTAAATCTACTTGAGATGGGTGGATTTATTATTTTTATAACTCAAGGTGGGTATTACTTCAAAAAAAAACTAAAAAAGGATGGAAATGTAGGGCAAAAAAGGAGACTTGTATACCACACTAGAAGAAACATTTCATGACCAGAACTTAAACTATAGGTTGGATAATAAATCATAGACCAATGCTTATTGAAATATACTACGACACACTAATAATAAAACATGGTTAGGATTCTAAGGAAACAAAAATACAACATACTTGAACACATGAAATAAAATATTATCGTGTTTATTAGACTATAATAGCACATCTACAAGGTGGGATTATGAATTATATGCAAAAAGTATTTAGATCAGTTATAACTTAATATAAATGAATATAAATAAAATATAACTCATACACAACCAACATACTAAGAAACTAGAATGATATAACTTCTTACATAATCCACAAGTTGGATAAGAATCAAGATTTTTACATCAAGACTAAAATTGTATAACTTCTCATAATTTCAAATTAATCTCAATAGCCAAAATTATCCTCCCTTTAGGACTGAGAAGTTACAATTATAAATAGGGTTGGGATGGTGAAGGCCTCATCTATCAAGTGAAGTATAATAATAAATTAAAAAAATAAGACTTGTGTCCAAATTTCATACAAAAGATGCATTTACAATAGTCATCCCAAAATATAATCTCATAGCTAAAAATATAATATATACATGCAACGTATACTTGGAACAACATATCTGACTGGAAAAAAAAGCATGCAAGTACATAGTTATATTTAGATGGATGTTGATGTGGCACTACTAGCCAAATAAGATGGTGGAATGGTAGATAGAGGGACTAAAATATTCATCATAGTTACTTGTGGGATCAAAACTAAGCCTGCTAGAGTTTACATGACTTCAAATCTTGAAAATTGAGAACCTTAAAATATTAGGACCATACTAGCAATTCACTGCATGGTTGGCACTGAGCCTAAAGCTATCTTTATTTCCCTAATTTCTTAAAATAAAGTGTGTGTTTTATTGAAATACTTATTAATGATGTCAAAATTAAACATAAAAGGTTTGAAGAGTTTAGTGGCCTCAACCTTGTCGATCCATCTTCCAAGCTCTTAAACTCTACTCCCAGGGCTTCAACTCTCATCACCCTATCTTTAGAAAAATATACCAATTTAAAATTTTCATTAGTGGTTATGTATATAGTGCCTTTAACCTCCTCTTTTAAGTTATTTACAACTACCTGAAGGAGGTTCTCAAAATTTGGCATGTCGACTAGTTCACCTATATGAATAATCACATTAGTGACCCTCATGTCCTTCATAATTTACAAATCTTCACTTTCATGATTTTAAAATGTCCCAGAAAAGTCTTGATCCTATTGTGTCAATTGAGGGAAACATCCCCTTTTACAATCATGTAGTTAATGTACCATGATGCATCCATGTTGGTCATTAAATTCAATTAGTTGAAGGATTGGTTTTGGAGCATTAAACTAATAAATTTAACATTTTTATCTAGCTCCTTCATTTGATGCCAAAACTTGGTCACATTTTTTATCTTTGATTGGATTCCTATTTTAGAAACTTGGATATTGTAAAAAATGTTCTAGAGCTTAGTAGTTGCACTTTATACATCATCAATTATCTCTTGAGGAACATGTATGGTTTATCTCTATTGTAATATTTGATGTGTTTATTCTTTGTTTTTATACATTTATTTCATTAATTTACCATTTGAGTCCACAAAATTAAAGAAGCCTTCAATATATTCATTAGGACCCTTTTATACTTTCTTCATCAAGGAAAACAAATTTTCTCTTTGCTTAAATTTAATTTCTTCTCTTCTGTCCATATTTAGAACCTTCCTCTTTTTCACCCTTTGTATGGTTCCACTCCTGTCAAACTAGGTAGAGATTACACGTAACGCTATAAAAACTATATTTTTCTCTCATCCCTTGCATTCTACATCTCTTTTTCCCAATGGGGAATAACAAACTCCCCTAGTTCTTCATCTATAGGGCTTAGGTCTTCAGATGTTAATGTTGGAGGAGTTATTATTTATAGTAGTGCCAAAGATGAACTTATTTGTATGGGGAACTAGAAAGGTAGATACACTATTCTCTCCCATCATGAATATTCCCTCAATGGAGTGACTTCAGCCACATAGCTAGTCAAGCCTAGGGTTATCTCAATAGTTAGTGGATGATTGTATGTGTGAAGACTATGGCATAGGTAACTCTAGGTAATCTGAATGTTTTGGATAACTAGTGGGTTTTTAGGGTTACAAGTAGAAACATTAACCCTAATTTTAAAATGGACTCCTTATATTGTAGCCTTTATTTTCATTGAAGAAGAAAGAATAAGTGAATCAACAAAACTACATAAAAGAATATTTGGGATAGCTAGAGGCAAATTTGTAGCTAGAATATTTATAGTGAAAATAGATGAAACAAGAAAAGAGACTACCTCACTTATGTTTTATATTTTTCCTCTATGAGGATTTTCTGATCTAAAGAGCCAAATCGAGTTTCGTCTTGTTATAAGCTTTTCAATCTCATGGATTTAGCCTTCTCAAACTCTATCTCTTCATCATCTGGAGATACCTCTTCACTCAATTTAGGCCTAATCCCTTTATCATTTCAACATCTTATTTATCTTCATCAATTGAATAATCAATTAAAGATATGACAAATATAGGCTCCTCTTCTTCTAATTCCTCCACATTAAGGGATTATTCTCACTGCATTCATGTAGAAACAATCATTAGACCTTAACTCATATGATAATGGTTGTATGCCCACTCTCTAGTCTACATATGTCAAGCTATCAAAAGGAAAGATATTCACTATCTCATTAGATAAGCAAAATGAATAATTCATTGTGAAAAAAATTAAATAATCTAACATTTGCATTGGACACTTAGCACAAACCAAAAAAATAATAAATGTCATTGATTAAATTTATGAACCTCTTACCCTTTTGTACCTACCACCACCTCATCGAGAAAAAGCATGCCATGACTAAGCACACTTTGTTCTTACAACATAGTTGCATTAATTCATGTTTCACATCAAAATTAAGGAAATATGATCCTATTTATTCTTCAACATCTAATGTGGATAGCCGGTCATGGGTGGAATACAAGATTATTTTCAATATAATTAATTTTAGATGTCACCACCAATGTGATGAAAAATATCATTGATTAAATTTTTCAACCACTCATCTTGACATATCTCCCATCACATCACTTGCATAAAATATGTCATTTCTAACTAAAACCCATGATAATCTCATTTAACTAGCAAGAGACCCACAACTTGCTTCACAACCTATTGTATTGCATAAACCCTAAGAAGAGCCATGAATGTTCTACTCCCCCAAAAAATTCATGAGAAACTATTTAAAACTACTTTTAAATATCCATTTCTATCTTAAAGAATAAAAATACTACATTACAACTACCAACAAACCAAATCATAATAAAAAAATCATTTCGATGCTTATCACTCTCACCCTTGTAAACTGAACCTTTCTGGGATAATCATAGAGACCATTACATATATATATATATATATATATATATATATATATATTCCACTATAACCCTTATTTAAAAAAATGTTGACCTAGCAATGGTTACATGCCCAATAAATGGTCTATACACATTGAGCTATCAAAACTACACAACATTTGAAAAAAACAACTTTCCACCAAAAATATAGAGTTACACCATAAAGCTTATTAGGAAATAAAATTATATTAGTGTCAACATCAAAACTTGGACCAAAAAACTATTCTCACTACATTCACACAGAAAAAAATAGTTCAAGCTTAAATCACCTAACATTGGTTGCATGCCCAATCTATGGGCTATGTGCACCAAACTATTCCACTACAACCCTTATTTTAAAAAATGTTAACCTAGTAATGGTTACATGCCCAATATATGGTCTATATGCATTGAGCTATCAAACTACACAACATTTGAAAAAAAATAACTTTCCACCAAAAATATAGAGTTACACCATAAACCTTATTAGGAAATAAAATTATATTAGTGTCAACATCAAAACTTAGACCAAAAAACTATTCTCACTGCATTCACATAGAAAAAAATTAGTTCAAGCTTAAACCACCTGACAATGGTTGCATGCCCAATCTATGGGCTATGTGCACCAAACTATCAAAAAATTCAAGCCTTCATTATCCCAATGAATAAGCAAAATGAATGTTTCATTGTGTAAAAAATATAACTTTTTCACAATAAACTTAACACTGATGAAAAAATAAATCATTTTTATATTATGTCTCTCACCATTGGGTAAGTGCATGAAGATGGGGGGTCAAAAGCAGATATTTTTTCAAAAAAATAGAACCATGTATGTGGTTATTAAACACTGCATACGCAGTTATATGACATAGGCTCAGTAAACACTAAGCCAAAAATGCATACATAATTTTATACATATAAACTATGTACATAGTGTGACCACGTATGCAGTTATATCATTTTAAAATAAAAGAAAAAATTAATTTGACATCAATGAAAACCATGATTAGAAGAGGAGAAGATAAAATACATGCAACTAGGGCAAGCAACAAGCACTTCAGCAACCCAAATTTGATAATGGCATGCCAAAAAAAAGGTATGCAAACATATTTTATTGCATTTACAAACAAAATTAGTTAATTTCATTGCATTTTTCTTGAAATTGTATATATTTTTTATTTTTTAACACATGCAGAGGCAAGTGGTACTAAAAAATAACCTGGCCCTCCTAGCCCTCCTCACCCACAAAACCCTCCTATCCCTTCTCACCCATAAAACCCTCTTATCCCTCGTCACCCACAAAACCCTCATAACCCTCATGTAGTTCCTCAAGCCCCCCAAGAAAATAAAGATGATTTAGAATCCCATATCATTGAAAATAAGATCAAACTTAAGAATTTTATTATGACATTGAGATATCCCCATGAAAATAACCCCCACCAAATTTCTTTGTCAAACATAATACAAACATTATTAGGTGAAGTTGATTCGTTAACAAGTCAAATTGATAAGTGGGTTGATTATAGAAATAGATATAGATCATATTATTCCAATAGATTGTCTACAACTACTGTAAAACATAAAAATATAACTAAATCCAAAATTTATGCCTTATTTATTGATGGTAAAATTGGTACACCGCTAGATGTGACATCCAAATAAATTTCAATCCACTGGTGTACTCACCATTTAATCAAACTAAATTTTTGGGACCAATGGTGGATGGTCTTTGATCACATGCCTTGAAATAATAATGAGATCCTGGTGCATTTTTTGAAAAAATTATATTGTTTGTGTTGAAGAAATTCCAAAGTATTTTGATTTCTCAAAGTTCTTTGATAGGGAAAAGGGTTATGTGCAAGATAGGTCAGGTGCATGTCATGCACCTAATCAACCTATGAGAGTGTGTATTGACAAACCACATCCTCCTAAGACTTTACCCTCTATAATCAAGGAGACTATAGAGATTAGTAATGTGCATGTGCTTAAGGCACTTACTAACATCCTTGTTCACTATAACATCGCCACTGGGATCTACTTAGAAATACGTTTAAAAAATATTTAAATAATGTATTTTTTTATTAGATTACACCATGATAATATAATTAGTGATTCAGATAAAATACTCTAAGTATGATAACTGTAAAATAATTATATGACATCTATATGTCATTGATCACTATTACCATATGAAATATAACATAACCAAATCTAGAAAGTAATTAAAGATTTCTAACCATGACTGGTACAAACATGCAACCATTGTTGTCATGATACATTATGCAAATAATTACAACTCATCGGGTATAATGTTTCAATTATAATAAATACAATACAATATATAAGATATAAAGCTCTATGAAGCATGAGTTCCTTGAACTCTAGTATCAAATGTAATCTCAAGTGTCGTCTCTAAAGAAGTACTATTGTGGGGAGGGAGAGCATCATCTGAGTGTTTTTCCACATCAATCATAGACCATCGATCATCTACATAATCCTCCATAAGAGAATATCCCTCCCTTCAAAGATGATTAGATAGTGACGGTGTAAAAATCTAGAGAGACAAGCTAGTACCCATGTGTTGTATGATTTCTAAGAACATGTAGTGTACCATAAATAAATTCATTCTAACATGATATCACACAAACATGTAATTCATACATATAAAATGACATTGTCTAACTAACATTACTTTGGCCAAAGTTTTCAATATTCCTTGATCTTTAGGATCATTCAAATTCATACACACCACTTGATTGGATTACCTTCATCTGGCATTGGTGATGCTAGTAAGCTAGTGAAGTATGTCTCACTACTTACTCAGTACCATCAATGAAAGATTTGGTTAACATGAATATAACCAATAGATTCATACAAATTACTTCCTACTCGCAAACATAAAACATGTTAAACATAGGAATAATCAAAATGCATACATTTAGTCTATTAAATGTATGAATGAATCAGCATTATATTATTTTTCACATAAATAAGAATAAGCGATACAAATACAGTTCATACCATCCGAGTATGTTACACATTAGACTGCATGTTTTTAATTTTCATAAGTAGATTCAACATAGTACATTCTATGACAAGCAATCATAGTCCAACATTTTCATGTACACTCTAATTAATTTTAATAGCCAATCATAAATCTAACGAAAACATAATCTTGTATTTAAACAACTAGTTCCTATTCTAGGAGATCGTATTTGTGTAGCTATAGTTGTCTGACCCAATACACCAATTTATGTCATATATTTATATGAATACTTAAACCTACATATAGGTATAATTCTTATATATATACCCTTGTACACATTAACTATATTCATAATACATATCACTTATAGGTACTTAAACAACATTTTAATATGGTATATAAAGGTTTATAGTCATTTACAAATTTAATCAAAGACTTGATCATTATAACCTTCTTATTCACAAAATACATTGACAATCTATCATAATATATTAATATTCTTAGAATATTAATAAATAGATAATTTTTTACATACCATAGACTATGTTTGATTTATATTTATCTGTTCCACTTCCATGTATAAACCAACCAAGCAAAAGAATTATATTTGAAGAAAAGAATTTATTCTAATCACTATAACCTTCTCTAATTAATATAATTTAACCTAATTAGATAAATTTAATCATTAATCTAAATTTATCTAAGTTAAATAAATTATATAAGTTTTAATTCCTTAATTCATTAGAGAAATCTCAATAAGTGATAATTTCTCAAATTTTCACTTAATCGGTTAATCGCTTATTCTCTAAGTGATTCTCCTTAACTAGAAAAAATTACTTAATTCCTTTATAACATGATCATTTTTTAACTGAGTACCTTAAGTCAATCTTAAAAATCTTTAAAAATATCAAGGCATTTCTTATATGTCACAAAGTATAAGGCTTACAGGTGATATAGTTTATTTGTGTGTAGTTTGTACCTATGATGTTTACTATACATTATTTCTTAAGCATATTTTAGCGAAATAGTTTCAGTTTTTATAGCGTTGTCCATAAAACATATTTTATAGATATATATTCTTTATCCAAATTAGATTGTTAAAGAACTGAGATCTACCTAGTTTGAATACTAAAGAATCCAAAGATGACTTCCAAAGAATCCATTAAATTATATAGTCAAATCAGTTTGTATACACTGTGATATAATGATTCTCTATTTAATTATATTTGGAATATGATATAATGATTATTTTTGTAGATGATTCTTGATCACAGTTATCAGTCATGTAATAAGCTAAACAAACTTACAAATAACGTTATCCTAATATATAAAAACAAAGTAAAGCTAGTAAATAGTAAAAAGAAATGTTACATCGGGTAATCACCAAATGAAATATATTGATAGTAACAAGAATATTTATTCCTATTAAAGATAAATCTATATACATCCATTGGTATAAAATTACTTCATTGTATGTATACTTGGATTCAGCATGTTTTTCATATATCTACTTACTAATGTATTGATAGTATGAAAGATATATGGATATATGTCCCAGATATTGATAGTTTTTCATATATACATATTAACGAATGAGTATAAAACTTAATATCCATATATTTTTATATATTTATTGTTATAAAACTACTCCGTTGTTTATATATAAAACTATATTGTTGTTTTTAGATGCTAGTATATATATATTATTGTATATATATGCAAGTTTCTATATACCAGTCAAGTAATTTTGTAATCTAAAATCCAAGCAGTGATCTAATTTATATATGGATTTACAATGAAATAATACCATTAATATATATGGATTAACTTACCAATTCATAGTTTACTAAAGCTTTATACTAAAACTATATACTATATACTAAACTGCTAAAATTGTGAACTAGATAAGTATACCAGATCGTTGAAACTGTATACTAGATCATTATAATTCATAGATCACTAAAAGTGATGAACCTTATATTCTACTATTGAATAAAAATAATAAATGCACCTAGTTTTTTAACACACAATTTGTTACATCAATAACTTTAGATAGCTATATGTTGGGTCAATACTAAATGGTTTACACATACTTATACACAATCATTACATATCTTACCTAAATCTCCCCATAAATGTAGTTCGCTATTGTATTATACACAAAAAAAATTATTTTGATTTACACACAAAATTTCAATAACACCACCTACCTATCAAAAGCATCAGAATGGCATGATCTAAACAATGTTCCTCCCTTCATTCCATTTTCCCTCTTTCCTCCTTTTCTCCTCTTACTTCCTTTTTCTCTTTTTTTCTTATGTCATACCCCCTTAAAGTTCCATGATTGCCCTTTTTTTCAAATGATTTTTATCTTTTTGTTTTTCTACTTTCTTTTCCTAACTCGCCTCAAGCCAAATTAAACATGCTTGTTTTATTCTATTTATAATAACATATCATTATTTTATTTGTTTTTATTTATTTTATTTTCTAAGTATAATAAAATAAAATTTATTTATTAATTATTGACTTAGAAATGCTAACAACATCAGGATTTTAATAGTATCCAAACTAATACATATAAAATCTATTATATTCATTAATCCAAAATGGTAAATCAGATGTTTAGTAAACTAATCACCAACATTATCAAACTGCAACATTATACATTTAACCCTAGGCATAACATTTAAAATGCAATCACACATGATTTATTCCACATACAAGTGTTAAATTCAACTAATACACACACACATATACAATTTTCTAAATGTAGATAACATAAAATGTACTAATGCTAATAATTCAATCAATGCATATAATATGAGTTATTTAACATAGTGTGTGCAAGGTTCTAGTTGTTCCTCTGTTATTCCCCTAACACCTTCATCTATGTCACCCTCTTCGATGATGCTCTCCCTCCATCATACTCTGAGGGATGAATCTCTCATGCATAATGACAAGTAGGTAGTTAGTCCATGCATCATGACATATATATATATATATATATATATATATATATATATATATATATATATATATATATATATATATATATCATAAAATATTGTTGAAATAACAAATCAACATGATCACAATGTAAAGAATATACACTATAGTTAACTCATAACAATGTCATCATAAAATCAAAACATCATACAATTGTCTCATAATAACATATGACTTACATCTTAATTAAGTAATAATCAAATCAAATTACCAACTATAAATATCCTCAAATAAACAATTATGTTTGCTTAGCAAGAAATCAAGATATAACATCCTTCCCCCTAAATTTGATCATCATCCTAATGAAACTTCTTCAAACATAACAACTGAATTAACAACCTTATTTAGTAGGAAAATAACATAACATGAAGCATCAAATCAAATGAATAAATATGTAAATCACCTATAAAACTCATCATAGTCCTCCGAAATATCACTATCTTTAAAGTATTAATCCCACAAGACCTTACATGTGACATCTTCCTATTATAAAAATTAAATTTAAAAGTGTCAATTACTTTTATTGGTTTTATTATAACCACTCTAAGATCTAGAACCTGCAAAGCATTCCAATCCAACACATATGAAGGATCAGCTATATAATTTTTAAGATAAGAAATATGAAAGATATTATGTAATAGAGCTAGGGCTGGTGGAAATACAAGCCTATATACTATAGAATTGTAATGGGCACCCTCGTTGCACCCAAAACTAACCCATCAGGGACTCCTTATGACTCTGATAGATTTACTGGTGTGGCTTTTTGGTGTTTTACAAAGACTAATGCATGCAACATAAATATAAAATTGTAAGCATAGATACACACAGCGGAAATAACCAACACACTGTATTTGTATTAATTGCAAAATGAGTAAATGAGTACAATGCCGATCACGTGGTGACTCACTAAATCCCCTAGTGATCGTATTAACATTATTTCAAATAGATATCCCAGCAAGCTCTGAAGGTGTTTCATTTGTTCTCCAACCCGTGGAACTACAAACTTTACAGGCTGGTTTTCTATGAACTCCATAGTCTGGATCTATGGACTCTGCAGGCAAGTTCTACGGACTCTGCAGTTGAGACTATAGACTCTGCAAGAGCTTCTACAGACTCTGTAGCTAGATCTATGGACTCTGCAGACCACTTCTATGGACTCTACAGCTAAATCTACAGACTCTGCAGGAGCTTCTACAGACTCTGCAGGCAAAAAACTATGGACTCTGTAGGTAGAAAACTACGGACTCTGTAGGCAGAAAACTATAGAATCTACAAGCAGAAAACTATGGACTCTACAAGAAAAAAACTATAGACTCTACAGGCAGAAAACTACAGACTCTACAGATAGAAAACTACAAACTCTGCAAGAATAAAACTATGGACTCTATAGGTAGAAACTACAAACTCTACAGGCAAAAAACTACAAACTCTCCAGGCTGGAAACTATGGACTCACCTGGCTACATATAGATGCTACAGTGATGGAGCTGCTATAATGAACTACTATAGTGGCATGACTACTATAGTGGTATGGCTGCTACAATGGCATAGCTGCTACAATGGCACAGCTACTACAGTGGCATGGCTGCTAAAGTGGCTGAGAGCACAAACTCTAAAGACCAATCCCAAGGATTGATGTCTAGAGTGTTAAAGATGAGAAGGACATTCTCAAATGTCCAAATAAGCTGCAAGTTCAATAATACTTTTCTTCTTATCTAACATGCACAAAGAAGCCACAAGCACTTCCCTTTATCCTTTCTCCAAGGGGCGACTCAACTCATTTGAGCAATGTGGGATAAAGGATGTGCAACAGTCCCTCCATTAAAATATTACTCATCTCCCTTGGGTATCAACCCCATAAAGTAAATGTCTAAAGAAACACTCAATGTCTTACATCTAGGTTAAATGTTACTTTTTTGTAGCACTTCAGGCCTAAAAATATACTAGCAATCAGACTCCGAAAGGTGCAAGTGATAGCTCGCCAGAAAGCTCTCAGCAAGGAGTATCAAATCCAATCATCAAAATTGGCCTCCATTGCATCCTATTAACTTACTAAAAATAGTAAGTGTGGTAGAAATTGAGTAAGTCAATTGCTAAAATGGTGACATTACAGTCCACCCCCCCTTGAAATTACTTGTCCTCAAGCAATCTCAGCCTAGCCTGCTGAACAACTTTATCACTCTCCCATGTAGCATCCTCCTTTGGTAGGTCTTTCCATCTGACCAAATACTCCTTCACTACCTTGTTTCTAATTTTCCTCTCTCTGGTGTCTAGAATAGCCTCAAGTTCTAAAACAAGCCCCCTTCCTCATCCAAAGGGGGTAAATCTGTAGTAGGCACTACACCCTGACCAATGGCCCTCTTAAGCCTAGACACATGAAATACATTGTGCACTCGACTACCCTCTGGGAGCTCAAGCTCATAGGTGACTTTGCCCACTCTTTGAATCACCTTGTAGGGGTTGTAAAATCTAGGCTTTAGCTTCTCTACTCCACTCTTGTTGAGCGATGATTGCCTATATGGTTGTAGCCTCAAATACACCATGTCCCCTACCTCAAAACTATGCTCTACCCTATGCTGATTAGCATATAACTTCTGCTAATTTTGAGCATGCCGTATATTTTCTTTGAGCGCTCTCAAGATATCTTGACTATCCTTCAACAGGTCTTTAGCTTTAAGCACTCTACTGTCCCCCAAAGCCATATCCATGAAGCTTGGAGCTTCATACCCATACAATTCCATAAATGGAGTCATCTTGATGGTCATGTGATGCATGGTATTGTAACAATACTCCCCCATGTGTAACCACTTAACCTAGGCTCTCTGTTGTGTAGTCACATAGTTCTATAAATAACCTTCCAGCCATTTATTTACTATCTCTGTCTGCCCATCTGTCTGAGGATGGTAGCTCATACTAGGTGTAAGGTATGTACCGCATAGCCTAAACAACTCCCACCAAAAAGTGCTCATGAACTTGTTATCCCTGTCACTGACAATAAATATTGGTAACCCATGCAGCCTAAAAACCTCCCTAAAGAACACATCTGCCACCTGAGCTGCTGTATAAGTAGAGGGGATAGCAAAGAAGTGAGAAAACTTCATCAATCTATCTACCACTACATAAATGCAATCTCTTCCCTGCACTCATAGTAGGCCAGTGATGAAGTCCATAGAAATGTTTTCCCACTTCCGTTTGGAATGGGTAAGGACTGTAGTAAACCAATAGGAAATGTGTGTTCTTTCTTATTCTGTTGACAAACTACACACTCCCTGACATGCCTCTGAATATCATCCTTGAGCCCTCTCCATGAGAACCGTTCTTGAATCTACCTATAGGTCTTGAAAACCCCCAGATGCCCAGACATAGGTGCATCATGAAATGCCCTCAGTATCATCTCTCTTAAGGGTGATGATGGAATCAAATAAATTCTATCTTGAAATCTGATCAACCCATCTATCACTTCATAGCGATCATCCTGTATAGTGCCTGAAACTAGTCCCAAAGCCCAAGCATCTCTAGCATATTCTGCTATAATCTTAGCCCACCAATCTCCTAAAATCTCTGCAAGAGCACAAATGTGAGATCTTCTGGATAAGGCATCAGCTACTACATTATTCTTTTCTTTGAAAAACTCAATGTCAAAGTCATAAGCCTACAATTTAGTGACCCGCTTCTGCTGCTTGTCATTCAAGTCTCGCTGACCCATGAAATACTTTATGTTGTGATCTGTCTTGATCACAAACTTCCCTCCAACCAAGTAGGATTGGAATTTGGCCAAGGCATGCATGATGGCCAACATCTCCCGATCATAAATAGAATAGATCCTCTCTACCCCTCGGAGCTTCCTACACTTAAAAGTAATGGGGTGCTTTTCTTGCATCAATACTGCTCTAATCCCGTAACCCGATGCATCACAATAAAGCTCAAAAGGCTTTGTGAAGTTGGGTAGAGTTAGAACCAGACATGAAGACATCACCCACTTGAAATGTTCAAAACACTATTGTGCTACCTTTGTCCGTACAAAATCACCCTTCTTGGTGAGGTCTATTAATGGTGTTATAGTCTGTGAAAAGTCCTGCACAAATCTCCTATAAAATCCACATAATCCAAAAAATCCTTTGAGTTGTGTAAGGCTGGTTGGAGTAGGCGAATCAACCACCACCTTGATCTTTTTTGGATCCACCTGAACTCCTTTAGCACTAATAATATGGCCAAGGTAGAGCAACTTGGTCATGTCGAACTTGCACTTTGATTCCTTGGCATACAATGACTCCTCCAAAATGACCAGCACCTCCTCTAATTGTTGCAGGTGTTCATCCCACATCCTACTGAATACCAGGATGTCATCAAAGAATATCAATACAAATTTTTGGAGCTGCCCTCTAAACACCTGATTCATATAACTCTAGAAGGTAGCTGGAGCGTTGGTTAGCCCAAATGGCATAACCAAAAACTCAAAGTGTCCATAGTGACATTGAAAGGTAGTTTTTTCTATGTCCTCCACTTGCATCCTGATATGATGGTATCTTAAACGTAAGTCTATCTTAGAGAAATATCATGCTCCATGTAGCTCATCAATCAACTCGTCAAACTTAGGGATGGGGTACCTGTTCTTAATTGTCTTCTTATTAAGAGCTCTATAATCAATGCACATACGCATTGTCCCATCCTTCTTCTTCACCAAAACAACTGCTGAAGTAAAGGGGCTTTTGCTAGGCCAATATGCCCCATCTCTAATAGCTCTTTTATCAACTTCACTATCTCATCCTTGTGCTTTTTAGGATGGCAATAGGGGTGATGATAACTAGTTTAGCCCCCTCCTCTAGCTTGACAACATGCTCTATACCCCTCTTAGGAGGAACCCCACGTGGGATGCTACCAAACACCTTATCATGCCTAGGATGATCTCTTATACATCCAGGTGATAGTTTTTTACCTACTGCTATGGAGGCGTAGGCATGATCAAACATTTAGTTGCCCACTTGACATCATCATGTCTAAACAACTGTTCCATCCTTTTCAATGATACCACCCTGAGCCCCCCATTAGGTAAACCTCAGAGCACCACCTTCCTACCTTAATGTTGAAACCTCATCTCTAGCTTAGCCAAGTTGAAGGTGAACTCTACTAGAGAAGCCATCCACGTCATTCCCAAGATGACATCATAATTACCCATGTCAACTACATAGAAATCATCCTCCAACTCATAATCTCCTCCCAATCTGATGCAAAGTTTTGAAATCTTCTGGGTGCATAATAACTTGTGGTCATTGGCCACCATGACTCTGAACCCTGCGTGATCTTTGGTCTGAAGGTCTCTCTTGGCCACCAATTTTGTGTCAATGAAATTATTCATTCCCCTGTGTCGATTAAGGAAACCATGCGCTACCCCTGAATCATCCCTCTTACCTTAAAGGTAATGGCCTTCTGGATGCTTGTCAACCGAGCAAGAGACTTCTCATCATCTGAACTCTCCTCAGTAGCACTATCACCCTGACTAGATTATGAATTTGAATGCTACTCCTTGTCTTCAAAAGGTGATTTTTCTGCTAATAAATACTCCATGGGCTTAGTCGTCGCCTTAAGCAGACATTCATGGGAAAGATTCCATGGCTCCCTACAATGAAAACATAGTTTTTTCTTCTTGAGTTTGTTGAGGGTATCACTATCCAACCCTTTAGTTTCCCCCTTAGGCCGCTGAGGGTCCTTCTAAAACACCTTCCTTTCCTTATCCTTCTTAAAATGAGATTCCTTAGAGTGAAGTTTACTCCTATAAGAAGAAGATGTTAGGTCTCTTGTTTTCTTAATAGCCTCTTGTAGTGAAGAGGGGTTGTGTCCCTTAACCCATCTTCAAAAGGGATCAGAAAGCCCATCCATGAAAAGAATAACTAGTCTCCTTTCTGATATATCTGTCACCAATACTGCCAACTTTTAGAACTCAATAATATAGGCCTCCATAGAACCCCACTGTTTAAGTTGAGCTAGCTCCTTGAAATGCAATTTCAGGTCCTTAGTATCAAATTTGGCAATGAGTCTCTTAGTAAACTCTGCATAAGTATCTATCTGGTTATGGCCAAGTGTGACCATACCATGGTGCCACCACTTGTGGGCACTTCCATCCAAGTGCAATGCAGCATACTTAATCTCATCCTCCTCAGGCATGGGATTAAGCTGGAAATAAATGTCTAATTTCAAGACCCATGTTCGCACTAAAGTCTTCCTTGTACCGTCATAGTATGGAATGGACAACTTTCCCAACTTTTTCCTCATCTCATAATTTTGTTGTTTATTCCCTCTCATGGGCATATGCTTGAGTCTAACATCCATATACTCCTTGAAGGACATTTCACCCTAAAAATCTGGTCCAACATTTCTCCAATCCTCTAGTATTTGGTTTTGTATTTCCTGTTGTGTAGGACCAGCATTATCCTAGTCATTCTATCTCAGAGGGAATTGTGGATTGAGTGGTCTTGTAGAAGAACCTGCTCTAGTGTATGTCTAGGCTCCTCTATTAATCGATGCATCTCCATTACCTCCATTACCTAGTCCACCTACCTGGTTAGCATTATTACCCTGGTTGGCATTATTGCCTTGATCTGATCTAGTTAGGTGTTGTGTAATTGCTAGAGCCATCTACTGTAATATGGCTTGTAGCTCCCTTTACCCCCTGGCAATATCACTGAGCATCATCCCGGTGTTGGGTTCTCCCCCTTCCCCATCTCGGTCACCCATGGTTGGTGCTAAAAAGGGGTCACCCTCCTCCTCAATTTCTAAAAAAACTTGTAAGTCTAGGTTTGTCTAGTTTCTCCTCAAGAAGTACTGATGTGTGGGATGCATGAAACCTCACAAGATGGTAGGAATAATAGGCTCTGATACCACTATAATGAGCACCCCGATTACACCCAAAACTAACCCAATAGGGACTCCTTATGACTCTGATAGATTTATTGGTGTGGTTTTTTAGTGTTTTACAAAGACTAATGCATGTAACATAAATATAGAATTGCAAGCATAGATACACACAACTGAAATAACCAACACACTGTATTTATATTAATTTCAAAATGAGTAAACAAGTACAATGTTGGTCACGTGGTGACTCACTAAATCCCCTAGTGATCGTATGAACATTATTTCAAGTGGATATCCCAGCAAGTTATGAAGGTGCTTCATTTGTTTTCTGACCCATGGAACTACAAACTCTGTAGGTTGGTTTTCTATGGACTCCATAGTCTAGATCTATGGACTCTGTAGGTAGGTTCTACAAACTCTGTAGCTGAGACTACAGACTCTACAGGAGCTTCTACAGACTCTACAGCCAAATCTATGGACTCTGCAGACCACTTATATGGACTCTATAGCCAAATATATAGACTTTATAGGAGCTTCTATGGACTCTATAGGTAGAAAACTATGAACTCTACAGGAAAAAAACTATGGACTCTACAGGCAGAAAACTACGAACTCTGTAGGTAGAAAACTATGGACTTTGCAGGCAAAATACTATAGACTTTGTAGGTAGAAAACTATGGACTCTGCAGGCAGTAAACTACAGACTCTATAGGCAAAAAACTATGGACTCTATAGGCAGAAAACTATGGACTCTACAGGCAAAAACTACATACTCTATAGGCAAAAAACTATGGACTCTACAGGCTGGAAACTACAGACTCACCTAGCTACATACAGATGCTACAGTGATGGAGCTGCTATAGTGATGAGCTACTATACTGGCATGACTGCTATAGTGGTAGGCTGCTACAGTGGTGTGACTACTACAGTGGCTGAGAGTACAAACTCTAAAGACCAATCCTAAGGATTGATGTCTAGAGTGCTACAGATGAGAAGGATGTTCTCAAATGCCCAAATAAGTTGCAAGTGTAACAATTCTTTTCTTCTTATCCAACATGCCCAAAAAATAAACAAGCACTTCCCTTTATCCTTTCTCCAAGGGGTGACTCAACTCACTTGAGCAATGTGGGATAAAGGATGTGCAACAGTCCCTCCATTAAAATATTGCTCATGTCTCCTGTGGGTATCAACCCCATAAAGTAAATGTCTAAAGCAACACTCAATGTCTTACAGCTGGGTTAAATGTTACTTTTTTGTAGCACTTCAAGCTTGAAAATATACTAGCAATTGGACTCTAAAAGGTGCAAGTGATAGCTCTCTGAAAAACTCTCAGCAAGGAGTATCAAATCCAATCATCAAAATTAGCCTCCATTGCATCCTATTAACTTAATACAAATAGTAAGTGTGCTAGAAATTGAGTAAGTCAACCACTAAAATGGGGACACTACAAGGATTGACCACTTCTAAAATTTCAAAGGGTCCCATGTATCTCCATGAAATTTTTGTTGACTTCTTGAATTTAATCTTGCTCTTCTATGGCTGAAGTTGTAAGAACACTTTATCACCTATAAAAAATTGCCTATCTACTCTCTTTATATCAATGTAACTCTTATACCTATCATTGGCCTTGGCCAATCTCTACTTAATTAATCTAACTTGATCTTCCATTTTTGAAAGCATCTTAGGTTCAAATACTACCCTATCCTCCAATCTGTGCCAACTGATTGGTGTCTTTCACCTTCTTTCATATAGTGTTTCAAATAGTTCCATCTTCAAAGTTGATTGATATGAGTTATTGTATGCAAACTCAACCAATGGAAGATAATCTTCTCATTTTTATTTTTGATCCATGCAATACATATGAAGAAGATCCTCTAATACCTGATTAATTCACTCAGTCTAACCATCCATCTCTGGGTGATATGCAGTGATGAAATTGAGTTGCATATCCAAAATTGAATTTAGAGTTACCCAAAATCTATAAGTCATCTTTAGATCATGATTTGAAATGATCTTCTCTTCAAATCCTTGTAACCTATACACTTCTTTTACAAACCTCTTCATAAGAGTAGGTGCATCATCTGTCAAATTATCTAGTATAAAATGAGCATCCTTGGTTACCTTATCAACTAGTACCAAGATCCTATCATGCCTATTTCATGATAATGGTAAACCTTGGACAAGGTCCATATTAATCACCTACCACTTCCATTCTAGTATATCATGTAGATATAACAATCTAGTCTAATGCACATGTTCAACTTTCACTCACTGACATTTTAGACAATATGATACAAAGTTTACAATATGATAAATAAAGTGTTATAAGCTATGCCATGAGATTTATTACTCCTAGATGTCATAAATATGGGGCATTATGTAGTTCTTTTAGCACTGTGATCCTCACATTCTCTCAATCTGGCACATATATCCTTCCATTGTAACACAAAAGACCATCACTCTCTAATATGAATCCTTTATACCTAGGATTCTGAGCATTCTTAGATAATGCTTTCCTAACTTGATCATATAATTCATTTCCTAACTTGATCATATAATTCATTTTTTAACAATAATTTGATCACCAAATCCCTTAAATTATTGTTGCTAGTAGCCATAGTTGTTATGTACCTTCTACGACTTAGGGCATTAACTACTCTATTTTCCTTGCCTTTGATATAGTTGATATCAAAATCATAATCAGACAAGAATTATAGCCAACATCTCTAATGATTATTCAAATTTAATTAGGTGAAGATATACTTGAGTCCTAAATTATCCATCTTGAGCTCAAATAGTTTTCCTAACAAATAATACCACTAAACTTGTAAGGCATGCACAATTGCTGCAAGTTTTAGGTCATGAGGGGTATAGTTCACCTCATAAGGCTTTATCTTCTTTGATTCATGAGCTGCCACTAACCATCATGCATAAATACTCTTCCAAATCCATCTCCAGATGCATCTGTGATCACTAAAAATTGACTATTGGGGTTAGGAACTCTTAACACTAGTACAAA